>JAAONU010000006.1:6565743-7165743 GCA_012932295.1 Cyclina sinensis | reverse complement strand
CTGACCTAATGGTATGGGAGGTGATGGTATTTGAAGTCAATTATGGATGACGGACGGACAACAAAGTAGCATACTAAAAGTTACACCTCACCTTCAGTCAGGTGAGCTAAAAACACAGAGCAGCTGTATAATACAACAAATGAACCTACTCGCATATAAAGGTTCCTCGAGGAATATCTACAAGTGTCTTGCATCCCCAACCTCGCCCAACAGTTTTGAACACCTGTAACCTTGACCTGGAAACAGAAAATGTATTGTTTTGGTGTACCAAAGTATATTTAGACCATGGCTTAGTTACTCCTTATATGCACAGTATTCAAATGACGTAAAAATAGAATATTCCTCAAAAAGAAGCTGATTCCAATTAAGATCCCTCAAATGTCAATTTAACATATCAGAGTTCTGTTATTTAAAGAAGTCCCTTTAAGACAGTGTGAAAAATATATACTTTACTGGATGACTTACATGACACCATTCTGTACAACCCTATTGTTACAAGTAGTCCAACACTCACAGGCTCTATTGCACTCAAATATCAATGGTGGTTCAACCATGTTGAACTCTGGTATCAACCTGTTATACTGTAAAATAAATACTTCCTTTTTCAAAATGGCATACTAATTTCTTGGCTTTTCTGATAGAAAATATAGCAAAGTTAGAATATTAGAAACAACACTTGTACCTCAGAGAGAGAAGTTTCAATATGATTCTGTGTAAAACTCGATCAAAACTAAAAAAATATATTCTACATATATGTAAGTAGACATTTCACAGAACTTTAACCAGCTGTTCAATAACTTTCTTGTCTACCCCAAAACAATGTCACAAAATTAAAACCAAGTCATCATTCTCAAATGGAAATTTGGTACAACATGACATACAGGAACATTTGGTATAACATATGGAGAGGGTTTTCTTATGAAAAGGATTTTGTAACTCCAACTTGCATCATAAATTATGTTTCTAATGAAATTACCACTGTTATGTAAAATCCTTGTCCAAAAAAATTCACTTAAGCACTTGAATTAATAAGACCCTTATATACCTTATCATACCAGCATCTAACACTGTTCTTGCCACAAGCACAGTATATAGATGAACAGTCATCTTTACACTGACATGACTGTAGACTGCCTATCACACGGTTAATGTTGAGGCATGTCGTCTCAATGTTGTCAACAACATAGAGATAATCCTTTGGTTCCCCCTCATCATCTACCCCGTTAACACAAGGTATTGGAATGTTCTCACGACCCTTTGACAAATCTCTGTAATAGTATACAGTAATACCTAAGATGTACAATGATGATAGCTTAGAATTTCTGCAACATGCTTACGATTTCTCTTAATTCATTCCTTAATTTTATTCTTCTAGAAATAACAGTATCTTAATTTTTGCATACACTAAAAGCAGGGAAGTTTTATATTCTGTCTCATTTCTGTTTTAGTTTAAGTTTAATTAAGTTCCAGCTAATACTGGGCAGGTAGGTTACCGAACCACTGTTCCTGGAATGGACCAGCACTTGACTCCAATTCCTAACTAAAGTGGTAATGGTCAGTCTAGGGCTAGAACCCATCACAATCTAATGAGAGGTTAAGTGATTTGAAGTCAGCAACTACTGCCAACCAACCACACAGACAGGTTGTCTCAGATCTGAAGGCTGATTACGATTTGAACTTTCAAGGCAAAACTCATACCCATTTGCAAGATAAAGGTTAACAAAAGCTCTGTCAACTAAAATAAGACATTTTCACCAGAAACCTTTCAGCTTACAGAAACTGAAGAGTATTTACCTGTGGATTAATTTCTCAGGTTTCCCCATATGTTTGGCACCAAAACTTTTCAGCTGTTTGTTTACTTTCAGGGCTAGGTACACTGCCGTGTTTTGTTCTATACAACACTGTAATAAAAATAAGAGTGAAATATTGTACATGTATTTGGAGGATATTAGAGATGGGGCTGGTTACTTAAACTCAAACCTGGCCTTCTATCATACTTGTAAATATGTACTGTTTTCTTAACAAAATTAGATACAGACACTGCCCAAAATCAGGCTGATTTTCCTTCTGACTGCATTTACTTAATAACTGATTATCACTAATGCCCGAATAGTCATTACCTCTAATGGAGTTTCGCCTTTGTTATTTTTGGCTTCCACATCTGCACCTCTTGCCAGGAACAACCTGCACAATGCAGAACAAAGGTCTTATTATATACTGTATCCTGACAGCCTTACACATCAAACTCTGCCAGCTGCCCAAATTTTGTAAATCTACATGTGTCTAACCAGTGTAGTTGTACCATTATGGGCAGGTAGCACCTCAAAACAAACTTAGCACTTACAACAAAATTAGCCTTTTTGTGTGGAGACACAAAAGCTGCTTGAGAAAATAGGATGCTTTTTCATTACAACAAACTACCTGTCTAATCTTTCTAAATAACTTATTTCTAAACATTTTCCCCTAATCTTATAAACAACTGCAGATAATTAATTCGTGTTCAATGTGTTGAGTCTGACAGCCTCTAACAGTCAAAGTTATATCGCTCAGGCAGTTTACCAAACTATTGTTCCTTGAAGGCATAGTATTAGATTCTCGTTCTCCTACAACTGAGAACTTTCTCACATAAATGGTCAGGAGCAGTGCTCAAATAAGTTCAGTTTAAACTATTATGATAAGAAAATTACAATAGCATACTTACACTACACATTCATAATGGTCTTGTCTTGCTGCAATGTGCCTGGAACAAATGTGGAGAAAGGTGGAAGTGAATCTGACTGTAAACTTCAATAACAATATGTCTCATGTGTAACGAAATTTCTTATTTATGACTAAAGATAGGCGTTTTTAATTTCAGTTCATTTAAGGCTTTTTTTTCTGTTTATATATTAATAGACTTCCTAACACTGTGCAACATTACATTTTTAAAATACACCCCTGGAGCATATCTCCACAAAGTTTCATTCTTTCAAAAGTTAAGTAAATGGTTGTGAAGTTTGAGAAATAAATTTTCTCACAAATAAGCTAATGCTATGAATTTTTACACCTGTGCTTCAATAATATCTCACAAACACAAATACAAGAAGATAAAGATATCATCGAAACATACAGCGGTCTATCACCATGCATGTTTAAACTGTCCAGATCACAGCCAGCTGCCAGTAAGAGTTCTGTGATGGCCACACTTCCTGAGAAAGCTGCCCAGTGCATTGTTGTATTCTCCTCCTGTAATTGTATTGATCAAGATCGTAATAAATCGTAAGTATATTTCTGTCTTGTTTGAAGATGGCCTTTTCAAAATTTCAAATTAACCAGATGCATAGTTTCACTCACCACCGTGGTGGATTGGTATTCAAACCTAGTAATTAATACGGTTCCACAGAGAGATGAAAGTGGTAGGTCTCTATATTTCAATGCCACAATGTACTGAAAGCTGGTATGGTTTTAAAAATTCTAAAACTCAAGATACATTCCACAAGTTTTAAAGTTGTAAATGAAAGTCTGACACAGTTGCAGTCTGATATGTCATGAATGAAACTAGCTTTATTTTTTTCCCCCCCAAGTTTTCAATACAGCCAACATTAAATTCTTATCCCTAATGGCTATTATTTAACCATAACTAACATTCTTCATTTTTCCTGACTACAACATGTATTGACTCCAAATCCTGAAAAGTGAACTACCAAGCAGAAGAAAAACCATAATATGAAACATACACTGTCTCTGAGATTTGGGTCAGCTTTTCTCTTCAATAACAATTTAACAGCTTCTACTTCCATATGTTCAGCGGCCCAGATTAGTGGAGTCCAGCCACCATCATCTGTTATATCTATGTTGATACGTTCTGTGTCAAGAAGCATGTTTATAATGTTCACATGACCTGCTTTAGCAGCTAAATGTAGTGCCGTCATGCCATCATCTGCCTGTGTACAAAAATAGAAAAACATTTGTCTCTACTGATTACGACATTTTTGTAAATCAAGGTGACAGCTTTCTCTTTGAAATCCTGCTTACTATTGTCACACCAAGTTCTCCTATTTATTGTAGTGTTCACCTCCTTGTGTTTGTTGATGTATGTTTTTATTAGTACCTTGAGCTACTAACTTATCCATAACAAACAGTATTCCTAAATATTTTTTAAACTGTCATGATGTTCAAATTTTTTTATCAGATTCTTTTTTTTTTCTTGTTTTGTATCCGACTTACTTAAATTTGACTTCCTTTAGTAAAATTTACCAAATACTTTCTGGATTTTCTGATCAGTTTTCTATCACACAGAATTATAAAACACTAACTTGCAGAAGTTAACAGACTGGACCATGAAAGGGTGAACCTATCTGACCAACAGCAGAGCAATATGTGATTATTTTTTGTCATTTTTTTAAACACTATACATCATCTACTACAGCTTGATTACTATTTCAAATTACAAATTACAAATTCATTTAACTTATATTAGCTGTTCAGTTTGGAACCAAGTAACTTTAATCACTGACATCACCACACAGTCACAAATGGCTGCACTGAGGCTTATAGGAGCATGGTTTCTATGTTGACTGACACTATGCATGCTCTGTATGGGACTCAAACCTAAGACTTTGCAAGACAGCCCTAGCAACACAGCTATGAAGGAAGAAAATGATTTTTATAACACCCTGAATAGCACAGTGCTTTACCTTGGCATCAATGACAGCATTTGCCCTAATGAGATATTTGACGACATCAGGATGGTTGTTCTCTGCAGCAAACATAAGCGGTGTCTTCAATGACCTGTCCTGGTGATGTGGTGAAGCCCCAGCCTATAAACCATAAAGCTACTCTGATAGAATTATGACCATAATAAACATGTGACTTTTGTATCACTAAAACTATCTAACAATATCACTTTTAATACTCAAAAAATTATTGTAATAAAGGAATTTTATAACAAAGTTTAACTTGCAAATAATTTCTACTGTGTCTGCTAGCTTACGAGACATATAAATGTGTATCACAAGAAGTAATGTGGAATTATCCTTGCAAAGCTGGAGTAATTTTTTTCCCCTTAGTATCCCCAATCTTCAACAATGAAAGTCCTGAGGGAGAAGGATTTTCTGCAGTAGTCGATCAATTCCAAAAACTTAATAAGGATGATAAAATATCAGTAGTTTAGGTGTTATGAATGTCAGGGGGGTAATAATTTACTTGTATATGTCTATCTATCTATGTGTATTCAGCCATCCTCTTCTGACCTATGACCTGCCACTGAATAGTTATTTCAGGTTGCCAGTGACAGTACAGATTAGCATCTTATTCCAGAGATACTCCAAATTCTTTCATACGCTCAAAGTATAGTACATATACATCAGACCTTGGTTTAACATCTCATCGACACAGTTAGTAGTGTTACCAGGTGGGGGATCAAAGAATTGAATCAACTCTTTCATTATTACTACATTCATGGACCTAGAGTGCAATGGCCTACCTGTATAAGTACATGTACTATTGGCAGACTGCCAACAGCTGCCGCAGCATGTAGGGCACTCTGACCTTCAAGGTCATCATATAACTCATTAGGGTCATGGCCATCCTCTGTAAAACACATGAAAACAAATATATATTGAATCAAGTATCGCTGAATAATGTATGAAAAGGATATCTTCTATTTATGGCAGCTGTCAGAAAAAATACACCTCTTCACCTTAGCATAATTGTTTCTTTCCCCAAAACGGCTGTCTTAATATTCTGCCTAAAGAATCAACTTGGTGGTGACTAACACAGGCTGGTCTTGAGGCACTGGAATGTACACTCAAGTAGTAGATTATTTGAATAAACCTTGAGCTGTTTTTTTTTTTTCCTTTTAGAATCACATTTTTCATTGTATCACACATTTCCTTGCAAAACATTCTGATGGGAGCATTTCATCTGTAATGCTATGTTTATAAAATCTTCAAGTAACTGATTTTTGACGAACACACACAACAGAATGTTTACAGTAATACTCACCTAGCATATAAACAACTCTCTCCAGATCATTATCATAGGCTGGTGTATACAAACATTTTGGTAAATGGCGGTACTTTTTGGGCCTAAAAATAAAGCATTAAATCAAATATTCAATATCAGCTCTTTTACAAGTGGTCCTTTTTTTATTCTGATAACAAAACATTCATGTAAGTTAGTGTAGTCAAAGATACTGTAACTGTATATGTCTAGTCATTTTTGCCTTATTCTCTTACGGAATCTCACTCATTTATGAATAGCTGTTCCCACGCTGGCTATGAGCTTCCGTAGACCAAGGCACATACATTACAAGAGTCTTTGCCCAGTGTCTTGTGTTTTACTTTGAATTCAAACTCTATCTTGACAACAGATGGAAAACATCCTAGGCAGCCAGCTATCACAAAAATGCAAACTTTTAGACACTTGGTGCTTAGAAAAACTCAATCAAGAAAAATTTCTCAACTTTTTCAAGTTAACCTTAAACTAAACTACACAGCTTAGCGTCTTTGGGCTTTCTTTTTTATCTGTTTCAAAGAAAATCAGTTGGCACTGTCAGTAGGACAAAGCCTTACCTTTCTTGCATTAGACTAGACAATACTCTCTCCAGGGAATACCTATCTGGGCCAGCGGGTACATCCCCTACAATACAGTGTGACAATTCAGTCATGCAAAATGTCTATCACATCTGACATTTTTTAATCATTTTTAGACACAGCATTTCTATCTGGGATGTGTTATACTAAAATGTACCTGAAAGTTTTGTGCTTGGCTGTTTAAGATGACTGGTAATGAGGCAAGTGTCTCACAAAAAAGCAACAAATCCCAATGAACCAGCTGAAAACATATCAGTTATGAATTCTTCCTATAAATAATCACTCCAGCTATTGTCAACTGAATACACAAATAAGGCTATAACCTGTACCAACAATTTAATTTTCCTTCTAGCAGCTCACACTACAACAAACCAACGTAACTAAACTCACAGAGAAACAACACACCCTTGAAATTCATTTATTACAGAAACAATCTGAAATCCTAGGCTCTGTGAAGAAGTTTGATGGGCATAGAGAAACACACCTGTTGAAAGGACTTTCTTGGATTTTTCAAGTGTATGGGAGACAACTGCCTCTTCCACTGTTTCATCATCTCCACTTGTGGCTTTCTTATCAACAACACCTATCCGAGCTTTCAACCTGGAAACAAAATATACAATATCTTTTACTAGATTTTTTTTTTGGCCACGACAGAAGTACATGTACATTCAGTATGGTCTATTAACACTGAAGAATGTGCAATCTAGGAGGAAAAATCAAACATTTTCTTTCGCAACAAAACACAACTTGTTTCTTTGAAAAACTATAGAAATTGCAGATGAGCTGTTAAAATAAAGATTAGAAACTAGTATTATGTGCTGAATTTTTTCTTTATGAATGCCTATAGGGCAAAACTTTCACTAATGCTGCACAAAGCTGTGCAAACAGTGTCAATATCCTAGTTCAAAGACATTCAAACAATCTAGAAATTTCTAAAACAAAGTTGTCCCATTAATTTTTTACCCGCTGTAGCTGTACTTAAAGTTTTTTTGTCTTTTCTCAATAGCATTTCATGTAATTAACCCTTAACCTGCTGGAACCGAATGTGATTAGCGTTTGCCACCAGTATAGAGCCAGGCCAGCCTGCACATCCGTGCAGTCTGACCAGGCTCTATACTGTTGGTAGCTCCATTTCTTGTATTTTGATATTGAAACCCTTTAACTTGGAATGGACTGTTCCAAATTCAAAGCTGGGCAAGTCCATTACAAAATTTTAGCATGTTCAGGTTTAAGTAGGAAAACAAACTTTACTGACCTTCAAGATGATTCAAAGAGTATGCCAAATGTTCTATAAGAATCTAGAATTTCCTTCAAATGTATTTATTTTACATCAAAGAAGTTCTTCCAACTTGTATTAATCCCCTATTATGACTGAACAATATTGTGCTCAGAAGTATTAAATGCAGAAAGCCAATAGAGATCCACAACTCTGGTGGGATTTGAACCAGCAACCTCTGGAATGGGAATTTTGGTGGCCCTCAACCTGTATAATCCAATAGTTCTTACTGTGTTCTTTGTGAAGGTTTGACCTCCTTGGCACCAGCTGCCTTGGTTTCAAGCATGCTTAGTTGTATCTCATACTGGCTTGAGGTTTCCCCACAGTGTGGGCAAAAGTTCTTCCCATCCTTGGTAACCTGACACTGCTCATGGAAGTTATGCAAAAAATTGCTTCCTTCTTTTTTACACTGTAAAAATTTGCCCTGAAACCAAATCAAATGTTCAAAATTTAACTATATTTTAAACTCTGAAGATTACTTTACATTAGAGTTCTCCAGATGCACTCTAAGGGTTTGTTGTAATTATTATGTTCATTGAAGAATTATCTATCAATGTAAGTTACTTTGCCTAATTTCATCATGTATCTCTGTACTCCACCCTGTTTACAATGTAAGGTACACCTAAGTTAAGAAGCGCCAATCACAAAATACCTTTGTATATTTTTGTATGTAAAATGCAAACCCCCCCACCCCCCACACACACCCCCGCACCTCCCTTCGGAGAAAAAAAACATGCATATTTCACCCTTAGAATAGTCTTTATCACCCTCCATTTTGAAAAAATATTATTATACATCTATCGGAAATTCCATAAGTCCTTGTCTTTCAGATTTCAAAAAACAAATTGTATCACTATTGTATCACTGAAGTTCCACTGCAAAATTCTACTCAAGGTAAGTTTTAATACTTCCTTTCTTCAAAAATTCAAAAATAACGACTGACTTTTATTTCTATTTCAAGGTTTAGAGACTTAAGAGTACCTGAGTACAGAAATGCCCACACCCAGGACAGCACTGATGCAGTCTGAGACGTTTCCTGTGGCTGTCACACAGAGCCAGGAATGGTATTTTCACCGCAGGTCGTACTAACTGTGGATTGGTCACCTTGTTACAACAACCTAACACCTTCCCGTCCACAGAGTCAAGTGCCTGGCAGAATGTTACGACTGTAGTCATCTTCTGGAAACTTGCTCCACTGATCTTACATGTACACAGTGGAATGACATCTTTGTCCGGTGTAACGGAACCTAACACAGCCTGTGATATATGGGAAGAAATGTTAAATATATGAAGAATGTATAGAAGTATGCTACAAATAAACAACTATATAAATCACAATTATGTATTTCATTCATTACATTAACATTTGATTTCCATCTCTCTATAAAAGATGGAAATTTCACCAATGTTTAAAATTCATAAAACTGAAATTTAAAGGATACAATACACATTACTGTTTGGAGAGAAAATTTGTACTGTTTAGAAAAGGTTGAAACATTTTCCCTTATTCTTAGAATAGGAAACACTATCAGTGACAAATGAGCTTTTCAACTTAACAATTGTGTAAAAAATCTCCATGAAAACTTCACAATATGTAATTATATATATGAATAATCATCTGAAAAAGAAATCGTCATTGTAATAGTTTACCTCCATTTCCTCACCCATATCCTGTGACCCTGTTTCTGACCTCTGTTCTTCAGGGGTCTTGGGAGGTGTCACTGGATACATTCCATTTGGTACATCTTTCGGTAAAAGTTTTAAGTCTATATATTGTCCATTAGGTAATTGCATCCTAGGTTGTGTAAGAGTGTTTTTAAGAACAGTATGTTGTTGTTGAACCACTGACTGCATCACAGATGTCTGGTTCCCAAATACGGATGGAGTCACTGAATTTGTAACACCTGGCTTTGACGATATCAACTGTGTCGGGGCACCAGTACTAGCTGAAACTACTGTTGATAATGTCATAGGGGTAAAAAGTACAGGCATGCCCTTAGGCTGTACCAGGGTTGTGGTCCTTGCTGGTGAACTTGTTGTTATGAGTGGCCTCCCTTGAGATTGAGCAATGGCAACAAATTGAGCAGTTTGTGAGGAAGTTTGTGAGGACACAATGCTTTGATTACTAATTATCTGGAATACTGGTAATCCATTTAGAGTACCATTCTGTATTATAGCCTGCGAGCCAGCTGACGAACAAGGTGACAAAATGGAACCTCCTGTTCCTGAAGCAGGAATTATGGGATGTCCTGCTGCAGGCATGCTCAGCAGTGGACTTCCTGCTGGCAACAAGGTGATCATCTGTTGTTGTTGTTGAGGAGGAGAGGTAACTTCCATTTTACGTTTCTTTTCATCTGGACAGTTCATACTGGGCTCTGATCCAGATTGGTCTGAAATTCACAGATTTTCATGAAGAAACAAGACACATTTGAAATGGTAATTGACAATAAACTAATCAACATTTTATTCTATTCAGACAAAAATCTATCATCTACTATGGTTATATCTACAAATTTGTATCCAAGTGCCTGCTTAACACCAAGAAGAACTGTAAGGTTTTCTATACTGTCACTGAACTGACACTGAACAACTTTAGTTGTTGAATACCATCCAAAGAACTATAAATGTTCATAACCAAGTATTCAATTAGCAAAACGTGCACAAGAAAGATAATTAGATAATTAGGATTTAAATGATGAAAAAAGCAAATTTAATACTTTCAAGTCTCATTAACAATAAGCTTAAGTAAAGATGTTTTTCTGTAAAGATTTCTTTAAAATTCAACTGAAAAAACCAAACAAGAACAGTCACTGTAAGAGGATAATGCCCCCGAAGTGGTGCTTTGATTTTGGGCTGAGGACCAGTCACTGAAGACTTTCTAATAAGGAGGGTTATGGCTAATGTTAAAGTTTTTGGACAATTGGATCTTCAAGGTAAAGGTCATTCAGGGGTCAAGGTCAAATAAATATAGGTCAGTGGGAAAGTCTTGTCCAAAAGGGTGTTGTGTCCAAGTATGAAGTAAATCCACTTACTAATAAAAAAGTTATGGTAAATGTTAAAGTTTATGTACAATTGAACCTTCAAGGTGAAGGTCATTCTGGGGTCAAGGTCAAATAAATATGAGTCAGTGGGAAGGTCTTGTCCAAAGGGATGTTGTGTCCAAGTATGAAGTAAATCCACTAACTAATAAGAAAGTTATGGCTAATGTAAAGTTTTCGGACAGACAGACGGACGGACAGTTCAAAAACTATATGCCTCCCTTCCGGGGCATAAAAATATTACAAGCATTTTCTGCCAAGATACACTCTATTTTATTGACTAAGATTTAATATCATACACATGTACTGTGGTCTGTGGAAGTTTGAAATGACACTGTGTAAGAAACACAAGAAAATTCAGAAACAACTAACCCATCCCTTTCCTCTTTCTCTGTTCACCATTTGCCATCTCATGTGTCTCTATAAACAGATTTGTTTACATATCAATTTATTTCTATAAAAGAATTTGCAAGAGATAAATTACAGTCAAATTTCTACTATTTCCAATTTTAATAGTCAATTATAACAGGAATGTAACAATATGATAGCTCAGTCATCTAAATCAGGTTGGTATACATCCTTTAAACAATATGACATATTTCCTTATTTTGTGAAGTTTGAACTTGTTGATATTTCTTCAATTTAGAAACAAGTTCTTGCAATTTATATCAACCTTGCCTAATGTCTATTCCTTTAGTTACATCCAATACTTGTGTCAAATATGTGGCAAACAGAAAGTCACAGGAGACTCTTGCTCCTGGTAGGATTCAAACCAGTGATCTCAAGATCAGGGGTCTAATGCTCTATCCTGGAAGTTCTCTTGACAGGGAACTTTAAACCTAATCATATTTTGGTTAACTGAAATATGGAAACAAATCAAGTAAGACAACACATGAAAATTTGTTTATCTAGAAGATTTCAACCAGATGTGACTTGTTTACATCTGTAAATTTTAGGATATAAAGCGTTCAGTTCAGTCTTACTTTCTGAGGAATTCTTCTCATTCACTGCATCCTGCATCTGTAATAAAAACAAACCAATCAACCATTCAAACTTTTAAAAAACAGAAAAAACAGCTAGGACAGACATCTCAATAAATAATGCAACAAGCATATTTCTTGATCTAAAGACAGACAATCTTTAAAATTCCAATTTAAAAGTTCTTAAAATTTTGATAACCAAATACAATAGGTGAAATTCCTTGCCGCGTGTCTATCTTTCACTGACACATTTTCATTTCACAGAGTAAGTCTATCTACAGCTGCATAAAAAGAAATAAGAACATGTAAGCATTTTTGTAGTACAAAAGTATTATTTGTATACAACTTAAACTTTGGAATTTTTATCAGAGATCTATCACATTACAGACACATTACAAATATACAAACCTTTCTTGAATGACTGCCCTGTTTCAAGAATGAATCTAGAGTTCTATGAGTGGCTGGATCAATAGCTTGACGTACAGTTTTCCTAGCCTTCTTCACGTTAAGGCCTGTGCCAGCTGTACTGAACGATTTTTTGGCATTCTTAGTTAACATGTCCAGGGCATTCCGTTGTCCTGGTGAATTTTTACCGTCAGCTGGACTATCACTAGATCCCCCAGCAGGCAGTTTTTGTGGGGTAAAAGACACTGGTGATCTTGCTGTATCTACTGAGTTATCATTTCCTTTTTGCCTTTCCAATGTACTTTTATCCTGTTCAGTTTCACTGACAAGCTGTCTTTCTTCAGACCTTTTACTTTTAGCCTTTTTCCAATTTTTCTCACCTGGTAATTTGTATGTGTTTCTTAACCTCTTCTTCTTTTTACGAATCAGTTTCTTCTTATTAAAGAAAGGATTTTCTGCTTTGCTTGGAGATCTGAGTGGTGACTTTACAGGAGACCTTACTGGAGAACCCTTTTTTGACAGAGAGCAGGAGCCCCTATCTTTGTCAGGTGATGGGATTTTTATGGGCTCAAAGGCTTTCCTCTTTGAAGGTTTAGGTTTTGGCATATCTAAAACTCCTTTCTTTTCTAGTTCTTTCACATTAAAAGTAAGCGATGTTATTGATGGAGGGACGCTTGTTGGCTTACTCATACTGATACTAGCTGAGCTCACACAAGACTTTCTGGCCTTTGCAGGTTTTTGTTGGGGTGGATTAACCTTCTGACTGTCTGTCTCAGCCTTTGTGGTTATTTTTGAAAGTAGCTGATCGAGTTTTTGTCCTTTGGACATAGTTTTTGACTGTAACACAGCACTCACTGACACATCACTTTTAATCCCAGAGTCTGTTTTACACTCCAGTTCAGTTTTCTTCTCTGGACTCTCAATGGACTTAACACTTAACTGTTCACTTATCTTTTCAGTCACTGTAACATCTTTGCTTACATCAACATTTTTCTGTTCTGACTGGTTATTATCTGTTAAAGGTTTCTCATCAATTTCCATTGGCTCTTGATGATCTACTGGATCACTTATTATAGAATTATCATCACTCACTGTCTCCTTTACTAAAGATGGAGGCCCTGAACTATTACTTGCCTCTGTTAATTCATTTGAGATTTTTTGAAGTTCTTCAGGCTGTTTCTCCTTCACATCAGGCACCGTCTCTTCATTTGTAACTGCTTTCAATTCAGCCCCATTATTTTCTGCATATTCTGACTTGGTAGATGACATTTCTTCTTCTAGTAAGTCTTTACTACCATTTATATCAGGTTCTTCAAAAGTTTTAGTAATAAGGAGTGTTTTTCTTTCTTCATATTTGGTTTCCTGCGAGTCCAGTTCTGAATTTTGAAATGTATCTAAGATTTTAGTTTCTTGCGTATTGATAACTGTTTTCTCTGGTGTACAATCAGATTTATCTAAATTTTTACTATCTGGCATACCATCCGATTTATTTAAAATTTCACTTTCTGGCATACCGTCCCATTTATTTAAAATTTCACTCTCTGGTGTACCATCTGATTTATTTAAAATTTCACTCTCTGGTGTACCATCTGATTCATTTAAAATTTCACTCTCTGGTGTACCATCTGATTTATTTAAAATTTCACTCTCTGGTGTACCATCAGATTTATCTAGATTTATACTCACAAGTGTACCATCAGTTCTATCTAAATTTTCTCTCTCAAGTGTACCATCAATTCTATCTAAATTTTCTCTCTCAAGTGTACCATCACATTTCTCTACATTTTCACTTTCTTGTTCCTTTGTTTCTTCAGATTCCTTTGATTTTTCTCTTTCAGCTGTACCATCACACTTATCTAAGTTTATATTTTCTTGTATAGTATTACATGTATCTAGACTATTTTCTTGTATAGTATTACATGTATCTAGACTTTTACTTGCTTGTTCATTATGAGGTTTATCTGGCTCTTTGACTGAATTTTCTAATACTGAACTTTCTGAACTCTCTTTTTCAGATGTACCATTAACAGTTAGATCGTTTTCATCAGTTTTTATCACATCTTCATTACTTTTTTCAGGTGTATTTTCTGACACATTTGATTCATTTACTTCATTTGTAGCTTCTTTATCAACCACTGGACTGCTTAGGTCATCTTTTTCTACTTCTATATCACCATTTATGAATGTTTCTTCATTCTCTACTCCATTGCAACCAACACTGACCCTGGACTTTCCACTTTCTCTTTCAGTTTCAACCTGGTCAGTCGTCTGATTGGTTCCTTCAACAGCATCTGATGATTTTATTCTTTCTTTTGCAATAATTTCCTCATGACTGACTGGTCCTTTTCCATCCACTGCAGCATCAGGGTCCTACAGAAGAAAATGACAAGTTTAACCAAGTCACTAATAATCAACCTCTTACTGAAGGGAAAGCAACTTCAATTCTTTCTATAGTTATTTTATACCATTTTAAAATATCACAACTATTTAAATTTCATTTAAAGTATAGGTTTTGCAAGAAAAATGACAAAAAGAACAAAAGAAAATCCAACATTTTATGAGTGAACCCATGAGTTTTTGTTTGTGGAGGTATATATATTTATATATATCTAAAGCTACCCACTAGATAATACTAAAATTTAACATCCTTGTTTGGTAGAAAGATCACATAAGTAGTAAACACTTATCTTATTTCATATTTAATCACTCATCAATATAAAATGTTAGATAAGACCACAATATCTTTAGATAACATAGATATCTGGTAATTTATAAAACACCAATGTTTCAATTTTTCAAGTCTGAAATTATGTAGCCAGAAATAATTCTTTATTTACTTTTGATTCAAAGAGTCTTCTGCTTGTAGGCACATTATAAATGCAACAAAAATACACAAGATTAACTTCTATATTAGCTGTAACTGACCAAAATATCAAAAAATGTTCACTACATAAGACTATTTTCTTTATTTAATGTAACAGGATCAGTTCTGTATTAACTGTTACAGGATAAATTCTGTATTTACTGTAACAGGATCAGTTCTGTATTTACTGTAACAAGATCAGTTCTGTATTTGCTATAACAAGATTAGTTCTGTATTTACTGTAACATGATTAGTTCTGTATTTACTGTAACAAGATCAGTTCTGTATTTACTGTAACATGATTAGTTCTGTATTTACTGTAACAAGATCAGTTCTGTATTTACTGTAACATGATTAGTTCTGTATTTACTGTAACAGAATCAGTTCTGTATTTACTGTAACAGAATCAGTTCTGTATTTAATGTAACAGGATAAGTTCTGTATTTACTGTAACAAGATCAGTTTTGTTTTTACTGTAACAAGATCAGTTTTTTTTTACTATATCAAGATCAGTTCTGTATTTACTGTAACATGATCAGGTCTGTTTTTACTGTTACGGGATAAGTTTTGCATTTACTGTAACATGATAAGTTCTGTATTTACTGTAACAAGATCAGTTCTGTATTTACTGTAACAGGATCAGTTCTGTATTGACTCTAACAGGATCAGGTTTGTAATTACTGTTACAGGATAAGTTCTGTATTTACTGTTTCAGGATCAGTTCTGTTTTTACTGTAACAGGATCAGTTCTGTATTAACTGTAACAGGATAAGTTCTGTTTTTACTGTAATAGAATCAGTTCTGTTTTAACTGTAACATGATCAGTTCTGTATTAACTGTAACAGGATAAGTTATGTTTGTATTGTTACAGGATAAGTTCTGTAAAAGCTGTAACAGGATCAGTTCTGTATTACAGGATCAGTTCTGTATTTACTATAACAGGGTCAGTTCTGTATTACAGGATCAGTTCTGT
Organism: Cyclina sinensis; assembly: GCA_012932295.1. NCBI lineage: Eukaryota > Metazoa > Mollusca > Bivalvia > Venerida > Veneridae > Cyclina > Cyclina sinensis. Next base: position 7,149,633 of record JAAONU010000006.1, on the reverse strand, counting down.
ATTTACTTTAACAGGATCGGTTCTGTATAAACTGTAACAGGATGCGTTTTGTATTACTGGATAAGTTCTGCATTAACTGTAACAGGATATGTTCTGCATTAACTGTAACATGATCAGTTCTGTATTAACTGTAACAGGACAAATTCTGTTTTTTACTGTTACAAGGTAGTTCTGTATTAACTGTAACAGGATCAGTTCTCTTTTACAGGTTCAGTTCTGTATTTACTATAACAGGATCAGTTCTGTATTACAGGATGAGTTCTGTATTTACTACAACAGGATCAGTTCTGTATTACAGGATCAGTTCTGTATTTATTATAACAGGATCAGTTCTGTATTAACTGTAACAGGATCAGTTCTGTATTTACTATTACAGGATCAGTTCTGCATTAACTGTAATAAGATCAGTTCTGTATTTACTATAACAGGATCAGTTCTGTATTTACTATAACAGGATCAGTTCTGTATTACATGATCAGTTCTGTATTTACTATAACATGATCAGTTCTGTATTTACTATAACAGGATCAGTTCTGTATTTATTATAACATGATCAGTTCTGTATTTACTATAACAGGATCAGTTCTGTATTTACTATAACAGGATCAGTTCTGTATTACATGATCAGTTCTGTATTTACTATAACATGATCAGTTCTATATTTACTATAACAGGATCAGTTCAGTATTAACTGTAACAGGATCAGTTCTGTTTTTTCTGTAATACAATCATATCAGAATTTACTGAAACACAATCAGCTCTGTAATTACTGTACAATATCAGTTCTGTTTTTAATGTAACAGGATCAGTTCTGTATTAACTGTAATAGGATCAGTTCTGTATTTACTGTAACAGGATCAGTTCTGTATTTACTGTAACATAATCAGTCCTCTATTTACTGTAACATAATCAGTCCTCTATTTACAGTAACATGAACAGTTCTGTATTTACTGCAACACAAACCATAACATAATCATTTCTATATTTACTGTAACACAATCTTTCCAGAATTTACAGCACAATCAGTTTTGTATTTATTGCAACACAATCAGTTCTATATTTACTGTAACACAGTCAGTTCTGTATTAACGGTTACACAGACAGTTCTGTATTTACTAAACCACAATCAGTTCTGTAATTACTGAAACACAATTGATTCTGTAATAACTGAAACAAAATTGGTTCTGTATTCACTGAAACACGATCAGTTTTGTTTTTTCTGTAACACAATCAGTTCTCAATTTCCTGTTACACAATCAGGTCTATATTTAATGTGACACAATTGTTCCTGTAGTTACTGTAACACAATCAGTTCTGTATTACTGTTACATCAACAGTTCTTTATCTATGGTATTATGAACAGTTTTGTACCTACTGTAGAACAATCAGTTCTGCATTTATGGTAACAAAAACAGTTTTGTATTTATGGTAACACTATCAGTTATAGAATCAGTTCTGTATTGCAGTTACACAATCTATATATAATTTGGATACTCTTGCTAGACACTCTTTTTTGTTTGGATAAATAAGAGGATTATCAAATTATGAATGAATATGATGAGACTTTGGCTCTCCTATTTTGGTAATTGTATTTCAATTATGGGTAGCCCTAAAAGGTATCTGAAATAGATAATTGGGGATTCAGACTACAACTATGTTGAAGACTATGCTTATATCAACATTACAAAATGCAAACTTACATTTTATCATATATCAGAAACAATGCAATTCACATATTCATCATGTATCTGCATTGTTTGCCTTTTAGAAAGACCTCAAGCTGTGCATGTCATGCATTTTAAATACTAACAAGTGTGATGGTCACAGCTTGGGACATAAGCACTGTCCTCAGGAAAATAAAAAGAAGTCCTTACAACTGGTGTACTTCAACCTTCAAGCAATGCTTTTGTTTGAAATAATTATTCTCTGAGCACTTGAAGTGACTTTTCTCATGATACGCACATCTTGATCATGGCAATGCATGCTAACTACTATAGAATGTTTTTTCCTCCATTTTTTGTGTTGTATGGTATCAGGTTATGCATAAGAAAGTAAATCTAGACTTCAATTCAAAATAAGCCTTTACTCTGGGATGCTCCAATTTCAAATGACAGACTCAAGAAGTGCATTTTTGCATGACATAGAAAAATTCAATTTACATGTAATGCTCTGCACTAGTTAAGATAAAAATAACAATGATATGGACCAAGGACATGAATTTTACTAATGACAAGTGTCAATCCTTTAAAACAAGTTTTATTGTGGTAGTACAGAAATTTGGCAGACAGAACAAAAAGATAGCCCTATTTCAATTTTTCCGGAGATTTTTGAACACGTTGTAGATAATTCATTCATATTAAGAGAGAAATTAACTGATTATAAATCTCAAAAACATGGTAGTTATGCTGGTTATATCCCTGAATAATGAAACCAACCAAACATAATTTACAGACAGATCTAAGTATCACTAGTGACATCAGAACAGTCAATCATCCGTAAGTTAGCAATGTTCATCACAGAGTGGTGAACACAAACTTGTTACCTGGGCAACTGCATACAAAATTTTTTTTTATACAACTGCAGATACAACTCACCCATTATTCTGAAGGCTAAACTTGCAAAAAATCAAAATGATAGACAAACCACCACCACCCCACCACCCTCATCCCACTCCAAATAAATAAAAAAATGTGAGAGTAAAAAACGAATTATTGCTGCAAGTTTCACAAATCTTTAAAACAATGCAAAAGCAATGATAAATGAATTTACGCCTTAAGCCTCCAGCTGCATGAGGACAATAATTATACGAAATGTCCCAATTCGGTTAAATACCAAGTCCGTGCAGTCTGACCAGGCTCTATATTGTTGGTAGCTCAATTTTTGTATTTTGATATTGAAATCCCTTAAACTTTGAATGAACTGTTCCAAATTCAAAGCTGGGCAAATCCATTGCAAAAATTCAGCAGGTTAAGGGTTAAATGGTTGCTTGCTTTTAACAGGATGAACTTTCTCTTGGGCTTATGTTATCCTGCATCAGCTATGGCTACCATGACAAGCTACATTTATTATTGGTAAGAACTTGATCAATATACTGGCAAAATTGACCCAAAAAAGCATAGTTTGTTTCTGCCTGACACAATTAACTTGTAACAACTGCCTTGTATATGTATAAGTATCCATTTTCTTGTTCAATGAAATGTAGTTTTATTTCTTTGTTAAATGAGAGATGCATGACAAAAAATGTAAATCATAAGTACAAAAAAACTTTTTTCACTTTAATGCAATATATAAAAATAAAAAATATACCTCATACCTTCCAGTAAAGCTGTTGTTATTTTTTAACTTAGAAAGTCAATGAAGATTTTAACCTTGTTGAGATTTACTTAAATAATTCCAGTAAAGAGAGATGGGAAATGATGTTCTTTAAAGGGTAAACAATTCTACAACTGGCTCCTAACTTATTTTTTTTTTAAATTTAAATTTGATAAATGCTTGTATGATAAAAATAAAGATTTGTTGAGTGTAGCCACATTGTTTCAGTCTAGTAATGGCAGTATGTTGTCAATATAATTTCAAAAATATTTAAAGTGTTGTAATATTCTTCTAGTTCTAGTTCTTACTTAAGACAACATTTTGAAATGAAGTATGCAATAAAAACTGAAGTTGTTTAAATATACTAGTATGTATCAGTATGGATACTTTGGAAAGAAAAATACCATAACTTTATTACTGAAGCATGTACCATTTCTTAATAAATATTTAAATTTTCAGTTTACAATTCTTCACTTGATTTAATGCTTTAATGCTCTTTAAAATGTATCTTCATTATACAATTACACAATTCTGTAACTTTCATTAAGTTCAAAATAAGGTATCTTAACACTGCGTATCAACGCCTGAAGTACCTTGAGCTCTAGTGCAGCAAAGATCTCATAAGTAGGTCACTCAACGATAAAATTAGCATACAGTGCATGAGTGTGTATGTATGCTACAAGCATACTTTACAAGGACAAAGTATGCCTTGCATGGCTGAAAAACTGATAGGCTCAATACTTCATTCAGATGTAATAAATTTGTAGGAAGGTGATTTTACTATTTATTTTCCATGATTACAGAGACAAAATAAAGCTGTGTAGACTTTGGACAACCTTGAAAAGGTTTCTTATTACACCTCAATCATTAATTCATATGACCTTGACATTTTATCTGTATTTTCAGTCTGTTGGAACAAAAGGAAACCAAAGTACAAGAAAATTTTAATAGCAGTTTATAAATAGATCTTTCCTAGTAACTCTGAGAATTTATCTAAAAACAAAATATTCAACTAACTTATATATAACATTGTCCTGTCTTAAAAGAAAACTACATGTATATTACATGAACAGGTTTGGTTTTGTTGTTTGTTTGTTTTTTAATAATGAAAATTGTATATGGATTAAGTATATTAGTGTTGCTATTTTTTTCTCTCAGTATTTCTAGTTTAGCAAGGGAAATAATATTTTTCAAAGTTTTCCATTCATTTTTTTAAACATCTGGTCAGAAAACTGAACATCCCCCACCCAACCCTACCTTCCCAACAAAATAGAAAAACTTGATTTCAACACCCTTGCAATAGAAACAAGCTAAATCCATGAATGACACAATGCTACTTAGGCATCCAGATGATTCTTCATCCAGCAAATTTACGAGTGGCACGTTTATTTGTAAAAAAAAAAAGACAATTTTAGTGACACTGAGTATTACATTTTCAATACGCATATTATCTCCCAAAAGTAAATAAAGTAAAAGATTCAGCAGTATTTCCCAGTTTATTTAAGTACAGTTCAAAGCCTAAAATTGAACAAGAGGGCCATGATGGTCCTAGATCACTCACCTGAGTACTTTGCCCGAGGGTCTACCGTTAAGCAAACATCAGATGCAACATTACACTTTCTAACTGAAGATATTCAAAGAAATGAAAGATCCAGGGGCAATTTTGTGATAACAGCTTGTGAGGAGATGTCATTTGAAGCCATATATTGAAGAAAACCTATTTTTAGCTCCGGTGGCCATTTTGTTCAATGGAGCAGAACCGTTTAAGCAATTTTAAAGCAGATGTAAGGAACATTTCTGTGAAATTTGATGGAAAATTACCTTGCCATTGTGGAGGAGATGATGTTTGATTTCTTTTCTACTTTTAGCTTTTGCAGCCCTAATGTGCAATGGAACAGAATGGTTGGAGCAATTTAAGAATAGGGCATTATAAGGAACATTTCTGTCAAATTTGGTTTAAAATGGCCAAGTGGTTTTGGAGGGGATGTCATTTGAAGCAAAATATTGACGAAAGTCTATTTATAGCTCTGGTGGCCATTTTGTTCAATTGAGCAGAACTGTTTTAGCAATTTCAATAGAGGACTATGTAAGGAACATTTCTGTGAAATCTGGTGGAAAATCTCCCAACTGTTTAGGAGGAGAAGTTTTTTGATTTTTTTTTCTATTTTTAGCTTTTGCAGTCCTTATGTGCATTGTTGCAGAATGGTTTGAGCAATTTCAGAAAAGGGCATTATAAGGAACATTTCTGTAAAGTTTGGTTTAAAATGGCGAAGTGGTTTTGGAGGAGATGTCATTAGAAGCCAATTATTGACAAAAATCTATTTTTAGCTCTGGCGGCCATTTTGATCAATGGAGCAGAACCGTAATAGCAATTTTAACAGAGGGCTATGTAAGGAACATTTCTGTAAAATTTGCTGGAAAATCTCCCAACCGTTTAGGAGATGCTGTTTGAATATTTTTTAGCTTTTGCAGCCCTTATGTGCAATGGAGTGGAACGGTTTGAGCAATTTTAGGAAAGGGCAATATATAAGGAACATTACTGTAAAATTTGGTTAAAAAAAGATTTGTGGTTTAGGAGGAGTTGTCATTTAAAGTAAAATGTTGACGACTGACGAAAGGTGATCAAAATAGCTCACCCTCAGCATTTGCTCAGGTGAGCTAAAAACAGTAAAGCTTCAGTGAGTGCATGTAGATTTTGGAAAACACCATACAAGAGCAAGAAATACGAGGAATGGACAATAGCCCACTGTTTATCAAATAGGTTCAAAAATCAAATTTGAACATTATCATGTGGAAATACCCACTTGGGATTTAAAATATTTACATGTATTTATTTTAAATATAAATTCAATCCTTTTGTCTGTTTATAGTCAAAATATTAATTTTCATTGACAAAAGTACAGTGTGTTTTTACTCATTTATACCCTGTGCCTACCAAATAAACATGAGTAAAAAGTATACAGCTTCTAAAAAATCCATTGTATATGGATCTGCTGTTTGTTTAAACAAAAATGTCAGAATTCAAAAAAAAACATCTACGCTGTTGACTTACGAATACTTAAATCTTAAACTCATACATACTCAATTTCTTAATCAAATGCATAATTATGCATATAAGTGGGCTATTGTCCTAGTGGGCTATTGTTCCAGTGAGCTATTGTCCTAGTGGACTATTGTCCCAGTGGGCTGTAGTCCTACACTCAGAAATACATGTACTTGATTTTAGATTTGAATGTTGATCCAAAATACATTTTGCATATTCATTTATCCAGGTTTTACTTCACTCCTTTTTCCAAACATTAAAGTCAAACAACAGAATCGATTGTCCTATTCATAGCCATGACAATGTTTTTGTTCCACTCTCCACCTAAATACTGTTTACTCTTCTTGCAAGTAGAATTGAACATGAACTTTGTGATTCAGTATTTCTGAACACACAACAACCTTGTTTGCATTTCTTAAATATTATAAACTGGAAAAAAGGGGTTTTAATATCAAGATTAAATCAGTGATTTTGTCATATAACTTTTTTAATAATGTTAGTAATGGCTACTGCCACTTTTGAAACCATTTTCACTATTTCTGACAAAACTATGGTTATATGACATTTTAAGTCAAAACAGAAATCTGGCTACTAAGTTCATTTCTTTACACCAACCTAGAAAATTGGCAGCGTATTTTTTGCAATAAACAACTCAGTTATTAACCCTCATTTCCAATCCATACACATTCCATGAATTGTTAATTCACAAATTCAGAACCATGTGCACACATACAGAATTACACTATATCACAAGACAGGTATAAAGGAAAACTAAAAATCAGATGTTCTCTTAATTTCAATTTGCCTATTTAAAAAACTTTACTGTCAGAAGTATTTTCCTAAACTTCCGATTTTAACCTCGGGAGTCAGAAAATAGTAACTGTGACCTTGGCCTTTAACCTAATGACCCAAAAAACTTTAGGGGTCATCTACTGGTCATGACCAACCTACAAACCAAGTTTGAGGAGCCTGGGTACAAGCATTCTACAGTTATTGATCGGAAACTTTTTGCAGTTAATGGTCACTGTGACCTTGCCCTTTTACCTAATGACCAAAAAAACTGAAGGGGTCATGTATAGGTCATGATCAACCTACAAACCATGTTTGAGGAACCTGGGCACAAGACTTAGTGTTCTAGAGTTATTGATCAGAAACCTTTTTGCTTTTCGAGGTCAATGTGACCTTGGCCTTTGACCTAATGCCCGGAAAAACTATAGAGGTCATCTACTGATCATGACCAGCCAAATACCATGTTTAAAGATAGTTGGTCCAAAGGTTCTCTTGATATTGATTGGAAATAAAGTGTCTACCAAACTGACATTTGCAAAACAATATGCCCTTTCATCTAGGGGGCATAACAAAGGAAGTGCAAGTTGAATAGAACTTCTGCTATCAGCCAATGTAATTTTTATCAAAGTTAATACCTAAAAGACTTCTAACACACATCAACATTGGGGTATGATAATGAAACCTTGGCATACTTCATGCTGGGATCAATTTTGTTCACATTTTATCTCATTCTGGTTTCCTCTCTCCCTCAGCTGCTGTCACCAAGCCTGACCAAGGTACTCTTAATAATCTTACTAAACAAATATTAATATGTAATTAAATAAATATATAATGTGTAAACAGTAATCTAGAAATTTAAAAGAGATTTGAACTTCATTGTTACAAAAATTATAATTGAAAAAGGAAACAAGGTTCTGGCTGGCAATTCTCAGTATTGCAGTGACTTCATTAAAATTGGTGTGTCCTTGGCAACCATTATACACCTTTGTTATGCATCATTTTAGCACAAAGTGCAGTGCTGCTCTTTACTTTGTTTTGCAAAGATTTTTCTGTGTGGATAATTAAAAAACTATTTTTTTACCATTATTGTAATCTTGATTTTGTCAATGATCACAGATACATATCTTTCTAAAAAAAAATATTGCCATACAAATGCAAGCTTTTAGACTCCATCAATTTAGAGACAATTTGTTTCTAACTATCCAGTTTATCACAAGAAGAACATGATCTTATTTTGGGGCTTTTGAACAGTATAGCGTGTGTGTTATCACACATTAATAAGCAGTTAATGAACTTTTAATACCAGTAACAACATTCAGGTTCTGTAAGAAAGAAACCTTTGAAAACACATTTTTTAAAGTTTTGTTTTTAAACGATGACATTAGTCATCAAAATATTGAGAACAATTAAAAATAATACAAATGTAGATCCGGATAACTCTTCAATTTTCAACAGCATGACATTCCAAAGTTTCATATCTATTCTCAACTAAATGTCTTCTAGTTTCAAAGCATATTGAGCAAGGCATTATGAATAGTGTCATCCGTCATTAAAATGATGAGCAACCTAAATACGAGTCATTAAACTGAATCAATTTCAACAGACCCAGTGACGTAACCATATTTTTTTTCAGTTGAATACTTTTATTTATTAGTAATAAAACTGAAAAGTAAGATTATGAAGTCTTTAAGGACAAATAACTTATATTTCTTCATGATTTTAGAGAAAGCATTTTTCAATGAACAATTTTTTTTTGGTTAACTAAGAAAAGAAAAACATAATATTTCATAATATAAAAGTCATCCTTGTTTAAAACACACAACATCCACAGATCTTTACATATGTCTTCTTTTGTTCCATTTATTATTTATATGTTATATATAAATTATTATTATTATAATTATCATTTATGTTTTACCTTCTCAAGTTCTATCAACAGTGTGATGATCTGTAACTAAGTTTTGTTAGATTTTTTTTTTTTCAGTCTGAAAGAGCATGTAACAGACTTTTTCAAGAGGACTATATAAATATTCTGTAAAACATGTTAATTAAAACTCACATTAAGAAAAAAATCAATTTTATTCCCAAAGACAGCTTTTGTTTTTCGCCATCACCACTACTAGGGTATTATGAACGGACAGATGATAAATAACTGGATGTTGCAATAATGAGAACTGTCTCACACAAACCACTGACAGCTCTGACACAAACCACATTTACTTTAAAAAAAATCTAAATTTAGATCAATCTTATTAATCTTGATCAAAATTAATGATTATTTCAGAATAAAAATATATTGACATGAAAAAATTAAAACAATAGAATTTAACATCTCAATCTCAAAAAAAATATAACAAACATTCATATCATGCTGGTTTATATATGATTTTGGCAAAAAACCCACTCCTTACATTTTACTGCTCTGGGAAGGGTGCAACCATGCTGCTGTTTTGTAATGAGTCTCATAATTTTAAAAATTAAATGCTTTTACAAAGATGACCTATCAATGTAAATTTTTAAAATCTGAATTAGGTGATATTCATGTAAATTCATTTGTAACAGTTACTCTGTTAATTTATTTTTTTATCTGGTAATTTCTAACTTTCACTTCATGTTTTATAGTAGGCAGCTTGGACTTGCCCTTACCTGAATATCCATGAACATGAAAAAAAGTGAGATTAAATTTTGGTTTTATTTAGAATTTATTAGAAACATTATTGTTATCAAGGTCATGTCTGGTCCAAGAAGTGTCCAACCACACTACTTTTAGTCCTGTAGCTACATCTTAAATTCAGTCTTACGAAAATTATGATGCTCCAGAAAAAGACCCAGCATTTTTTTTTAACAATTTCTTCTGTATGTAAACAGCATTATGATTTAGCTTTTTATGAAGCTTTTTTTTCTTTTACTTTATAACATAAGTAAACACTCAAATTAAAAAACACAGCTTCAGACTGCACCGGATTCCAAAACTTTCTAACCTCAGAAAGATATTTATTTTACCAGAACATGTAACATGATTATGCAATATTGAATTTGCCATTACAGCTCTATGAAAAGAAAACAAGTAAGTTGTCATCTTCTACTTAAATGGTTGAAAGACATACTAGGCCTAGATGTGCACATTGTCAAAGCCAGAGCTAAAGAAACTAAACCAACTTACACAAGTGTCTAAATCAGTAAGATGACACTCCAGATTATAGGAAGTTAGCTCACTACAGATTTAATCTTATCTTATCAACAAATGAATAGTCCACCAGTATTTAAATTTCATACAAAAAAAAACTATACATAAAATGCTGCTAAATCATACTTTCTCGATAAAGTCCTGCTAACAAACCGTTGACAAATCTCAAATATATCTTAATAACCTCGGTCTTCTTATTTACATCTTTGTTACTATTTTTAGTAACACCAATGTCCTCATGTTTATTGGCGTGAAAGCCAACAGGAAGCAAATGGCTTTCTATTTATTCAGAGCAACTTAACAGGCTAAAGTTTTAAATAAAGTCATTCTAAATGAACAATTAATGACGAACAACATCTGCAATTATACAACTGCTACTGCTATGCGACGCAAAACAAAGGCAAAAACTGCCATTCGCAGATCGAAAAGGAAGCCGAGGCTACTCAGCAGACTTGTAAAGAGCAGGAATTTTAAACGATCAAGACCAAAACTGAAATTTGAAGGATGTTGAATGATAAACAAATAAGTAAAGATTCATCGTGGACCATGAAAAGGTGTCATGGTGTCTTTCAAAGTGGCAAATCTTGGCAAAATATAAACAAGTACCTGTTCTGTTTTGTCCATCGTGCCGCAATGGGAAAGACATGTACCATGCGCATGCGCAGTAAATTAGGTTCCGTACCGTGACTGTCCTAATACCCTCCCACGCTGTACAGATTCCATAGAACTTTAAATAGGGTCAATATTAACGAAAAGCGGGAATACTAACGCTAGCCTGGCATTAGAACGTTTACGTGATACATATTTTATTATGCAAACTGTATTTTGTACTGTATTTTCGGAATTCTTTATTGCTTTATATACACAAGTCTGCATTTCAGTTCAGATGAGTGAGGGCTGTTCTATCAATTAGACATGCATGTTCTAATGATGCGGAAGGTAAAATGCACGTGTCCGGGCTCGAAAGAAGAATTGACAGGTTCACGGAAACTGTTTATTTTTAGATTTGTTATAGAATCTGGACTCTCTTGGGTTGAAATTGCACAATTTGTCTTTGTTGTTATGAACGACACCAAATATATGTTATGTGGCCAGCTATGAAATATATTAGGCCCAAGTCTTCGATACAAAGTTATTTGCATACTGATCTCTACTCTGTTGTAATCACAATCATTCAGACTCGGTATTTTTTTAAATCAGTTTACATACTTAAAAGAATTCAATGTGTAACTGAATGTTAGAAGGTAAATAAATACAATTTGACAGATACAGGAGCATATAAGGTTACTTTTAGCAGATACGAAGATTTTGCAAGCCAAATGATAATAAAAAAGAAGATAGGGGCATATCTTAACATTATTCGAAAATGCATTACGACTTCTACTTGACACTCCCAAGCAATCAATACTGACTATAACTTTACTCAGAGAAACTTATAAAACACGATATAAGATTAGGTGCGTCTAGCTTATGCACAATAAAAGTAGCATCTGGTATATGTTTCTGTGAACAACGAACAATGCGTGATGGCTCTCTATATGGTTTAGAATGAGCAGACATTTTTGATATCTTGATTACCATCGATCTGGCAAAGAGAAGATGGGTAAATCAACTTTGTGTCGCCTCAAAAGATGGCATTGGTATAAATATAATACAAGGTAAATAAAAAAAGACGTTAATTTAGGGGTACAGACGATATGCAACACTCGATGAAGCGTGTTGAAAAAATTTTAATACAAAAACAAAGTCTGTGAATGGATAGAGATGATTCGTGGGTACACATGAAGTAGAACATATGGAAACAATTTCAGTCATTAAACAATAAAGTAATATATGGCATATTTGGGAAACAACTCTTTTTATAATGACCAAGGATGGTTAAAAATATTTTTGCATTTTACAATTTTCCTGAATCAGCTTAAAACTCTGAAACAAGTATACACATAAACTAAATTAATCTTTAACATAAAACTCTATCTGTCTGTCTGCACTGTAGGCATTTACCAACAAAACGTTTATTTACACACATTAGACTGTACCATAAATATTATTATTAATTACCATAACTATGAAAAGAGGCCAATGTATAGACACTTTAAAGAATTGACAACTTTTTTTCATTCATGACAGCAACTCCTATCTATGTGAGTTTATTTATCGTCGGTACCGGGTGCCAATATGTTCAACGCCCCTGCTTTATGTTGTGGGGGATAATACAAGATACATAAAGCATCCCATTACAGAGACACTCCGGGTTCTTTTGTATGCTCAGTGTACACTACTGATACATGGGACCTCGGTTAAACATCTCATCCGAAAGACAAGTAATAATGGAGGAGCGGGGGGGGGGGGGGGGGGGGGTCGATCTCGGGACTCTTGAGTTACCAGTCTAGCGCGCTACCACTGGACCACTGATCCGCTCCAACAGTTGGATAAATGTTTATATTGAAAACAAAAAAGTGATGCTCATATGACGCGGGGTTTTATTATTGTTATTATTATTATTATTATTATAATTATTATTATTACTATAATCATCATCATTATGTTTAGTTTACAAAAGCATAATCGCTATAGTTTCTAGAAATATACTGATCAATTATAACATGTTAGTGGAAGACACAGACACTGTGATACTGTCACTGCATTTTGGGTTTCATGTAATAAATCAGAAACATAATGAAATATAGAAACAAGATAACTTCAAATAAAGATAAATAAATGAATGAAAATTTATAGAAATGCTATCTGAGAGAAACAAAAAGAAGAATGAATAAAATAAAATAAAATAAAATTTAATTTAATTTAAAAAATCAATCAAATAAATAAATAGATAAATAAATAAAAATAAACAGTATGTTTCGAACCAGGACATATAAGAACGGGAAAAATTACTTCCTAGTAACCTATCCCTATACTTATACCATTACTTTTCTATCTTAAATGTAAGCAGTTTAAGACAAATATCCAATCATTATTCAACATGAAATAAAACTCTCTGCGTGAACTAGAATTTTTTTTTCATTTTGCACAATATTAGAGACGCCCTTTTTCTTTTTTCCTTCTGTCATTTCCAGGTGTAAAAGAAATGCGTATCTTCGGAATAAAAGGCACATAATTATATCAAGAAAAGGGAATCTATAAGAATGCAGATGAATAGTAGAAACATTGTCTCTAACTGGCCAATTTATTTGATTTGAGTTCAGTGATTTAGAAAGCATGTAATTGTACATACAACAAAATTAGCCAGGTATTGGGTCTAGAAAAGGAAACAATAAGATACCGGAATTTTAAAAAAAGCCGATGAAGCTAAGCAATATTACTATTTCAGCTATTAAGTTATTTAAAAGGCAATTATAACAATACTATCCCTTATTGATTGGCGCTTTTCGCATCAATATGTACATGTATTATATATTTAATAGCAGAAAACTCAGTTACGAAAGAGAAAGAAATGAGTTGGAGAACTAGATTAGCGTATGAAATCAGGCAAATAACTATACATTGACTTGTATGCGAATTAAAAACCTTAGGTTTTAATAAGAAATAGAAATGTTTCGTCAACTTGTTCCTGCCCTAACTTTGCTAATTTAATAATATATGTTGTTGGTATTTTTCTTTTCTGTTGACTGTCTAAATAATTAATTAAGCAAAAAAATATACACTATTTTTTTGTTGTTTTTTTTTATTTGTCATTCCAATCGAATTAAAGTAAATGTCAGATCAGTATTGTTGCAAGATATCTTTTAATTTCAAAGCTACACCGACACTAATGTCCCTCAGTGATATCTTTTCATAGAAGAGATGAAACAAGGTTTGGTAGTTTTTGTCAATACTTACAAGCTCATACGGATAGAAACTTGAAATGTGTCCATGCTCAAATGTTGACAGAAGATTATAAGTAGATGGTTCAAATGTAAGAAGAGGCAGAATGCCGAAAGCAGTATAACTTTTGTAGGTATTTGATGCACCGATTACTACATTAAATATGAAGAAATTTGGTTTTGTCAGACATTAAGTCAAAAAAGTGTCTCTGATAAAAGTGGAGGTGTCACGACCAATTTCGAAAGGAAAATGCACTCCCGTAAGACACATATACATGCAAATTATGAATGAAATATTTGCAAGCGTTTTACCCTAAATGTGCGGAAACGAAATGTAGAGTCGAAAAAAAGGGCCATTGATAAAATTGAAGTTGTCACACCCAATTTCGAAAGGACCCTGTAGTTTCATAAGACACATGTACATGAAAAAAATATGAATGAAATCTGTGCAAGCGTTTTCCTTTAAATGCGCGGAAACGAAATGTGGACGGACGGACAGGTGCTCAATGCCCCTTTTCCATTCTTGGAATGGAAGGGGCATAAAAAGGTGTCGTTTGCAAAATGATTTGTTTGAAATGTTAAAGTTTTTTTTAGGGTATAGTAATAAGTTTCTTTGACAAGCCAGATAACTAGATTTACATGTTTACGTATTGAGTGGCATATATAGAATCATCGTGCCAGAACTGACATCATACCCTTACAACAATGCAACACTAAATGTATAGACAACTCTTGAAGCGCAAGTTTGTCCGTCTCGACTCCCAATGTCCATACAAAACATATACATGAACTGGGAAATAAACTATGTCCATATTTAAGTTTATTTGTTCTTTTTTATAAGGCCAACATGCAATCATTTTTAAATCTGCGTTTTTACTTACATTTTGAGTGTGATGGAAGTGAAAGGGTTCTTAGTGCTATTTTAAATTAAAAACTTTTGAATGAAGTTTTCACGTTCCCCTCTCAGTTTATATAAGACCACGTTTCCCTAAATTTTGTCTTTCCATTGATTTTTTTTTTACAGAAGATCAAAAGTGCATACGAATTTTTAAGGTATTGTGAAATCAATACAAATATCATTTGGTATTATTCTCTCTTGTTTTAGTCCTAAGCACGTTATGAAATTGCAATCTTAATATATATGTTTTCATAGTTAAACTGGCAGTGATTCAGTGTATGTTACATATTACCATTCGGAACACCTCGGGCGACTTCAATAAGTCTTTATACGAAGTTTTCGGAAAAGGCCGAGTTGTTACGATTGACATATTAAATGATACGTCTTATTGAACGTGGCATTGGCCGAAATAATGGTTAGCCGGTGATTGTGAACACAATTAAATGATTGAACGATTAACTTTATATAAAGACTCATTTTTGCACCAAATATTTTGCGATTTACACTTAAATGTAATAGATAGAACCACTGAAATGAGAATGAAGAAGACTCTATGAGACGTTCCAGGACTCAGGACTGAGGACTCAATCTTTCTCTTTACTTTTTTTCTCCTTTAATTCTGAAGTTTAATTATTTTGTTTATAAAAGGAATTTTAAAAGAGAAAATCCAAAAAGAATAATAATATAAAATTAAATGCAGAACTGAATTCTAAAAGTAGAATGCAAGACTTGCTGTGTATAACTGCAATATACAATGTACATAAGAAATTTATAAACGGCATTGTTACATGTCAAAACACACCAATTTACAAATGTTTGAAATTTGTCAGTATATCTATATCTTGACTGACACAAAATGAGAATTTCAACAACACATTCAAAGTTCTCATTGTACACCTCTTTCCAGAAATTATCATTTTATATAATGATAATGATTGGGATTATCATTGGTTATATTTAGCAGTTTGGTAAAATGTTGACTTGCCGAGTGCTATAATAGTGTATTCCAATGGCTTATAGGGGAGTTTCAAAACTGTGATATTTTAGGTCTTTGGTTTTAAACTGTAGTCTTTGTAAACAGTCAAGGAGAAATTGATAAGCTGTAAAGAATATTAGAAGTTGTACAACTTTAATTTCTAAAAGCAATGAATTTTGTGAAATGTAATGGTTCACACATATGACTGAATGTCGTTTCCATCTGTTATCACCCCTTTGCAAGTGCTCTTCTAGGGAATCACAAAGAGAGCTTCCGGTAATTTGTAAGACTTTTGACCTCGTTCTGGGAAAAGTAAGCCGCATTAAAGAGCAAATCTGCTCTTTCGATAACAATTAAAAAAAATCAACAATAAACTTTATCGGCATATCTACATAAGAAATATCTTTGGTAATTCGTATTGGAATAGTTATTTGTTTTATTATATACATTTATATGAAATGACAAAAACAAACAACAGCAACAACAATAAACAACAAACATGACAATCATATATATGTGTACAGAAGGAAGCATATTTTTATAACGGGAAATCTCTTTGCAGATTTATTTCTTATTGCAATTTTTACGGGTAATCTCTGTCTAAAAAAGATTACAAATGTCTCAAACCATTTTCTTATTTTTGGGGGCCGTCACTTACGAATTGATTTTTCCATTTAAATTTTGTGAGATGTTTTTTAAAGCGTCGTTCCTATATATTCCTACAGAGAAAAATAAAATGGTAATCTAATTAAACACAATCTAGGCGTGTTCTTTTCTTCCTGGTGTTCCTAAGAAATAACTATGTTGATTTTTTTTGTGGAAAGTTACATTTCATAGGCAATTTTTTTAATGAACATGCAAATATATGTACGTAGGTAAGCAAGCATTACACATGACTGTACTTGGTCTCTGGTCTTCCATTTCGGCCTCAATGGGTTGTAATTCATAAACTTCGCCCTAGCGTCACTTTTACTGCCAGAACGTGCGAATAGAGCGAACAAAAGGTTTCGAAGTTTCTAGATGAAAAAGAAAGTAAGAGCGGATGGGTGTAAAATGAAAAGATATGGCGACTATAATAGAAATTTTTATTATGTTTTATTAACGAGTGTCGTCTTCCAGTAAAATAAGTCATTAGTTTAGTTTAAACTTATTCATTTTACATCGATTTAGAAGCGAACTCTTGCAACTTAGATGACTGCTTCCTAGGTTCAAACCTATACTCGCGCCGAAAGTGAGATGTGAAAAGTCACTGAAGACTCCCATGAAGACCTCCATGTTAAAATTACATTCCCTTTGGTGCCTTGTACTGTCAGTCGCGTACCTGGTTGAAGTTTCATAACCCGGAAATGTCCACTTGAACTCGGTACCTTCGATCAGCAAGCGGATACTCTACTATAAAAATAAACGGATAGGCAAGGGACTAGAAGTCCAGGGTTATTACCTGTATTAGACACACCGCTTTCTCTCTCCCTTATAAGAATTTGTCATCGAATTCTTGAAGTATGAGATTTTTGGGACCTTCACTCACACTGATGAGTTCTTTACGATGGGTGCCAAAAGTAACGCGGAAAAATCTACTTGCCACGAGCAGGATTTGAACCCGTGCACCATATGTCACAAAGCGGACACTACCACGTCGTCATAAAGCTAACTGATAGGCAATGGTGTAGTATCATTTGTTGTTGCTTGTAAGATTTTCCAATAGTAATGTGTTCTTTCCTAGGTAAATCTTTTGCTTTTAAGATTTTTCCTTACACACTTTCGGATAAAATTGATGTAAATTTCTACGGGTATGCCAATTTTTATATCAGAAAAGAAAAATATTTTCTTTTTTTAAAATTATCCAGTCATCGAGATCAATGATATCGCATTAAAATCGAAAAAAGTGGTAACACATTGTTATTCCATGGTATCCGTGATGGTATTTTGTTGAAGACAGTCAAGTCAAGTCAAAATATTTATTAGCATAAACAGGTACACATGTTTGTCGCCGACACATCAACTTGGCGGTTTAATAAACGATCTTTTACATTGAAAATTATGAAAATTTATCATTTACGGTGGCAATTACTTACGTATTATCAAATAAAACATACATGTATATACATAGATCAAAGACATTTTAATTTTACATGTTTCTTTTGTCATTGAAGACGATAAACATCACTTGACGCCAATTATCTGTATTTGTGACGTATGACGTCTTTGGCGTCGAAAATGTAGTTAAAATAATATGAAAATAATAATAATAATAACAACAACAACAAACAATAATGATAAAAATAATAAAAAGTAAATATAAATTATATTAAAATCATGTTTGATTTATTATTGTTTTACTTTTGTTCGACGTCAAGGGCAAGTGCATTCTCCCTGAGAACGCTAAGCGCGATAGTACGATGGTGAACCGCGACTGTACGATGGTGACAATACGACAAAACGAGGGCGAACCGCGACAGTATGATGGTGACAGTCCATCATACTGTCACCATCGTATTAACGCGCTTCGCCATCGTACTGTCGTACTGTTACCATCGTACTAACGCGCTTCGCCATCGTACTGTCGTACTGTCACCATCGTACTGTCGCGCTTCACCATCGTACTGTCACCATTGTACTGTCACCATCGTACTAACGCGCTTCGCCATTGTACTGTCGTACTGTCACCATCATACTGTCACCATCGTACTGTCAAAATTGCACTATCACCATCGTACTGTCGTACTGTCATCATCGTACTGTCACCATTGTACTGTCGTAGAGTCACCATTGTACTAACGCGCTTCGCCATCGTACTGTTGACTGTCACCATCATACTGTCACCATCGTACTGTAAAAATTGTACTATCACCATCGTAGTGTCGTACTGTCACCATCGTACTGCCGTAGAGTCACCATCGTACTGTCGCTCTTTGCATTTGGCATTCTCAGGGAGAACGCGCTGGCCCTAACGGAACACCGTACACGACAGCTTTATATGTTAAGTAGACAGTGAAATCTTCATGCCTCCATTGATAAGAAGTCTACCAACAGTAGTACATAGGACTTTAAGAAATCACGTTTTAAAACAACAAAGTTCAACCACAGGAGTTTGAAATTATATCAATAAACAAGAGATATTGTAACAATTATGTCCTCTACATAACAAAAAAACACTATGTAGAGGACATAATTTTTACAATACTAGTATCTCTTGTTTATTGATAGAATTTCAAACTCCTGTGGTTCAACTTAACTTCTCTTCCATGCATCATATTGTTTAAAGATATTGCTTTTTTCACCAAAGTCTTTATTTTTTCCCATTATCTCTTATATTTCATTTTCTTCTACTGAATAATAAAATACTGTAACACGTGACTGCGTTGCTAATCTTTCTTTTCTTATTACGTCTCCTATTTGAAATGACAAAAATCATGACATTCAACTCTAAACTGTATCTGTCTACAGATTTTATGTAGTATTTAATGATACACAGATCTACCTTTAGTGATACCAAATACCGTTTTAGCTCAGAAGATAGTGAACTCATAATAATTTTTTGTTCCCGTCAAATGTCTGTCGTCCATCGTACAACCTACTTGATAAGAAAAAACGTGTTTTTGATGATCGGCTGTTTCCGTTTCGACATCGGTAGTTTCCGCCACAATTTTTGGCTGTGACGTAGATTTATCACTACTGTACCAGGCAGTAGTGCAGAATTACACTGCTCATAACACAAACGAAAAAATAACACTAAACCACAAGTCCAAGAAACACGATAAAGGCACACTTATAAAAATAACATGCTATAAATTGTAAATAAAAAAAATAATGTGATTACTTCTCGATTTTTATAAGTAAATTCAAACTTTGTGCCGGAAGGAAGGGTTGTAATTTTACCTTAGCAGAGAATGTGATTAATAAATATTCCAATTTCTTCCATGTTGTGGTTCTAAATATAACTATCTCCTCCACGTTTTAACATGTTGCGTAACACTTCCTCACTTGATGTTTACGTCATAAACAAATTCTTTTTCATTTAAGTGTGGTAAAATTGAAGTGAATTTCGGTGACCTAATGTGTTAACATTTGTTTCACTGGAATGGAAATTCACACTACAGTGTATTTTCACGTTGGAATATTGTTTAAAAATAATAATATGGCATGTCCATCAAGTAGACTAACGGGGTAAATTTTTTACCGATATAAGTGTGTAAAACTTTATATGTTGATGTTTTTCTTTAACAAAAAATGAGCCAGTAACTTAGTTTAGCTATCTTCTTCACAATTACAGCGAGAATTTTAAGATGTATAAACATTTTTTTTTCATTGTCGGCCCATCTGTGAGTCAGTCGCTTTAACCATAGGACACGTTACAAACAAACTCATCAAGAATGTTACATGGGTAATCCTCTCCCAGATACCCTCGTATAAAATAATACTACGCATATATCTGGTTGCTATAGCAACTAACTGTTTCTGGAGACAAGAAAATAAGAGTATTTTAGGAACAAGTCAGTCACTTTAAAAAAAAAACTACAAAAAAATACAAAAAAATAAAATAGATAAAATAAAAAATAAACAAACTACTGAAACCTACTGAAACGGTTTCTTGGTTGACTAAATTCTACATTTCTTCAGACCGTACTGAGTCGTTTAATATGACCGATAGAAAAGTTTTCCTTACATTGGGTGTAACAAAAACTTTGAAAATCAGACTGTGGGGCATGTTTTCCTGTTCTGGCTAAAGCCCCTTAAAGCTACCCCCACCAAACAGCAACAACAGAAACAAAATAATTTTTAAATTTTGTTAGGTAATAAAAGATAAGACTGCTAGGGTTAGACTGATTTACCTCTTTTCTGTCGTAAGAAGCTGGAAAAACTTCTATAAGAAACCTGTTACCCCGAAGCTAGAGTCTATATATGTTGATTCTCAACTCTCACGACTGCCTTGAGCGGGTCACATTTTTTTGGTGTGTGTGTGTGTGTGTGTGTGTGTGTGTGTGTGGATTTCTTAAGCTGCCTCGAAATCATAATTAATTTAAATTCAACAATTCATTAAAGGTCATGTGACACGACCATAGCAACTTTGTCTATTCAAAATAATCATAATGTACTGATTAAAATGGTTTAACTGCGAAATTATGAAAATATTGCTTTTGGTAAGAAAAAACGTGTTTTTGATGATCGGCTGGTTTCGTTTCGACATCGGTAGTTTCCGCCGCAATTTTTGTCTGTGACGTAGATTTATCCCTACTGTACCAGGCAGTAACTCAACAATAACTCAGATGACCGGTTCTATTCCATTTCATGAATATGCACACATGTGGAAAAACGGCATGTGTGATATAAATCTAAATAATGCAGAACCAAATAATATTCTAACAGAAATAATGAGATCAACATTGGTGTAATTGAATATTGTACCTTAATTTTGTTTAATATTCATATGAATACGAAAAGGGGAGAAAAGATATTAACTGTTCTTTAAGTCTTAATTTCCAAGCAAGACATATGCAGGAGTTAATGCGGACTGCATATTTAATACGCGAAGGTGCGTCAGTACAACATAATGTATGTGAGGAATAACTGTCCAAGAGGCTATATTATTATTATTATTATAATTATGAATTCTATTAACAATAAGTGACTAGGGAGATACTGCAATTTTTACACCGGCCGTTTGAAAATCAATACAAAGCTTCCCAGCGTTTTAATTTGCATTTATAAGACCGACACGCTAGCACTGATGACTTTGTTGACATTTGAACTGTGTATATTGTTTGTACGAATGGCACATATATTATACGTATATACACGAACAAATCTATTTATAAACGATGTTTTAATTTAGCCGTTCTCTGCCAGTGGTTAAGTAATTTCACGAAAATGTAATTTCAACGACACCGATATTGATTAAGACGAATCCATTTTACTAGGGAAAAGACAGCTTCCAAAAAATATATCAATACAGTTGTTCTTATTTCTTTTGCTGCCCTTTTAATACAGCAAAAATTTATGGTACTTTTTGTGTTATAAAAAAGGTCCGGAAAAATGTTTTATTTACTTACAGAATAAAGTTATTTGACTGTTTTAAAAATTAACCACCCTTTAAGAAATGGAAAATCTGACTATTGAAAATTGCGGGAAAAGTTAACCGCGGTAACTGGACTGTTTACATTTTCCACAGAATTTTTCAAGGATGCCAGGGAGGATCGCGTCAGCAGTATCCCTTTCTGATGACATAAAGAAAAAGTAAATAGGATTTTCTTTTTATCTACTTGCAAAATTATCTTATTTTTAAAATGTCTGAAAGGTGTCTGCAGTTCATATTTTAAGTGTTGTGGTATTCGACTAGAGCGTGATATGAACAAAGCTTTGGAAACGTCTAGATCCCGTACAGTAAATCATCGTCAGTTTATTAATAGCTGTCATATAATTATGTTGTTTTACAATACTTACCAGAATTAAATTTTGCCTTATCTTAAGAATTTGAAATGTAATTACTGTTGGATCGTTATTGTACATTTTGCATTTCAGACTGGAATGTTTGGATACAGAGCTAAATGATGGAGACATTACACAGAAGGTATTTTTTTTCAGTTTCAGTTTTCAAACAATTCATAATAATTAAAAATTGGCAGCTTCACCAAATTAAACTAATTGCCCAATGCACGTGAAATGTCAGACTACACTCGGACAATTGATAAAACAATGTAGTTTTGCGTGGTTGGTCAAGTTGGGTTTATTCTAAGCTGTTCTCGAAATGCTTTAAAGTGAATGTTTGAGTCAAAATTCTTTAAAATTGTAGATTTATACACAAATATTTAGGATGTACTAAGTGTTTGCTTGATTTATAATCATGTACACTCCATGTAGCAATTACTTCCCTTGCAGAAGTTGCAGTAATGTAAGGGAAGTAATCCCTGCAGTGTTTGAAAAGTGCTCATTACCAGTCTAGACATTTGAATTATTCAGTGCCCACTGGTATTGTCTGATATACTTTGAGTGCACCCAGCCAGCAAAAGAAAAGAAAAGACATCAAGTAGAAACACGATTGATTGTAAAAAAAAAAAAAAAATGTATGAATAGAGGTTGGAGAGGATATTCCTATATGAATGGACTAAATTACACATTTTATTTCTACATAGGCTTTTGAAACTAAAAAAATAAAATATAAAGCAAAAAAAAAAAGAGATGTTACTTATTTCATATTAGTGAAGTCTGTTTCAGACAAGTACTTATTACCTTCTGCTTATCTGACAGAACAAGTCATGAGGTCATGTCTGGCTCAAAACATCTGCATGCATGATGAGATTTTAAAATAAATTGATATATCTGACCACCATAAGTAGACAATGTGTTGCATGTAAGACCCAGGTCCCTAGAACAAATTTCAAGGTCACAGCTGGTCCATAACTTTTGCATGCATGATGTTATTTAAGTATCAGTTGTCACACTTGACCACCATAAGTAGATGATGCAGTTATTTGCCAACTTAGAGCCCATATTGCTGGAAACATCTTTTAATGTCTGCATAACTTAGTGGTCATTCAATTACAAGTTCATTAAAGGCGAATGGAAATGTGTTGCTATGTGTGATTTCAAATGGTAATTGTATTGTTAAATGTCCAAAATGTCAAATGAAAATTTTATGCTCACAGTTGAAAATTGAAGGCATAAAGTGTGCTATTGTACACATTGTATGCATGTATGGGGTCTGTCCATTTAATAGCTAGTAAGCACTTGGTCCTAAATTCATGAAACTTAATAGGTTTATTATTGGGCATGAGTAATACAAAATACTTAATAATATTTAGGTCAGTAGGTGAAGGTCAAAGTTACAGCCTGTGAAAAATTTTGATTTTGATTTTAATAATATTTAGGTCAGTAGGTGAAGGTGAAAGTTACAGCCTGTGAAAAATCTTGATTTTTATTTTAATAATATTTAGGTCAGTAGGTGAAGGTCAAAGTTACAGCCTATGAAAAATTTTGATTTTTAGTTTAGTCTTCATTTGGGATCAAGTTAGTCATCTAGCTAACATCACCTTTACTACGTTTATAACTTTTCCACACAGTTAAATTATCACCATTTTATGATGTGTATATATTTTAAGGTGATGAGCTATGATTGCTAGCTTGATCACAAAATGTTGATATTTCAGGGCTACTGGAAGAAAAAATGGCGACTGTTTGGTGACATACTCTCTGACGATCTGAAACAAAAAGTTGGTGATGCAGAAAATGAATTAAAGGAGAAATTGATTACTGAGGTATTAAGACTTTCTTGTACTTAACATTCATTTATGATAATTTAATACTGTTTTGTTGGTGCTTAATTAGAAATAGAGTTGAACCTTTGGCATAAAAACAGTATTTAAGTAGTAGATTTTAGAAATTACAGTGATTTAAGTGGTCAAAGTGATGCTAGATTGGATAAAAAAGCAGTTTTTACTGACACGTGTCATAAGGCACCATAGCGTAGCTTTTTACCTAAATTTGGTTGTACTCCCATAAAGTCCCATTGAGTAAAGCTGAATACAGTAAATTGCTTGTATAAGTTTCCAAATCATGAACTGAATTTACCTGTACTGTAAACTATACTGTAAAGTAAACTTTCTTAAAGATATCCCTTACAAATGAAAGGAGCATTTGTTAGCTATTATCTGAATGATACCTGAACATGAACTGACAGCATTTTACTTGACTGTCATGTATCTTGCTCGTTTTGAACACTTTTATAATTTTAAATCATGTCTTTAGTTGTGGAAACAGGTTTTTCCCATAACTGTTTTGTATTTGTGGGGTAAGTGCCAAACTGTTGTTGTCATTTAAGAAAACTTAATACAAGATTAAAAAATCGAGCCTTTTGTGCCTGTCACAGGAATTTTATTGCTGTAAGCTTGTTCAGTCTTGAGCAAAATTAAAATTTCTCAATGGAAAGTCAGTTTACAGGAAAGCTGTGGTACAGGTAATGTAAGAAGCCCAGGAAACTCTTTTTTTTCCTTATTGATGTCAGACTTAATTTGTATTTTTACAGAAAGGATACTTCAAACGTCTTGAGCTACTGTTTGAGGCATTTTGGAAGAGTGTTGATATAAATGCTGGAGATAAAGTAAAGGAAACGGGAAAATATAAAGGTAAATTCTTGAAATGATTTTGACATACTTGTTTCGATTCAGGCTGCGATCATTAATGTTTTTGACAGAAGTTTAAAACTAAATTCTTGAAATAATTTAGATTTGTTCAATCTCCTTTCAGTAATGTTGTTGACAGAAGTTCTTTCCACAGGAACTTGTAGTCCAGACTGTTTTTGAATATTGTGTTTAATTTTGAGAACTAGAGTTTAGGAATGAGTATATAAATATGCAGTTATGAGGTAAATGTTAGGGTATGCCTCTTTAAGGACTGAAATGAATCATTGTTTACATGTTTGTAGACACCGATGATAGTCTTGAACAGAATGGAAAAGGTGATGCAGAGAATGGTGGTGGAGATAGTGAAACTGTTGCTATTGATACAAAGAAGAATGGTGACCATGGTGATCATAAACAATCTGAGACTGAAAATGCCAAGGGAGATAAATCAGAGAAGGAAAATGGAGATTCAGAAATAAAAAAGGTTGATGCTGAAATGTTTGTCAAATTTTGTAACTTTTTTGTCTGTTTTGCTTACTTTTCACCTGAGATTCATATCTTTTATGTCACAAATAGTTACGTTTTTTTAAAGTATTACAAAATATTCTATGTCTTCTTAATTGTAGGGAAAACAATGACATTTAAAGCTTTATAAAAATGTGCTAACTTGCTGTATTTGGTTACGGTACCATAATTTAACAAATGATATGTAATGCCTAAAAGCTGAGAGATGCTTATTAGATAATCAGGAAAACTAAAAAGTAGTAAGAAAGAACTTGTTTTGGATAAGTATTTTGATGTAAAAATTAAGAATACAAGTACACAAATGTACATGGTTTGAAATTATGTTTTTTTTTTACAGGAAGAAGAAGTAATGGAGATAGAAGAAGACAGTGAAGCAACAGGTAGGTTTGGTCATAGCAGTATGTATAAAATACCATAGCTTGAATCTGCCTCTCGTAATTTCTTACGGTTTAAAAATGTTGAAATACATGCTTTCTGATTATGTTCAGAAAGAGGGCAAATGTTGCTAGTAACAGTAGTGTAAATGAAAAAAATTGTAAAATAAAAAAGATTGTTATAAATTGAAATCAAACAGTTCCTAACTTATTCAGTATTGCCTGTCAATGACAAACTTTGTGACATTGGATTTGTCAAAACAGATCATATTTCTTTTTTCGAAATTGTCATTATCCAGAAGAAAGGGACTTTGATCATACGGGATGTTGGATTGATTTTCAGATTCTCGTAAAGTGAAGAGAGGTAGACAAAAGAAAGAAAAGAAAAATAGTAAACAGCCATCTATAGCGACCATGTTTTCTAAAGTGTAAGTTTTTTTTTTCTTTTTCACACTCCATGCTTGTAAATACTTGTATTGTTTTTAAAGCAGTTGAAACAGAATCATTATCATAACTAAAATAATTTGTACTAAGATTTTAAAGGCCATTGCAGGAAAACATATATCCCACACCAGGAAGCAACTTTAAAAATGAATCAACCCCCTTTCATTTGACAAAAGACCTCCAATGTAAAAAAAGACCACCCTCTACAGAGTTTATTCTGCCTTCCTGATGTGAAATAAAGAAGGACCTAAAACTGTTCATGTTTATAGTAGGCTTTTAAAGCACAGAAACGTGTTAAAAATGAGAAAACACCAAAATTATTTCACTTTCAGAGCTAAATTTGACTCTTATGTTAGCATGTTTGAATGAAGTTTTTTGTGAATTTGTAAGCATTTAGTCGATTTTTTCATGCCAGAAGCTCACCTAGTCAGAAGAGAAAGTCAACAGCTGAGGAGGACGTCAATGTTGAACCGAAAGAGGAACAGAATAGTGATCAAGATGAGAGTGTCTCTAAGAAACCAAGGATAGAAGATACAGAGGATGGAGATGATGAGGAAAAAAGGTAAGTTGATGTTGAAAGACAGAAGGGTGATGCAGACTCATGGGTTACTGTGTTAAAGTTTTGACAGCTCCAGCAAATGTTTTGTTTCATAAGATAAAATACCCAGTCTGGTTTCATTTTTTCTGAACCACTTGAATTGACAGATTTCACTTGGATCTTACACCTTTACCAGAATAACAAATGTTACAGTCAATGTTCAGAATTATGTCTCCCCCCAAAAATGGGGGAGACATATTGTTTTTCCCCCGGTTGTCTGTCCGTCCGTATGTCTGTCACAAAATCGTGTCCGCTCTGTATCTTCCAAAGCCCTTGAAGGATTTTTATGAAACTTGGGTCAGATGTTCACCTCATCAAGGCAACGTGCAGAACCCACTTTGTGGGTGTGGTGTCTCAAGGTCAAGGTCACACTTGGAGGTTAAATGTCAAATGCCACAAAATCGTGTCCGCTCTGTATCTTCAAAAGCCCTTGAAGGATTTTTATGAAACTTGGGTCAGATGTTCACCTCACCAAGGCGACGTGCAGAACCCACCTTGCGGTAGTGGTGTCTTAAGGTCAAGGTCACACTTGGAGGTTAAATGTCAAATGCCACAAAATCGTGTCCGCTCTGTATCTTCAAAAGCCCTTGAAGGATTTTTATGAATCTTGGGTCAGATGTTCACCTCATCAAGGCGACATGCAGAACCCACTTTATGGGTGTGGTGTCTCAAGGTCAAGGTCACACTTGGAGGTTAAATGTCAAATGCCACAAAATCGTGTCCGCTCTGTATCTTCAAAAGCCCTTGAAGGATTTTTATGAAACTTGGGTCAGATGTTCACCTCATCAAGTTGACGTGCAGAACCCACTTTGTGGGTGTGGTGTCTCAAGGTCAAGGTCACACTTGGAGGTTAAATGTTAAATGCCACAAAATTGTGTCCGCTCTGTATCTTCAAAAGCCCTTGAAGGATTTTTATGAAACTTGGGTCAGATGTTCACCTCAATGGGGGAAACATATTGTTTTTCCCCTGGTTGTCCGTCTGTCAGTCCATCTGTCTGTCCATTACAAAATCGTGTCCGCTCTGTATCTTCCAAAGCCCTTAAAGGATTTTTATGAAACTTGGGTCAGATGTTCACCTCATCAAGGCGACGTGCAGAACCCACTTTGAGGGTGTGGTGTCTCAAGGTCAAGGTCACACTTGGAGGTTAAATGTCAAATTCCAACATAGTAGGAGTAGTTCCAACATACTACAGCTATCATGATGTAACTTTTCTCCTTATCAATGGAAATAGATAAAACTTGAGTGCTTGAAGAAGACGCCTTGTAACTGGCTTCATGGTTTTTGCCCATATCTATGTAACAGCACTGCCATCGACATGATTCCAACATGCTACAGGTACTAGACTGAATGAATACAACCATTTTGTACAATATGAAACAAGGTTTCTGCTCAATCCCTTCTTGACAGAGTTTGAGTTTCTTGTTCATCATGTACATTTGACAAAAATATCCCCCTTATTTTACAATTGTCTGACTCAATACTGCCTGCAGCAACTGGCTGGGGTGAGACATATGTTTTTGTTCAATCAAAAACCCATTTCTAGTTTTATAAACAAAATGGCAAGATTACCATGCCCATACTCAGCAACAGTGAGGGCTTCTATTATGATTTTACAAGTTATTCAAACTCTATGCTAACCTATCATATCATTTTTTTTTTTTTTTTTTTCTTTTTCTTTAGAGATTTAAGACCTAAATCTGAGGACACAACAAATTCAAGCACCCCTAAGATCCCGATGAAATGTTTGCAGTGTAAACAGCTTCTAGATGACCCAGATCTGAGAACATTTGCAGGACCACCAGAAGATGCTGTAAGTACATGTTTCTGATTGTTTTTGAATATCCAAAAATCAAAATGACTGAGATAGTGACAATTTGTAAAAAAAAACAAGTATTTTAATGTTAACATCTAAATTATTACCTGTTAGGTTTGTGATATAATGGTGTTCAGATTTTGCAAAATTCATCTTGTGTGGTAGTAGAAGTATGCATGTAAAGCAGTTTCTACACTCTGAATTATCCATGCAGTAATACAGTGCTGTTAAGATTAGGTAAAAATATTATTTTCTAAGGTTCTGTATTTAACTTCATAAAAAAGGGGCATATGTATTATGTATGTTGCCTTTTTTTGCAGAATTATTGATAGTTGTGCCTAACTTCAGTATCCAGTTTATCATAAGTTCTGTATAATTAAAACAGTTTGCCACTCGGTGAGACATAACTTACTTTAAGTCAAACACCAGGCATATCCAAAGGTCATCTGTATTGGCTAGTATGTATCCAAGTGTTTCTTTGCCTTATCTTTTTAGCACAGTATTTTATTGGCATCTGAATCCCTTCACTGAGGCAGTCTTACCTTATTTCCAGGTTGAAGAGTTTGTGGCATTGACAGATCCTAAACTTTCGCTCTTCACAGGGGAGGAAGATAACATAGATAGCTACGATGAAAGACCACAACATAAAATCACACAGTTCAGGTAAATAACTTTATTGTTCTATCATTACACACCAGAAACCTCTTAAACATGATTTCTATTCACTTTGGAGGTAATGTTATTCTGCTATGTTTGTTTCTTCAAAGTTAGTTTTATTATTTGACCAAGGATGTCAATCATATATGAGAGATAGTGTTTTATTACAATGAACATGGGGAAATTCAAAGGAACTAGCTTAATAAGATACAGTATTTTGTGGAAACTTTTTTAAGCACTGTATTTTGTGGAAACCTTTTTTTAAGCACAGTATTTTGTGGAAACCTTTTTTTAAGCACAGTATTTTGTGGAAACCTTTTTTTTTTAAGCACAGTATTTTGTGGAAAACTTTTAAGCACAGTATTTTGTGGAAACCTTTTTTTTTTAAGCACAGTATTTTGTGGAAACTTTTTTAAGCACTGTATTTTGTGGAAACCTTTTTTTAAGCACAGTATTTTGTGGAAACCTTTTTTTTTAAGCACAGTATTTTGTGGAAAACTTTTAAGCACTGTATTGTGTGGAAATTTTTTAAGCACAGTATTTTGTGGAAAACTTTTAAGCACAGTATTTTGTGGAAACTTTTTAAGCACAGTATTTTGTGGAAAACTTTTTGGCAGGGTATTTTGTGGAAAACTTTTTAAGCAGAGTATTTTGTGGAAACTTTTTAAGCCCAGTATTTTATGAATTTTTTTTTTTTAAGCCTTTGCAAAAATAAACCTTCTTGATTCATATTTCTTGTGGTGATTCTTATTTCATAGCTTTGTTGGAAATAATTCTTGTTCCATAAATATGCATGTCAAAGTTATGTCTGAATTAATTACATGTATTAATAATTTCTATGTTAATGCAAAATGATTATATTTTTCTCTTTAGTGTTTATGACAAGAACACTCATCTGTGTCCATTTGACACTGGGCTAATCGAGAAAAACATCGAACTGTATTTCTCTGGGTATGTAAAGCCCATCTATGATGAGAACCCAGACTCTGAGGGTGGTATACCAACTAAAAATATGGGACCCATCAATGCATGGTGGACTGCAGGCTTTGACGGAGGAGAAAACCCTCTCATAGGCTTTAGCACAGGTTAAGTATCAATGAATGAATATTTCAGTTTGTACTGCAGTGGAGTAGTAAGACACCTGTAAAAAACAAATGTGTAAGACTCTAAAAAAGCCAAGAAGTGATTGCCTGTTTAAAAATCATACATTTTCAGGTTGTTAAAAAGAGTGATGAGGTTTCTATTTGAGAAATTTTATTGGTGTTAAAGAAACATGGATTATTTGACATGTAGCAATTCAGTTGTTTTGATATTAGAATATGAGGCTGTAAGTTCAGATCAAATGCTGTTTGTTTACAGATGTGGTTTAGGCTTTTTAGTTCTGTTAATTACTTGAAATCTTTTTATCTTTGTTTTCATTTTTCTTGCTATCGTACAAATATTAAGTGAACACTCTTTCGAATGTTACGCTGTATCATTGCTGTATTTTCAGCTTTTGCCGAGTACATTTTAATGAAGGGTAGTGAGAGTTACTCCCCTTTCATGGACCAGATGCAGGAGAAGATCAACATGAGTAAGATTGTGATTGAATTCCTCGTGAAGATGCCGGAAGCTACCTATGAAGACCTGCTCAACAAAATCCAGGTACATTGACCTTAAGATCAATTTTCTTTTATCTCTAAATTTGATAAAAAAGCCAACAAACTTTGGCCAAAAAAAGTTTCATATCTTCTGTCTAGATAATTAAGTTACTGTAAGTTAAAAACTTCTTGTGTTCAAAACGGTCTTTGAGGAATTTGAATGAAATGGTATATAAAGCTGTTGTTAAAAAATAGAAAAATCGCTACATGTTTTTTCACATTGCTAAAATATGGTGGCATGGGAAATTAATCATGTGAAATGTTTTGATTTCTTGTGTAACAGACTACAGTGCCTCCCGCCGGTTGTTCAACTTTCACAGAGGACTCATTGCTACGACACGCGCAGTTTGTGATTGATCAGGTGCAGAGTTTTGACGAGGCGGCAGAGGAAGACGAGGAACTTATAATTACAACACCGTGCATGAGAGCATTGATAAAACTTGCTGGTGTTACTCTTGGTAAAAGGTAAACAGTGTATTGATGTAAAATTGTTAACAATGTTCCGTAAGCTGTGCATTCCAAATCTGTCTAATTAGTTTCGAGCCTTCAAATTAGGACTCATTGTCCGATACCCACAGTTGTTTATTACATGTAATCAAACTTAGGGAAAAATGAATCGCTTTGCGTCGTTATATATAGGAGCAACTGCAGCAAGTGCCTAAAATATCGAACAATGAAATCGTGTTTAACAAAATTGATCTTTTCAATGAAGAGGGTAGAAAACTATTAAAAACGCTCATGAACTTTTCACAAACTGAATGAAACGCGTTGTCTTCGGTTTCGCCATCTTGTCTGTAATACCGAACAAATCCCCCGGTTGATAAATGGATCAGCCGTAGGTATCCAACGATGATTAGGACTTGACGGAAACGGAAAGTCACATATTCTTAATATGGTGTTCTTGAAAAAGTTTTAGCCTTGGAAAGAAACTGGCTATTGAAAGTTACTGTACTGTTTGAAATTGTAAATAAAAAAGACTTGTTATTAATCAAATCAGATATTTAGTGTAATTATTTGATGTGCTTAAAAATTGTTTTCTTCAACAGACGTGCTATGAGGAAAGACAAAGTAGCCAAGAAAGTTTTACCAAAGCAGACACTAGCAACAACAACCCCACTTGTTCGAGCTATGTTTGACAGCATGTTTCAAGGTCAGATAGATGACAAAGCATTGAAAGAGGCCAAGAAACGAAGATGTGGAATCTGTGAGGTAGACTTTTAAAGTTTTTCCCTTGTAAATAAAAATTAAGCCAGATAACATTAGCAGCATTTGACCAAGCATGTATATTTTTTGAAACTGCTGTTTTCTTTTTTATATGTCAGAAGCGGCGTATTTTGTTATGGTCCTGAGCGTCCGTCTGTATGTTAACAATTTGTTTTCCGTAAGGATAACTTGAGAACTGTTTGGCCTACAGTCTTTTAACTTCATATGATGATTGCCAACATTGAATGCATGACCCTTATTGATTTTGGGGTCAGTAACTCAAAGGTCAAGGTCACAGTGACCTTAACATTGAAAACCATTTCCGCCATGTAACTTGACAATTGTTTATTATAGAGACTTCAGACTTAATATCATGATTGCACACGTTGACCCCTGTACAATTTGGGGTCAGTATGTCAAAGATTAATGTCACAGTGACCGAAATGTTTAGAATCATTTACTCTCTGTAACTCAACAACCATTTGTCTTAGAGACTTCAAAAATCATATAATGGTTGCACGTATTGAGTGAATGACCCATATTGAAACTAAAATTAAAATGATAACATGTTAAAAATCAAAATATTATAAATCAAAAACAAAAAATTCAAAATTTAAAGCAGAATATCTAATTCCAAAGCCTAAGGTTTCCTCCCTTATATCACAAATACATCATACTTAGAAAAAAACACCCTTAAAGCATATAATGTTCCGCCCAGTGGTGCTCATGTTACATCTTATTTAGTGAGGTTCTGAATCTGTTTTAAAAATGGTTTTAGTAGCATAATCTAGGTATTGGTCCAATTTTTGTTTTATTTTTATCTCCAGTTACTTACATAAATGGTTGGTTAATATACATTATATTCTTAGTAAAGTGTGGATCTGAACAAATGAAATGCAGTGATCGTAATATTAACAATTCATTTTGTTTACAGGCATGCCAGTCACCAGACTGTGGGAAATGTGTGGCTTGTAGGGATATGGTCAAGTTTGGTGGTAGTGGGCGTGCCAAACAAGCGTGTCATGAGAGACGTTGTCCAAATATGGCGGTGAAAGACGCAGAAGACGACGACCTTCTTGATGAAGAAAATGACGACAAACTTATTCTTGATACCAAACTTCAGAAAGATACAATGACTCATCATAAAGCTTCTGCCAATAAAAAGGTACAGGCTTCAGGGGTTTCATTAAGAGGTTGGAGACAGAGATTTCCCCTTGCTACTATGAGATCTTCCCCAGCCACTTTTCTTAAAATCAAGCTTATTTTATAACAAACTGGCAGCAAATCCCCGCTTACTTCACATGTATTCCCTCAAACTCAAAAACTTAATGAAAAGCCTGAGGCTTACAGAACACTGTATCGACAATCTGAATTAACAGTATTGATAAAACACACTTGGAGATGCATACCAGAAAATTTCCTTTACTGCCGCTGTTACCTCGTCATTCTCTGCAAAGGTTTGTCTGATTATTTCTGTAGAACAATATTCAAGTACAGACTCATCTGAAGTAACCTAAAGGACAGGTGTAAATTGGGTAAATCACAGAACTGAAAAAAGGTCCCTATTAAGTAAAATATTACACTATCAAGTGTTACTAGTAAGGTGGTTTTATTTTGGCCTAAATTTGTAAGATTATAATATAGAAAGAGGCAAATTTTTCATATTCAAATGTTTATGAATTTTTTCAGGTGGATTTGAAGTGGAAAGGGTCACCCATTAAGGAAGATGGGAAGAAGAAATACTATCAGACAGTACTCCTGGACGGAGAGGAGGTGAGAAGATTTTGACAGACATGTATTTGTTTACCTAATTTACTCATTGGGTAGAAAGTTGGAAAAATAAGTATTGACGTAGCTAAAGGTCAATATCAGCATAGAATCCTGGGCCTTATTAGTCGTATGATGACTAAAATACTCTCAGTTAAATTATGGATGTGAAATATCTGAAAATGATAGCTTTATTATACTTGTAAAAGAACATTATTAAGAGTGTTCATTAGATTGCAAATTATAATTTCAGAAATTGGAAGCAGTATCTACTAATGAAGGTTTTACAGACGGGTCTTGTGGCCTTGAAATTGCAAGCCATTGGAGTTCTCTGCTATTTCACTTGCTGATTTGACACACCATTGTTCAGCAGTATTAAGCTAGCTAGCTATACATTTCACAAGCTTATAGTCATGGTGATAATTTTCTTTGGACAGTGCATGACTAAATGCACAAATACGGTTCAGATTTTAAAGAGGAAAAAAAAAATCTGTGACTTCTAGAAAACTTTACATTTCTTAATATGGGTTTGTTTTTATTTTTCTGATTGTGTACATATACAGGTGACAGTGGGTGAGTGCGTGTCAGTGAAACCAGATGATCCGACTATACCTCTGTATATTGCACGTATTGCTTACATGTGGGAGGACTCAAGAGGTGACAAGAAGTTTCATGCTCACTGGTTCTGGTAAGTCCATACTCATCAAGAAAATATTGTTACTTTGAATATAACTGCTGCTATTACTTATGTAATTTTGCATCTCGGCTCAGGTACATATTTGTAGGTGAATGTTTCAATTAAAAAATTTTACTTTTTTAGGTAGGGGCTTTACTCTGAAGTACATGTATGATTTATGCCTAAAACATAAGCAAAAGTCTCTTGATTTTAAACTTTTCATGAATTATGTCTCCCCCCAAAAATGGGGGAGACATATTGTTTTTCCCACGGTTGTCCATCTGTCCGTCCATCTGTCTGTCCGTCACAAAATCGTGTCCACTCTGTATCTTCCAAAGCCCTTGAAGGATTTTTATGAAAATTGGGTCAGATGTTCACCTTATCAAGGTGACGTGCAGAACCCACTTTGTGGGTGTGGTGTCTCAAGGTCAAGGTCACACTTGGAGGTTAAATGTCAAATGCCACAAAATCGTGTCCGCTCTGTATCTTCCAAAGCCCTTGAAGGATTTCTATGAAACTTGGGTCAGATGTTCACCTCATCAAGGCGACGTGCAGAACCCACTTTGCGGGTGTGGTGTCTCAAGGTCAAGGTCACACTTGGAGGTTAGATGTCAAATGCCACAAATCTTGTTCACTCTGTATCTTCAAAAGCCCTTGAAGGATTTTTATGAAACTTGGGTCAGATGTTCACCTCATCAAGGTGACATGCAGAAACCACTTTTTGGGTGTGGTGCCCCAAGGTCAAGGTCACACTTGGAGGTTAAATGTCAAATTTTACAATCGTCTGACTCAATACTGCCTGCAGCAACTGGCTGGGGGGAGACATATGTTTTTGTTCAATCAAAAACCCATTTCTAGTTATATATTGTCATTCAAGGATATGGCTAGTTCAACAGATAGGATGAAAAAGTTTTTATGTATCCCTTTGTACATGTCTTTTGGTAAAAGTATATTTAGTACTTATATATGTTTGTGATATCTTGGTCAGCTGCTGTCAAAAGTACCTTTTTTCCCATTAAGAAAAATGGTAAAATTGTATAGACAGCTGTTGAATTGAATTTTCTGTCATGGTTTTGAAGTGCTTTATTTGTATTACAGTCGTGGGAGTGACTCTGTGTTAGGAGAAACGTCAGACCCGCTAGAGTTGTTCATGGCTGACGACTGCGAGGACTCGGATCTACAGTACACAGTGGCAAAAGTACAGGTAGGCTTTTAATGTCCTATTTAAATGTATATACAGTATTTACATTTTTAGACATATTTGTTTTTAGTTTTAAGTTAAACATGTTTAAATGAGGTTTGGTGAAAAAGGAAAGAATTTGCTGGTTAGATTGTTGGATTACATGGTGTGTGAAAAAAAAGACTTTACAGAAATTAACTTGTTTTCATTTTTTTTGCATAACTTGGATATGCATGTGGAAGAGACATTTTTATTGGTTGTTATGAAAATGTATTTAACAGGTGATATATCACAAAGCAAATGAGAAATGGTCTATGATGGGAGGGGAGGAAATAGAACACCCTGTCAAAAATGATGATGGAAAGACATACTTCTATCAAAAATGGTACTTCTTTATTGGTTGTTTCTTTTCTGTTATAACCCCGTTGTAATTCACTGTTTGGGATATCACACCATTGCCTCATGTAATGCCTGAAATCTGTAGCATCTTCTATAGAGTTGTAAGAAAGTGATTTATTAATTTACTGTGCACCCCCCCATAGAAGAAGTAGGGTTATATTGCTTTGCTCATGCCTTTTGGTCTGTCAGTAGACCCAGTGGTTTCCGATCAATAATTTAAGAGCACATAGGTAAAGAAACGAGATTTGGTAGTTAGGCTACAAATCTTGTGTAAGATGATCTCTATTGTTTTTGGGCACACTAGGTCAAAGGTCAAGTCCAACTGGACCTTGTTATTTGAAAATAATGAATGACTGTTCCCAGCACCTTCAAACTTAACAAGATGGTTGAGCATGGTGAGATGATGACCCCCTATTGCTTTCAGACCCACAGGGTGAAAGGTGAAGCTCACAGGGGCTTGTACTTCGAAAATGGTTTTTGATCAGTAACTCCAGAATAAGTGCTGGCAAGACCTTCAACATTACTGGATGTTCAATGATGATGAGGAGATGTCTTGATTTATTTTTGAGCCGGAAGGGTCCAGAATTGAGCTCAGGGCGGCCTGCACTTTGAAAACTATTTCTGGTCAATAACTCAAGAACACCTGCTGTCAAAAGGATGGTTTGGCTTAACCAGTAGATAACCTGGATTTTTTTTTTTTTGCCCTAATGGGTCAAAGGTGAAGCTCACAGAGACCTGCAGTGTGAAAATAGTTTCTAATCTATAAGAAATATTTACATAGATCCATGATACATTACAATGTGGTTATTGATTATGTCTGTCTGTATCTCATGTATGTTGCTTAATTTTAAAGGTATGATCCAGATTATGCAAGGTTTGAGGATCCTCCAGCTGTTGGAGAGGTACCTGAGAACTTACAGCACAAGTTCTGCCCTAGCTGTCAGAGACTGAATGCCCTCAGGAAGGTCAGTAGATCCCAAAATACTTGCCAAGTGAAACTGTGGATTCTCTCCATCTTCTTATACAGACAAGATTGTCACTGTCTATCCCTGAGGGTTATACTTCAGATACCACCTGAACAAAAAACTTAAATTTATCAAAAACTGCTTAGCCTTGCCTGTGTTGTTTTCTGTAGAGTTTTGGCAGTTCGCTAGATTTTTCGTAAAATTTTATAAATAAACAGAACTTACATAGTTGCTAACATGTTGAACTTTTAAAGAAGTTCTGTTTGTAAATTAACTGCTTATGTCAACATTTTCTTGACTTTTAACAAAGTTGTCTTAACAATATTAAGTTCAGTGTTGTATGGGGCACCCTTAGGACTGCAACCTTGTTTTAGCTAAGTGTGATACAAAATTATGTAAGAATCGAAACCAGTAAATTAGAATACAGCTTCACAGCCAACATTGAAACAGCAATCACCAGTATAGAGTTAAATATCTGCTACAGAAAGAGATGCCTGCCCTTGGCGAGGAGATCAAAGTACAGGGTGGAAGTGAGAGTAATGTGTACTATGCCAGCGTGGCCAGAGACGGGTTTGAGTACAACATTGGGGATTGTTGTTACCTTATGCCTACTGCCTTTGACTTCAGTGTGAAACCAGCAGCACAAAAGAAAATAAAAGTGGATAAAAATTCTGTAAGTTTGAATATCTGAAAAATCATTTTTGGTTTAGTTGTTTGTGACTTTGTACATTGTTTGTGAATTTGTACATGAATTAAAGTTTTTGGTCAGTTGAAAAAAGTCCTCAAAATAATGTCAGAATGAGCTTAAAGTGAATATTCTTTACGAATGGAAATAAGTACACCCTGTTTCAGAGGCAAAATTTGATGAAGCTTAATTCATATACTTTATTAAGTGTGCCTGATTTGCAGTAGGTATCATGGGTTGAGCTCTAAATACTGCCCTGCTTTATGGTGTCAAAGTTTCAAGATAAGTAGGCAGGTGGTTAAAAGGGACAAGTTTTAGATGAAATGTCTTTTGACTGTGTGGAGTTAAAAGTCCTTTACATATCAAAGAAGGTCTTGAAAAACATGAAAATCGCCTTCAGTTATAAGGAAATATTTCTTTCTAGGTTGATGAGGAGCTGTATCCGGAAGCATACAGGAAGTCCGACTATATCAAGGGATCTAATGACGAGGTACCGGAACCGTTCAGGATCGGCAAGATTGAGCAGATCTATGTCAAAGATTCTGGAAGTAGTCTCCCTTGTCTTGATAAAATAAAGTTGAGGGTGAAGAAATTTTACAGGTAAGTAGTAAAGGTTTACTGTGAAAAACTTTGTGCTTTTCTGTAATTTTTCTGTATGTGTAGTGTATTGCATAGCAGGTTGTTTTTGTTTAATTTTCAATCTTCCTAAATAAAAGAAATAAATCTATGATATTTTGTTTCGATTCAACATTCCCAAAAAACATTTAATTTTGTTAGAGAAAGAGCAACTTCATTTGGTTTTTGAAAGATTTTTTTGATGTCCATTTTGAGTAAGTAAGTTTAAAACTTCTTTTTTGTCATTGTAATTTGTATTGTATACTTCAAGGCCGGAGAATACACATAAGGGGTCAGCAGGGGCCCACCAAGCAGACTGTAATCAACTCTATTACACCGATGAGGGTAAATATCCAATCCACTTCTGATTCTGATTGGTTGAATTGATACTATACTTTTTCGTAACGGTTGATACAATACTTGTAGCATGATTTTTCGTAACGGTGCAGTTTATAATGCTTCACAAGTGCTGTGATTTTAGAATTTTCTAGGAAGTAAAAGGTTTGTGCATATTCGCACTGTAATCAAATGTTTACTTGTTCAAGACAAATATAAGAAAGAACTAAGGATGCTATGAAATGGACGTTAAAAATGTTAGGTCATTTACAGAGGTGACAGTTGACTTTACCTTGGTACGTGGGAAATGTTCAGTCGTGTACACAGAGGAGTTGGATCCCAAAAGAGACGACCATTTCCTGTATGGCGAGGATAAATTCTACTTCACAGAGGTGAGAATCTTTTACTTCTGTAACTTCTGGGATCAAATTGTTCTAAAGAAAGATTTAAACTGTAGGTGTGCTGTTGTTCATGCCTGAGCTATGATTTCAGGTTTTGAATTTTTCATGGAGTGATACGGTAAAATACAATCTTATGGACATGAAAGTTTTTAACAGAAAGACCACCAAGATCAGGATTTGAACTCATGCGTCGAAAACCAACACTTTAACCACTGAACCAAACTGATGCAGTTGTCAGAAGTTGTATTTATCAGTTATAGGCCGGTGTGCACTGGACTATAAGACAACAGTTTCGAGATTTTAGACCAAAGTTTTCGGGACAGAATATTCTGCTACAGTAAGGTCTCAGAACAATTTCTCAGCACAACGATTCTGTTTTTCAGCTCAGTAAGTCTGATGTCTTTAGTACTAAGGACACTATGATATGGAAGTAGAAGGTCTGTTTACAGAGTGCAGGCTGGTCGAGCAGTGTCTTTGAGTGTCTGTGGGAGGGGTCAACCCTTAATAACAGTTTGTTTTGGGAAAGGGTCTAGTCTTAGAATCAAGCTGTGATATATTCTATTTATGGGCATATATTTTGGAGTGTTGAAATATATTTCTAAAATGAATTGTAAATAAAAAAAAAAATGCTGACTATCTCATTTCAGGCTTACAATAGTAAAACAAAGACGTTTGAGGAGCCTCCAACTAAAGCCAGAATGATGGGATCAAAGGGCAAGGTATGAACTTACAGGTTACAAATAGAAATTGTTAGTGGCAGTTAGGCAGTGATACCCACTATTCACTCTAATTGTACAGATACAAATCAAATTACCAGAAAGCATTGTGGTAATTGATATAAATTGTAAATGCTTGAATATAAAATGGATATTTTTATTACCATTTGAACTGAGTAAGTAAATCAGATGTTTGTGTGAGACTATTATTTTAATTAATATACATTTACTGTCTAGGGCAAGGGTAAGGGCAAAGGCAAGGGAAAGAACTCTGCACAGACTGATGTCACAACAGAGAGTAAACCTGAGATACGTCGCCTGAGAACTCTTGATGTATTTGCTGGGTGTGGAGGTAGTTCTGAATAAAAAATTTTTTAAGCTATTTTAAACATGTTGCAAATGTCCAGTTTTCATTGATGTCTTTTTCTGCCTTTGCTATATATATTTTTTAAAACTTAAATACTTAATAGAAGATAGACATGACTGTGGTCCTTATTTCAGTCATGGAAATAGTTTGTTATTGAACATCATGTATTGCACAGAATAAAATGAGTTGGCAGTCTTCTCAAATTTTGTATAGATTTTACAACATAGTATACTGGGTGTCAACAGCAGTGTCCAGTATGAATGACACGTTACTTTCATGTCTCTAGATTTGGCTTGACAGAATGACGTTTTAAGACAAGCTGGTGCCAAGCAAATGATATAACATGTTTTTCTATTGCTAAAGGTCTGTCAGAAGGTTTCCACCAAGCAGGCGTTGCTGAGTCACGTTGGGCAATAGAGAAAGAAGAACCGGCAGCGCAGGCGTACCGACTGAACAATCCTGGTAGCACGGTATTCACAGACGACTGCAATGCCTTGCTCAGACTAGTGATGGATGTAAGTTACTTTACACCTGGTATACTCAACAAAAATATTTGTTTTGAAAGACATAGTAAACACTATATTGTATGACAATTTGAGGGTTGAATGTAAATATTTGCTATCTGTTTCTTTATTTTATAGCATTAAGGACTTTTTGCATTCAGACATTTAATATAGAGCATATATATGTATATCAATATGTCTTGTGACAGATTTCATTTTATATCCGACAACAGTTCATTAGTTTGTTCTTAGGTTAATCTACATGGTTCTCCAGTGTCTTTCCTAGTTTATTAGCTTGTTTTTTTACCTGTATAATTGAACTTTGTGTTCCTTTGTTTATCTGAAATACTTAAAATGTTTGTCCTAAGTGTCCCCTGTTGACTAGTCAGTATTAACCAAATTGTTTGTTCACTAGTTTCTGTGTTTACTGTATTCAGGGAGAGAAGACAGATGGGGTAGGTCAGAAGCTTCCACAGAAGGGAGATGTAGAGTTACTGTGTGGAGGTCCACCTTGCCAGGGCTTCTCTGGTATGAACAGATTCAACTCTCGGGAATACTCCAAGTTTAAGGTGAGCTTTGACATATGTGCTGAGATTTGTGACTTTGTGAAATGCTGCAAAAACTGAATTTCAGGCAGAAGCTTTTAGTAGTTCATTTTAACCCTTAACCTGCTGTAACCGAAAGTGATTAGCCTTTGCCACCAGTATAGAGCCAGGCCAGCCTGCACATCCGTGCAGTCTGACCGGGCTCTATGCTGTTGGTAGCTCCATTTTTGTATTTTGATGTTGAAATCCCTTAAACTTTGAATGGACTGTTCCAAATTCAAAGCTGGGCAAATCCATTACAAAAATTTCAGCATGTTCAGGGTTAAAGGGACATACCCTTCAATTAAGCGATTAGAAACTGTATATAAATTTGATTGGCATATTCACTATAGAATGAAAAATAATTGATAATTTAAAGAAGAACATACCTATATGCTCAAAAACAATTTTCTTTTAGCTTTAAGACACAAAGTGTTCAGTTGGAATAAATGGCAGTCCTGCCAAGTGAAGTCAGAAACTTCCATTACTTGTTATACCATTGATTCAAAGATTAATTTAATGTTTTGTAAGTGCTAGTCTTTCCCCTGAGTATTTAATGATTTTTGAACAGTTTGTTTCAACAATTAGACAAAAGGTGATAAACTTCTAAGAATACATCAATTCATTCAGGTGTTTTTCTGTTGAAAATTTCAGAACTCGCTAATTTCCTCGTACCTCAGTTACTGTGACTACTACAGACCACGATTCTTCCTGTTGGAAAACGTCCGTAACTTTGTCTCTTACAAGAAGAGTATGGTACTCAAACTGGCTCTCAGATGCCTCATACAGATGGGGTACCAGTGTACATTTGGAATACTTCAGGCAGGAAGTTATGGTGTGGCTCAGACTAGAAGAAGGTGAACATTTTGTTAAGTTGTAAGATGTATGTAGTTAATGAGGAGAGAGCCGTAACTTCAGCCATAGTTTGTAGAACAAAACATTACCGAGACTATATAACAACTTGATATCCACAAAAATCCACAATGTAATTAAAAAGATTTCATATTTTGCTGCTTTGTGACTGAATATAGGAAAAGTTGTGCTTTTAAATTTATAGAAGTGGTTTTGACTTAGCAATTTACAGTATAATCAAGGTACTTGAAGAGGTTATTAGTTTGTGACAATAATTACACCAGAAGTTTTTCAAAAAAGACTTTGCTCATTTTCAGGGCCATTATTTTGGCAGCAGCTCCAGGGGAAAAACTTCCTTTTTACCCAGAACCCCTGCATGTGTTTGCTCCCAGAGCCATGCAGCTGTCAGTGGTTGTAGATGAGAGAAAGGTAGGGTATTTTTTCTAATGTTGCTAGGCACACACATCTACATGTATCTCAGAGAGCATGCCGCTCAAGTTAGAGACAACAGGTGGCTGACATATACAATTTTAAATTTAATATTCCTTGCCATTCCATGCAGAACAAACATTCTGGTCACATTTGCCCGCAGGCTTTATTTTAGTATATATGTCTTCATGAGTAGAATTTCTTTTAAAATTCTTTATATTCACAAGTGTGCAGAAAATTTGATAGTGAAGTACTCTTTACATACTCAAAGAATAAATTTCAAACATAGAACAGTTTTGTCAATATACAAAATGTTACTTGCCTTTTATTGACAGATTTTACATAGATGAATACAGGTATTGATTAAGTGAAGGATAGAGATTCTTATCAGGGAAAATAATTATGCTGCATTTCTTTTTCTTGTTTTCCAGTATGTATCGAACATAGCACGTATGGATGCCTCTCCCTTCAGGACAATAACAGTACGTGATTGTATGTCGGATCTGCCAGAAATAAAGAACGGAGCCAAAGCACAGGAAATCTCCTATAACTGTGACGCTCAGACTCACTTCCAGAGAATTGTAAGTATAGATCCTATATGGGATATTAAATATAATTCTTTTACAAAGCTGTTCTTTAACTGCGACAGTTTTTAATGGTTTATCTGTGATATATTTTTAACTGCGACAGTTTTTGATGGTTTATCTTTGGAATATTTTAACTGCAACAGTTTTTGATGGTTTATCTGTGATATATTTTAACTGCGACAGTTTTTTGATGGTTTATCTGTAATATATTTTAACTGCGACAGTTTTTGATGGTTTATCTGTGATATATTTTAACTGCAACAGTTTTTGATGGTTTAT
Organism: Cyclina sinensis; assembly: GCA_012932295.1. Taxonomy (NCBI): domain Eukaryota; kingdom Metazoa; phylum Mollusca; class Bivalvia; order Venerida; family Veneridae; genus Cyclina; species Cyclina sinensis. Next base: position 7,105,892 of record JAAONU010000006.1, on the reverse strand, counting down.
CTGTGAAATATTTTAACTGTGACAGTTTTTGATGGTTTATCTGTCATATATTTTGATATTTTTGCTTTTCTGTTTAGTAATGAATATGCTTTTTTTTGCCGTAGAGCTTTTAGATCTACATGTACAATTACAAACATGCTTACAATTAAACAACTTGATACTACCAAATGTTAATAATGATATAATACAGGCAACACAGTCTGAGGGTGGAACTGATTTTTTTCAAGTGGAAATCATCTTGATAATGTTAAATTCCTTTCAGATTCGGGGTAAGCAGCATCAGCCAGTATTAAGGGACCATATATGTAAGGACATGAACCCTTTGGTCCATGCACGCATGCAGCACATTCCCCTGGCTCCCGGCTCAGACTGGAGGGACTTGCCAAACATTGAAGTTCGACTCTCGGATGGCAACAAATGTAAAAAGCTGTACGTCATCATACATTTTGTTCTTTACAGTTCTTCTGTTTTGACCCCTCGTTACTTTTAATAAGAAGGGATTTAAAGGGATATACAGGCAAAAGTTTTATGCTTTCTTTCTCATTCCTTCTATGAATATACTATAAATGTGATCGAAATAAATACAATGATCTGTTCCAGTAACAAAGATTTCCTCTTTTTAAATGAAAAACCGGGTGGTTTCCTAACTTGACCGACGTGGGTCTAGATAGAAAATTTAGTTTTCGCGCTAAATTTCGCAGTGAATGATTGGACGATTGAAGTACCTGTCACATGATCTATTGCAAAAACAACCCAAGAGAAACGACGATTGGTTGTTTTTGTCATGTGATCTATTTGAAAATAACTTGGTGATTTTGTTCACATTTTACTTTTTGTTTAAGAATGTTCAAATATTTACGTTCAAGCCCGCATTTCACTACAAACATACTGGGTATTTAAAGTTCTTTATATTGAACGTGATTTGAGCAAATAATATCAATTTTAAATTTTTGGGCACTCATTTGCCTGTGTATCCCTTTAAAGATCCAGACGTGAAGATTGTAATGTAAAAGATGATAGAGGTATTGTCTGTGTTCTGAAAATTTTCTGATTAAAGCATATACACAATCTAGCAGGTTATAGCAGTTTACTTGTAATTTACTTTACATTTCATAAATAATTTACAGATGTATAAAAAAAACTTTCACATACAAAATGTTTAAGACCAGGATATTGAATGGTAAGTCATTTATTCAAAAGATCATCACACAGAATCATAAAGACTGGAAATCTACAGGGATCACGTACATAATTATACCCGTGCAGCTTACGACAGAAATTAATGCACATGGCATCATTTTCGGGTTCCAATAAAAAATAATTCTGAATGCTTAAGATGTTCTTAAAATAAATGCAATCTGTTTCAAAAAATGAATTATTGTTCTTATTCAAATGTCATTTGTCAACTTTATCTATTTTAGTCGCTACACTCACCAAGACAAAAAGAATGGTAAAAGTGAAAATGGAAGTTTACGAGGGGTGTGTTCCTGTGCTGAAGGTAAAGCCTGTGATCCAATGGACCGCCAGTTCAATACCCTAATTCCATGGTGCTTGCCTCACACTGGAAACCGGCACAACCACTGGGCAGGATTGTATGGCAGACTTGAAATGGATGGATTCTTCAGTACAACAGTCACTAACCCTGAGCCTATGGGTAAACAGGTGAGCTATACTTCTACAGAATTAATATCAGTTAAGTACTGATACTCTTTTACTTCTTTATACACAGATTTGGTTGTAAACAAGGGGGCTTCATTTTAGACATAGAGAAGTCAAAGCATAGAGGTGGCTGTGTTATTCAGTCAGGAATAAGGGAGGCCACAGTAGCACGAGACTCAATTGGTTCTTGTTGTGACCTTGGTCTCTAGTTATGACAAAATTTCATACGGTTTCTGGTTCTCTTCTCCATTATTTTGATGCAAAAATAGGTTCATTTATGCAACAGCTTAGAATAAAATACAGTTCTTAAATGCAAGAGAATGGTCCAGATATTTCTATTAATAAAAAATCTCTTACAGGGGAGGGTATTGCACCCGGAGCAACATCGTGTGGTCAGTGTACGAGAGTGTGCCAGGTCCCAGGGTTTTCCTGATACATACAGATTCTACGGTACAATACTGGACAGGCACAGACAGGTAGATGAATTATTTAATATTAATAACAGTTTTTTAGATAAGTGTATTTCTTCACTGGATGCTGTAAGGTATATTCAAAATGTGGGTGTGTCAAGTTTTGCTTCGGAGCATATCTAACAGCTTCAGATTTTGAAGGCAGTTCAGCTTTGCTTTTAGATCTTTTTCTAGTTTTCTGTAACAGATTTAGGAATTTAGGAAATACATTTGAAGGTTTTAGCATGAGTTGTTTATTATATCAGGTTGGAAATGCTGTTCCACCCCCTATGGCTCGTGCGATTGGACTTGAAATTAAGAAGTGTTTGGTTGCCAAGGCAACAGATGATACTACAGACACAGAAGAAGTGAAGATTGAAAGTAAAGTTGAGAAAATGGAGATTCAAGAGGAAGAAGCAGCAGGCTCCAGCAGTTAGAGAATTGTGTTAGATGTACAGTATAGCCTAGTGAAATGGTGAACAGCAAATGAAGTTGTCTCCACTATTGATAAACTATCAAATGGACTTACCTCCCTTTTGGATAAATTATGGAAAATATAACATCAGACAGAGTTATCTCCCTCGAAAAAAATATGGAAAATAGAGATCAAATGGAATAAGCTCCCTTAATGATTAATTATGGAAGTTAAACTTAAGTGTTGTCTCTCCTATGGCTAAATTATGGAAAATAAAGATCAAATGGACTGAGCTCCCTTAAGCTGATGGATAAACTTTGGATATTAAACACCAGAGTTGTCTCCACTTTGGATAAACTATGGAAGTTAAAAATGTGAACAGAGTTGTCTCTCCTAAAGATAAACAGGAAAATAGAAAATGCTAATGAATACTTAAAAAAACTTAAGTGAAGCATTGTGAGAAACGACACTGAATATATTAAGACACTTCTGTCATGAATTTATTTGATATTTATAAACAAATTTCTTGGTATTTAAAGTTAAACAGCAGTCTTTTGTGCAAATATTAAAGCTGATAAGTTAATTAGTTTAGAAATGAAATGTGTTCATTATTGATTATGTAAATGAAATGTGCTAGTGTTTAAACCATTGATATTAAATCTTTATACAGATTTTTGTTGTATGTTCTCTTTTACTACTTTCGGAAGAAAATAACTCGGAATGAGTGTCCTCTTTTATGTCAAGAAAATTTGTTTTATAGTACACAGATATCTGTATTATCAGTAAAAACACAGCGTTATTGCATGCTATATGAACATTGATGTGCATATATATTATTATGATCAGGGTTTGTAAAAAAAAGCAGCTGAGCCAAAGAATAGATTTGAAGGGGGAAAAAACATCCAAATGAGACAAGGGGGGTGAGTGCCAGTCTCCTAATCAGGAGGGCTCTGGTTCAAATCGCTGTAGGGATGAGTCTCCATTGATTTCACATTCCACACTTCTGGTGTGAGAACTGGTTTGAACCCAGGAAGCAGTCCTGGAGCAAGATTGATCTAATTTGCAAAAGCTTGTTATACCCCCATGAGTGTGGGGGAGGTATACTGGAATCGCCTTGTCGCATCTGTTGGTCCGTCTCCACTTTGTCCACTCAATAAATCATATACTAATGGAAGAATTTTCTTCAAACTTGGCTTTGATGTTAACCTCAACATGGGAATGTGCAGAACCCATGTTGCCCTTGTGTCTGGTCAAGGTCACACTGGAAGGTCAGATAATTTTCATATCTGCTCTGTAAATCCTTAACCCCTTGAAGGACTTTCTTCAAACTTAACTCAAATGTTCACCTCATGATAGCAATGTGCAGAACCCATGTTGACCTTGTACCAGCTCAAGGTCAAGGTCACACTTGAAGATCAATTTTTTAACAATGAATTATAAGACAAGGATTTTCTTCCAACTTCGCTCAAATGTTCATCTCAACAAGGCAGTGTGCATAACCCATATTGCCTTTGTGTCAGCTCAAGGTCAAAGTCACACTGGAAGGTCAAATATCTGACTGTTTAAAAAAAGACAATGTGTCTTGTTTGCTCTGAAAATTCTTTACCCCTTGAAGGATTTTTTCTTACTTGGCTAGAAATATTCAACTCAACAAGGCAATATGCAGAACCCATGCTGCCCTTGTGTCAGGTCAAAGTCGAGGTCACAATAGAAGGTCAGACAAATTCGTGTCCACTCTGTAAATTTTATATCCTTTGAAGGATTTTCTTCAAACTTGGCCCAAATGTTCACCTCATGATAGCAATGTGCAGAACACATGTTGACCTTGTACTAGCTCAAGGTCAAGGTCACACTTGAAGATCAAATATTTGACAATGAATTATAAGACAAGGATTTTCTTCTAACTTTGCCCAAATGTTCATCTCAACAAGGCAATATCCATAACCCATATTACCCATGTGTCAGCTGAAGTCAAGTGGAAAGTCAGACAATTTTTGTCCACTCTTTAAATCCTATACCCCATGAATGATTTTATTCAAACTTAGCTCAAATTTTACCCTGATGAAGAGGATATGCAGAACTGGTGTTGAACTTGCTTGCCTTGTACTAGCTCATGGTCAAGGTCACACTTGAAAGTCAAATATTAGACAATCAAATTAAGATGAGGACTTTTTTCTTACTTGGCAGAATACATGATATTCTTTATTTCAGTTCATAATTTCGTTGATTTTGTAAATTTGCAAAATCAAAGGTTATTCCTGATTTGATGATTCAAAATTTAGTCATTACTATTACCTGTGAAGTATTGTCTTTTTTCCCATCAAACACAACTATTTTATGCCACAAAAGTTATTTCCTTTTCCATATATTCAAATATCCAAGTCATCTTCTATCAATGACATTGGTGGGGGTATGTATCGGATTCAGCGATAGTTCTAGTTTCCCAGCTGATGTAAAATCAAATACCATACAGTGCATTAAGTACCTGAAATGGTTTCTGTTACTAGGCTGATTTTATTCATCAAGAACACACAAACAATGAAATGAGTTAATGATCGTTTTGTAAAAATCTAGCAATAGGGAGAAATAATTCTAAGACATATGTATTCAGAACTAGAAAAGTTATTACTGAATGGCTTCACAGTGGAGTTCCTTGAACCAGGAAATCCTGTTTAAGTCAAATTTAAATACTTGTGGTAAGTCTTGATGAAGGCATTATAACCAACATCGTACAGTAACAAAAACAGGTTGTCAAAACAAAAGGCTTTATTAAAAAATCATGATTACTGTAGATGGCTCGACAAAACCACAATAAAGGTGCCAATAAAAGCTACAGAAATAAAAGATATGTATGAGTTTCAACAGTTTTAAAAGGAAAATGGCTAGGTAGTGAAATCTACAAGTTGTGTAAGGCTGCTCACTCAAACACCTGTGGTTGATCTTAAAACTAATATACTTTCCTCTAGGGTTTTCATGCATTTATCAGACATTGGTTATGGCATAATGATAATAATGAACCCCGGCAAAAAACAAAAAAACAAAAACGACTCACCTGGGAAAAGGTAATCAAAACAGCCAAGAAATTTGAAAACCGAAAAAAAAAAACGCCAAGAAATGTGTCATAGACACGAATGCCCCTGAAACATAGCATATCAGCCTATAAAATGGGTTCACCTTTGGAGGCGAAATAGTGAGACTAATAGGCCACCACAAGTCTTTTAAAGAAAAGGTGTTTCAAAACAGTTTCCTAACTTTTAACTTTTGGATATTGATGCTCCAGTTGAACACCACAGGCAAAAATATAGTTCAATTAGAAAATTGTAGGAGTTCCCAAAGAAACAGTATTGAGTATGCAAAGGGCTATAATTCAACCACAAAAGATAAAATCATAAAATCTGTGTATGCGCTGTAGCACTTGATTGCATGTGTTCATTTTATGAAAGATTCGTAAAAAAGCATGAGAAATGTAGGGGGCATAAAAAATTAAAACAGGCTGATTTAGTGGTTTCATACTTAAATCAATACGGATAAAAAACGTGCTTGTGCTACAGGTTTTATTACCAGCATTCGTTTCATACACATGGTAGATGAAAAATCGCTATTTTAATGGCAAATATCGATAACAAACAGGTAATAGTTAATATTTAAACATAAGAAATGTTTTTAAGTCATAATGTAGAAAGTATTTAATGTCAACCTCATAGTTTAAAAATGTAAATTGTTTGTCATATGATTTCGCGACAATTGTGTTTTATTTTCTGGCTAATGTCGTTATCCACAAGATGACGGGACCATTCTGCCCTTTTCAAAATGTGAAAACTTGTAGATTTTTTGCCCAGTTTAATACAATTTCTGTTAAAAAGACCCTATTGCATGTTTTAGGGTTGCACACATGAATTAGTCGAACTTATTTGATGTGATCTTAGAGAATCTTGAGCTTTAGTCTGTCATTCATGTTGGGCAATATTTCCACTGGCATCAAATACTCCAAAACTGTTGCATAATGATTCTTATTATCGGTAATGCAACAATATTTAACAACATCGAATGAATCAAACTTAATGGACGGAAAGAGACTGAAAACCGGTTACCACCCGAAATGACCTAAAAAGTGGGAGTTGGAATGGGAACTGGAGGTCACGTACCATGAAGTTTACGTACCACTACATAAGTGTACCATTATTGAAGGTTATGTACCACTTATATAAATAAAAGGTTACGTACCATAGAGGTAAGGTGTTGCTTAAAGCGACTGACTCACAGAATTTTGCTGAAATTTTTTTTTCTTTAAAATTTAAGAGAATTTAATATACTATGGAAAAAACATAATATTATGCTTCTATACACCATGAAAACTGAAAAAAAAAGTTTTGACATAACCAGGATTCAAACCCACGACCTTTCGGTCAGTAAAATATAGAGCGACAATCTAGACCACTGAGCCACAGCGCCTACGTGTAAGGTTGCGTCAAAATTAATCTTATAACTTTAATATCTACCCCGTGACTAACGGGGTAAATTTTTTACCGATAAAAGTGTGTAAAACTTTATATTTTGATGTTTTTCTTTATCAAGAAATGAATCAGTAGCTTAGTTTAAATATGTTCTTCACAAGCAGCAAAAATTTCAAGATGTAAGAACATTTTCTTTTTTTTTCATCGTCGGCTCCTCTGTGAGTCGTTTTTGATTTGTTTGACAACTCATTGTCGAATTCATATGTGATAATTATACGTTAATAAAGGTTAATTATACATAGACAAAGGAAAAATTTTGCCATTTGTAGGGCCTATATTGCTGTTCTAAGTATTACCTTTTCTAGTGTATTAAAAATAGCCGTTAAAATTATTAATTCATTTTTTATGTCTGATTTCATATTATGAACATACAAGATCATCATTTATAATATTGAACGGTACATAACCTTCAAAATATATATGTGGTACGTAACCTTCAAAAATGGTACAATGTATGTAACAACCTGGTACGTAAACTCCATGGTACGTAACCTCTATAACTTGTTGGAATGGGATATGAAATTCAACCCTTTAAAATTCACTCAGTATTTTTCTCCATGATGCATGAAGTCCTACAAGAATCAGTCAGCTTATCTTAATATCTTGATGCTGCTTTCTTGAATAACCTTGCATTGTATAACAATATTGACAGGTCAGCTCAAAAGCATATCAAATCAAAGATGCCAAATCCCAGCCAGTCAAGTGCATTGCTTGCCAGAATATAGTCATATATGTATCTGAGGTGTCATACTATGGTTGCCCAAGACTTACAGCTTAATCCCAAAAAGATCAAATTACAAATGTCCAAAGAAGTGCAGCCTGCTGGTCAAACATCAAGTGCTACAGATATGCTTACAATGATTTGATCTCAGGCATTGAACACTAGTTTATCCTTTTATAAGATTCATTATGGATTGTTGGAATAAGAATACCTCATCCCTCTATCCAGAACAACATGTTAAAGCCATTCTTTGAGCTGCTGGTTATTCACAGCCACCACAGTATATTTTTTACAAATAAGCTTTCCTTACTAGGACTGTCTACCACTGGCACCAACTGCTATCCATGTGGTCTGTCTCTCATCCATTGAGGATCAGTGCAGCCATATCTCGTCCTAGTTGTCCTGCTCTGTTCAACTTTACTTTAAAATGTTTCCATTAATTCTTACTTTACCAATATCTCTGATGATTTTGATGTACAGTGATGTCTGTGTCAATATATCTTTTAAAATTTGTACAGATTTCATTGAAGTAATCAAAATAATACGTTTTGTAGCAAAAAATCTATGAAATGCACTAAGTTTTTCTAACCTTTAAGAGGCACAGAATATCAGCCAAAAAGCACAATTTCCTTTGTTATTTAGACTGACACCAGGAAGAAGGATGCAAAAGGGAGGTACTTCACACAGTCTGATGATGTAAAGTCTAAACAACAGGTTGGATCTTACCAAAACAAACACAAAGATTGGAAAAAGGAAAGATTCCACAATAAACACAAGGATAGGAGAAAAGAGTTCAAGTCAGATAAGGAATTCAATGTATGAGTTATTTAGTTCAAGTCAGATAAGGAATTCAATGTATGAGTTATTTATTTCGGAGTATTATAAAATCAGCATTGCCTCTATTTAGAAAGTGACTGCATATGCCAGAAGAGACTGCACCTTACATTAAAGTGTGCACTAATGTTAGCACACAATATTCTTTCAAGAAATTGAAAAATATTAATTCTACCATGTTATTTCAGTAAATGAAAAATGTAAGACAGTGTCATGATAAGTTGATAACATGAGTTGATTAAAAAACTGTTTAAAAAGCACTCCCATCTCTTCATTTTTGCACTGCTGTGTTACAAATTTTCACTTGACATTTTTGTACAAATATTACAGAAAAACAAGACCAAACATAGCCAGTTTAAAATGGGCAAGTTTCAAGATGCAAGTGGAACAGAGGGAAAACAGCAGGTGTATAAAGTGAATGTAAACAAGGCAGAACGTAGGCAAAAATGGCTTCAGAAAAAAGACAACATGAAATCTAAGATACCGGACCAAATTTCTGCACAGAGTGAACAGGTAGTTAGTTTGTCTGAGTTTATTTACCATTGGTACTGTCATATGACCAATGCCCCCCCCCCCCCCCCCCACCAAAAAAAAAAAAAAAAAAAAAAAAAAAAAAAACTGTTTAGTTATTTAAGGTTGTTGGGGGATAGTGCAAATTACAGAAAGCATCCTGTTCAAGATATACTCCTGAATATTCTACTTTGCTCAGTCAGTAGCCCAGATATGTGGGACCTCAGTCTTTTAATGTCTCTTCCAGAGGAAAACAAGGGCTGTTACTTGAGGACAAAAAGCACTGTTAGTTGAGGGGCAGGGGATCAGACTCATGACCCCTGGAGTACAAGTCCTATATGTTACCACTGAACCGCTGATCAGTCTTGAAAAGGTAGTTCTACTGATGCTACCAAAAGAATATATTTATCATAAAAAATCTACTTTGTAAAGGAATGGCTACCAAAGAGAAGGAAATCACTTACTGGTAGGCATAGTTAGATACAGTTTTAAGTTTCCATAGACTTCCAGATGGTGTAGTGTTAATACTTGAATGACTGACTTCTGTCAACTCAGCTGTACATAGGGGTGGGGGGGGGGTGAATAACCATCATTATTCCATTGTTATATATATCATCTCTGTCTGTGCATTCAGTTTTTAAATTATTCCTGGCAACCCTCCTGTTGGTCACCAGGTTAAACATTTATCAAACTCAGCTTTACCTTATTTTCTTTGGTCACATGGCTTGTATAAAACGTTTTCCTTGCAAAATTTTAATCTTTACACAAAAAAGTCACAAGTAAAATAGAATTAGAAACACCATTGAAGTTGTGCTAGAAATAGGTGCCAAAATAGGAAAATGTGAAGGTTTTTTTTATGGAGTTTTTGTTATTGTATATTAATAATTTTTTCTAGAGAAGAGATCCTTACCCTGGGGAAAAGCCTATTCCCAAGGCACAGATACAAAAGTATGAGAGGGGAAAAGGAATGAAGTCTGTAAGTAGACCAATAAAAACATTTACTTACTTGTTCAAAACTTAAATTTAGTATTAAAAGATTAAAAATGTTGTTATCTCAACGAAATGAAGTTAAAGTGGTTAGGGACAAATTTTAGCTTAATGAATTTTGTTAAATAATCAGGTGTTCATTAATATTTTGTGTGATTTTTTATCCTTGAAAAATTGGATTGATTTAGCTTTTTGTTCTGTTGTTATCATAATGAATGAAAACTTTAACAATCTGGCCTTGTGTTTAAACAAGTATGATAGATTAATAAAAAGTGATGTCAGGTTTATAATTTTAAACAGGATAGCAATGCTTAGGAAGGTTTTGCCTGAGCATTTATCCACTTGCAAATATTGTAAAGATGTTGAAAATTCATGTAGTGATTTTGCCACCCTTTCTCAGTGATCCATTTTCTTGTCCAGATAACACTTTACAGGAAAATGTAAAACTTTACTGATCAACTTATAAAGGATAAGACATTCATTTCCTGTTTACTGGACATGTGAAAGAAGGTGTAAATTATTTCTCCTATCGATGCCTGGCTTTTGGTAAAAGCTGTCTTTTGCTTTTGGAATTTTATACTGAAAGAGCGTAACAATTATGAAATAGTTGCATAGTTTCATGTTTTCTGGCAGATATATCAAATGAGATTTCCTATTTCAGACTAGAACACGTTCACAGTTTGCTTCAGATATGATTAAAAAGAAAGAAGCGAAACTGAAGTTAGCTGCCAAGGAAACAGCAAGAACAGAATTTCTCATGCAGGAAGAACAAGGGTAGGTAACTTTGTCGTTGTGAAGGATTACAATTTGAATACTAATGGAGCAAAAAAAATTTCCGTAAACCAAAGGGTTATGAAAGATGTGTATAGTTTTGTTTTGGATACATGTTGTAATTGGAAAACATTTATGGAGGTTGGGAAATTTAGAAATTGTTTGCAGATTGCTCGTTAAAATATTCAATTTTGAGTAGACATTAAAACCCCATTATTTATTTAAAAAAAAAAATGGAAACAGTCTCTGTTGCAGTTTTAAGAGGATGTTGAAGAACAGAAATAATACTCAGATGTCTGATATCTGATGCCTGCTGCATTTTTGTTGCTTAAAAAACCCTATATAATAAGCTTCGTTTTTTTTTCGAATGGATGTGAAAATGTTGAAATTATTTACAAAGTTTTAAAAAGTTTTGTAACTGGTGAGCATTTCAGTTGATGGTCAGTTTGACTTTGGTGCTGCACATATACAAATGACATTATCCAAAATAAATTCAGAACGACAAATAGCATTACAGTAATATGTAATGCATCATCAGATATTGCCTACACATTTTTCTGTGCATAAATCAATTTTCGTTAAACTGCAAATTTCGTTACCCCTCTGAAATCTCGAAAGTAAACGAAAGAATTGAGGGTATGCAGTGTTGATTTTCGATATGGGAATGAATCATAAGTTAGATACTGTTTTCAATTCAGGTTTCTAGAAGCAGAGGATGATGAAGATACTACCAGTATAACTCAACATGACCTGGCCGAGGCAGTAGATATAACAAGTGCACAGAAGGTATGATGTCCTATGTTTACATTCATTGACCTTGTTATCTAAGGTGTGTAAAAGCACAGTTGAAATGCAAGTGAACAAAAAATGATAGGAAAGAATTTACGTTTAGTTAAAAAACATTCTTTGCCCATCATTATTATTTGCAAGGAATGAAAGATGCGAGGCAGTGGTAATGTATTCAGTGGAAAAAAAAAAGCACGATTGTTGTTGATTTGACATGTTTCAACTCTTATGTGAATTTTCACTGATTTTTCAAGATGATATTGTGTGCAAGAACTGCACTGACTTACTAACCTCTTCTGCTGTGTAATATACTCTTTCTAAACTATTATACTCAGTGCTTTTTTTACCTTCTATAAAAGAGGCTGAAATTTGGCTTGTTCCTAATTATAAATCATCATGATTATACAGTAGTACTATTGGATATCGTAAAGATCTTCTGTTTAGACTTAAGAGTTTAAAGTATGGTATCATTGATAAGAACCTGTATTTCTTGTTCTTATTGTTTGTAAAATTTACAATTTGTTGTTCACACACTTAGATATCCCAATTACCGTATTTTATGAACACAAACTGCTCAAAATGGACAGACTAAGACCCCTTCCCAATTTAGGCTAAAACCACCCTTAAACTGCTGGAAAATATTGTTAGTACTCTGGTAAAATTTCATGACCTTCACGCCTGTGAATATTTACATACATCATACACCATAATTCTTCACTTATATCTTGCCTGTTGAGGACTGCAAGCCCATCTTTATATCATCTGTGTATTTACATTTCACTGAGCAACACTTTGAATAATAAACAACCCAGTCCTAATGAATGATAGACCAGCCCATTTGGGCATAAAAGGATGAAAATAAGATTATTTTAGATTACTGATTAAGATTAGTCATAGTTAATCTCTTTTTGTTTAATGAGTTTTACTAAAATGTATTTTCTTTGCAGTTCTTTGATTTGAAGATGAGAGATTTTGGTCCATACAGAATTAACTACACAAGAAATGGCAGATTTCTGTTGTTTGGAGGGGTCAAAGGTCACATAGCAGCCATTGATTGGATGACAAAGAAATTATTGTGTGAAATAAATGTGATGGAATCTGTACATGATGTTAAGTATGTTATTTGCTCTTCATTAATAGAAGTAGCCTTTTTAGCATTTAAGGGTTTTAACTTGGTTTCAAATTTGATACAGTTTGGAGCAATTTATAGAGATTTGCTCACAAAATTTCTAATATCCCTTGTCAGAAACTCTATGGACTAGTGTGTAGGTTTTGTTGTGATCTTCCACATCAGATGTTCAAATCATACCCCGGTCAGATCATAGGGTCAAAACTGGCCTTTCCTTTGGGGCCACTTTTTTCATTTATATTGCAATTTCTTAAAAATTTTAAATAAAACCATTTTGGCCAGAGGTTAGAGTTTTGGTGTGTAGAATTGTCTAGCGGTTCTGTACCAAAGTTCAATCATGCCTAGAAGGTCGAAAGTGACCCCAACTAAGAGGTTGATTTTTATTTAGACATAAATGGAAATTCTGAAAAGACAAAAAATCTGCAGATATGAAACTTTGTCCTTGACCTTAAGTGACCTTGACCTAGTGACTTACTAGTATTTACAGCTACAGCATTGAAATTTGAACAATATTTATAGTAATTCTGCATACAGATTTCAACTTTGACCTTGGCTGACCATGTTCTTCTTACCTAATGTCTGTTTCTGAATCCATGTTTAAGACAAAACTGGACCACATGCACAGTTCTGCGTGTAGGTTTCAGCTTCCAGATTAGATTAACTTTACCTTGACCTTATTCCTTTGTTTTCTAAGCTACAGCATTGAAATTTTAACTACATGCATATTTTTTCTTGCACATTTCTATATTTGGAGACCATGACCTATTGGCATACTTTCTTTTTTTTGCACTTATTCATGTTTATAGTTTTGCACTTAAATTGAAGTTTCAGTAAAGAAATTTGAAATTGACCCAGTCTAAGGGGACACTAGTTACTAATCTAAATGATACTCACACAGTATAATATCTGGTTAGGTGATGCAGGTCAGAGTTCAGGTAAAGAACTTGCCATTGAGTGAACAGACTTTTGGATGAGTATGCTGTACTTTAGTTAAATGCCCATCATTGGCCTTGCTGTCAAGAGAAATTGAACTTCTGTGGGCAATATAGGACCATCATGGTCCCTTTAGTTAAATGTCTTTCATCAGCCATGCTGTTAAGAGCAATTGCACTTCTGTGAGCATTATAGGACCATCATGGTCCCTTTAGTTGAATGTCTTAATGTCTTTCATCAGCCTTGCTGTTACGAGCAGTTGCACTTCTGTGAGCATTATAGGACCATCATGGTCCCTTTAGTTGAATGTCTTAATGTCTTTCATCAGCCTTGCTGTTAAGAGCAATTGCACTTCTGTGAGCATTATAGGACCATCATGGTCCCTTTAGTTGAATGTCTTTCATCAGCCTTGCTGTTAAGAGCAATTGCACTTCTGTGAGCAATATAGGACCATCATGGTCCCTTTAGTTTAATGTCTTTCATCAGCCTTGCTGTTAAGAGCAATTGCACTTCTGTGAGCAGTACAGGGCCATCACAGTCCTCTTGTTTTTCTTTTGTTTTGTGCATGTATATACATTGTTCTCTTACAGATGGTTGCATCAGGAGACTATGTATGCTGTGGCCCAGAAACAGTGGACATATATCTATGACAACCAGGGGATTGAACTTCATTGCCTCAAGGTCCTGGATAGTGTCCTAAGGATGGAGTTTTTGCCTTACCACTTTCTCCTCGCCACCTCAGTATGTAAACTTCTGTTATGCTACAGATTCCTATATATTTTACTTGTGAAAATTTATGAAGGCTTAGAGTAACTTGATATATATATTTGCTGTGATGCTACAATCAGATAACGATTAAGTTTGGTTTTTTATTATTACTTCAAGAGACATAAAAGCCTTTTAAATAAAGCATATTAGTTGTGTTTTTATATGTAAGGATACTTGTTTACATTTTTAGCGTATTGTTTTTCCTGTAAATATCTTAAAAAAACTGTTGAAATACTTGGTTCCATGATTCTATAGCAGCATAATTATTGGCCGTCTCATCTTTGAGAATACTGCACTGCCATGACCCCCAGACAGAGATTGTGAATTATCTATTTTGAGAGTAAAGTGAACCATAGAATTACTTTTTTATTTGTTAAACTCCCCTAACAGAAGTTCAGGGGATCATAAAGTCGCCCCTTCATCAACCTGTCCTTCATACATTTGTGTCCAGGATATTTCTTAGCAACCATTGTTTGGAATTAAATGGAACTGTCTAGGAACCCTCGCTGCCAAGACGAGATGCACATATAATACCAGCATTCTCTTTATTGATTATTTTGCACAGAGTTATGGGCCCTTTGGTTTTCTCTGCAGCGCCATCTGTTTCTGGCTAAAAATTACACTGGAAGCTTCAGTACCAGAAGGAAATGAGCATATTACAATCACAACTGGATTTCATTATTTCTCACAGAGTTATTGGCCCTTCAAGTAACGTTATGTAGTATACTAAAGCATTTATTGTATTTGGTCTTCCTCCCAGCAACCACTGACTGGAATTAGATGAAACTTCAGCATGATTCAGCATTTATGTTTTCCTACAGAGTTTTGCTCTCTTTGATTTTGCTACTTGCGTGTACTTCAGTGCTGTTCTCCAACCAGTTGCTGTAATTCCATGAATATTTATGGAAATGTTCAATGTCTGGAGATGCATATATTACCAGCTTCATTTGAGGTCAAGGTCATGCTTTAAAGAGATTTCCATGAAAGTTGGTAGGCAGAAGCTGTAACAGGCATAAACAGACTTTCTGTTCTTTATTTTCTGAAAGGGCTATGCCTGGACGGGTATGTGACTGTTTCCAACAATTTCTTGTTGCATTTATCTTTTTTTTGCTGTTTCTTTCAGGAAGTTTGATACTGCTATACATTTAAAATGTGTTCTGTTGTGTAATATTGGTTATCTGTGTATTTTAGAATGCCAAAGGTTACTTGTCATACATTGATGTGTCGGTGGGTGAGAAGGTTGCAAGGTATAGCACGGGGATGGGAAGGTTAGATGTCATGTGTCAAAATCCCGCTAACGCTGTTGTGGCACTGGGCCATTCTGGAGGTAGCCTTCTTACTGCTTGTCTATATATGATACATGTATATCCATACATTAGAAAACAACTTGGAGCATGTGCAGTGCAAAGCAGTATTTCAAGCATGTAAGAAGTAGTTAAAATTAAAAAAAAAAAAGACAAGAATGCTAAGAGAAAAGAGTCTATCAGAGGTCAGTAAAACAGTTTAGTCCTGGCTATGTAGAAACTATGTGCATAAAGGCTGTCATCAGAGAGTGAACACAGTCTAAGTCTCTGAAAGTGAGTAGGTAAATACTTTATTAATACGGGGATTATAGTGAAGAAACAATGTTTGTATTTTTCAGGGACAGTAACTCAGTGGTGTCCAAAGTTGAAGGAACCTGTTGTAAAGATGTTGTGCCATAATTCTGCCGTACGATCTGTCACTGTGGACAAATCGGGAACGTAAGTCGGCAGCTCTGTTTAAAATACAGTTCTTGCTGTTGCACTTGCAGTTCAAAATGTATCCTAGTGACCGACTTGTGATTCATTTGAAAGGGAAAGATAGATAACTTGACACCTTCATTAGTTTAGTTTAGTTTAAACTTACTTGTTTTACATTCATTTCTTGCAATTTATATTTATTCCTCTCAGTATCTGCTTCCTGGGTTCAAACCAGTATGCGCACCGAAAGTGATGAATCTATCTATCTATTTAAGCTTATTTAATGTCGGTACCGGTGGCCCATATGACCGACGCCCCCTGAAGAGATTAGTTATTTTATGTTGTGGGGGTAGTGCAAGATACAGAAAGCATCCCATTCCAGAGACACCCCTGGTTCTTTTTCATGCTCAGTGTATAGCACTGATACATGGGACCTCGGTTTAAAGTCTCATCCGAAAGACTATTAGTAATGTTAGTGGAGGAGAGGGGGATCGAACTCGGGACCCCTGCTTTACCAGTCCAGCGCATTACCACTGGACCACATCCGCTCCTAAGTGATGAATGTAGAATGTCATTGGAGACTCTCACCTCAGGTAGGATTCGAACCAGGAACCTCAGGATCGGGAGTCCACCGCTCTAACCTCTCAACCACTGCTCTTCCAACACCTTCATGACTCAAGACCTAAACAAAATGCATGTTTTTCTGAGTTCAAAATCTAGGTACTTTTTGTTCCTTAACTAATGATTGAAAAAGTGTATAAGTGTACCACTTTAAAACTATGACTCTTTTATACTAGGTCTACATGTATTTGACATGGTTACTTCTATAGTCAAGAGTTTGTTAATCACCTGCCAGTTTGACCGGAGACAGTTGTCAGATAACATAGGATTTGAGTTCAGTATTCAATGGCAGTGAAGTCAGCTTTTCTTCATAGCTGTAAACTTTTAATGGACGCTGTACTGCTTTGAACTAAAAAAAAAGAATCATAATGGGTACTTGACATTGTCTAATGTTTCTTTCAGATACATGGCAACCTCAGGTATTGACAGAACTCTAAAGATCTGGGATCTCCGTACATACAAGATGTTACAGTCTTACAAGGTGCCTGCTGGGTCAGGTCAACTTTCTTTCAGTCAGAAGGGGCTACTGGCTTCCTGTATGGGAAACATAGTACAGGTAGGTGTTGGAAGGTTATATTCAGCTGTTAGAACACTACTAAAACATTGAATTAAATGATTATTTCCAACATTACATTTAATGATTGTTTTGGTTTCTCTTCATTCCATTTGTTATTTCATTTAAATGGAAGTACCTTAGAATCACATTTTTCCCTCACGTCTGAAGCAAGTGAAGAAGAAGTCAGTCACTTGTGGCGAAATTGGTTAGTAAACTGGTTGGATACCCAGGAAGACTGGTTAGGTGGACTGACCACCAGGATATGACCTTAGCTGTTAAACTGGCGTTAAACCCCAATAAAATCAAACCAAACCTTAGAGTGGTAATTCAGTTATCTAGCATAATTATATCACATTCCTCTTTAAGAAAAAGAATGAAGGATTGTCAGGAAGGAAGTATATCTTTTGTCTACAGTAAAGGCCTTTACAGTTTTTATAGGATGACAGTTTCCTGTTCTGATTATTGAGATAAGCAGTTTGGTCAGTCATTTTTCTCATTGCATAAAATACTGACAAAGAAGAATGTGAGAATTTTTTTACAATAAATCAGGTTAAATTCAGTGTCCCTATTTCACAGAAAAACATATATTTTACAATGGAGACATGAACTGGCCAGACATTCTATAAACTGAAAACTTTAATAATCTTGGTATTTGAAATAGTTCTGAATCAGATTGACAAGGCCTTTTCCTAGGCAGCAACGTTAATAATCTTGGTATTTGAAATAGTTCTGAAGCAGATTGACAAGGGCTGTATCCAACACTTTTCCTAGGCAACAGCAACATGTCATCATTATTCAATTTCAGGTGTATAAAGATTGTTGTACACACACAATAAACAGTCCATATCTGGTACATGATGTCCATGCCTCTGTACAAAGTATACAGTTCTGTCCGTATGAAGATGTCCTGGGGGTGGGCCATGCTGAGGGATTCACAAGTCTGATTGTCCCAGGTAATGTAACCTTTTCATATGTATCTTAGAATATTTATAATAAGTCGGTTGCACCATTTTAACTGAAAGAAATACAATTTGAAGTAAAAACTTCCATGTCTCATGGGTTGTGTGTTTATGAATGAGAAGGTCATGTCTCCTAACACAAGTTTAGATGGTGTATAATTCATACCTTATTTTTGATTGTGCTCAGACAGATGTAATACGGTAAATAAATATTGTAGAGATAACTTTTTTCAAATTTTTTGTTAGGGATGAGGGATAAAACGTGATAATTACCTGTGTCTGTTAGTCTGTATATAGTTAAGTCTGTGAAACAAGATTAATCCTGTCTAGTACCTTACCAATGTTTTAACAGTAATAAGAATTTCTAGAAAAATGGCTACTAGAACTATATATATAATTTAAAAACAATTTGGTTACCATTTTACTTCTGTTTTTGAGTGAGAAGAGAATTTATTGCATATGCACCCCCTGTGACAAGTTTTTTTTTTCCGCTGGCAATCATTAATCATACTTAGGATTTTTTTGAAACCAGAGCCTGATATCTGACAGCTTGAACTTTTTAGAAATTGACAATCTGTTATCCAGGTGCTGGTGAGCCAAACTTTGATGCCTTGGAATCAAATCCTTACCAGACTAAAAAACAGAGACAGGAGACAGAAGTGAAGATGTTGTTAGATAAGGTAGGTATCTGTTTTACTATAAAAGAGGTTGTTCATAGTTGCAGTCTACTGTATTTTCAAAAACTGCAATATTGCCTATTGGCAATGTTTTCCTACAACTGTAGTGGATTTAATGGACTTGTATAAGAGGACTTGGGGAACAAACGGTTCAAACAAGTCTTTGGTCTGCCATAAAAAAACAACAGTTCTCAACAATTCAATGTGAGTTTTGAGTTATTCTTCCATTGAAAATAACCTGTCTTGTTCTTCCAGATTCCAGCTGAGATGATTCACATCGACTCTAACATCATCTCTCAAGTAGACAAGAAAACTCTGGAGCAGAAAATAGAGGAACACAATAAATTACGGGTAAAACTTGTTGTTGTAACAGTCAATACATGTAGTTATATGAGTAATTTTGAAATGATGTCGTCTGAAATTTACAGAGTGACTAAGCTGGTAGTAATTCAACTGTTCCACTTGGATCTGTATATTAAAATAGGACCATACTCGTGTATAAAAATCGGACCATATTCTGTGTTTTAAAAAGAGACAAGGTGAGCCATACTCTGTATATTAAAATGGGACAAAGTCAAAGCAACTATGCTCAGAGTATTAAAATTAGAGAAAGTGCTTCTAGGAAAATACTTAAAGAATGATTTATCCACCCGAATGAGCTATCAGTGTGTTAAATTTGAACATCAGTAGTGTGACCAAGGGTATTCCCATTATGATATGACATTTATCTTAATCTTTTAAATTATACTTCAAATCATGTATTTCATAAAAATTTGCATTGTATTAAACTGCAGTCATGTTGTATTTGAAAAGCTACAACATTGGGAAACATTATTCATATTCATATTATGGCTGAGATAAAAAATGGTAACGAAAAAGTTTAGCAGCACCAATAAAGTTTTCAGAAAAAAAAAACTGTTGGATAATAGTTATGTTTGAAGCCTATTGAAATTTTGTGAATCTTCATAATTGTAAAATTATTTTTCTTAATTTTGCAGCCTTACGCTGAACCAATGAAGATGGACTATGAACCCAAGTACAAGAAGAAGGGGCGGTCAAAAGGTTCTAAATTAATACAGAGAAAGAAAGGAGTGATAGAAGAACATAAACGGAAACATATTAAACAATCCCTAAAGGAAAAACAACAGCAAAGACAAGAAATTGTAAATAAAAATAGAAATATACCCAGTGGCAATGTTTTAGACAGATTTAAGAAGAAAACTTAGTGTGCATTTGATAGTTCAAATTTTTCAGTTGTGATAAGTTAAAAAAATTTTGAGATTTGAATATCTTCAAATACTTCTGATTGTACCTGAATATTTTGGTCAGAAATCCAAATAATTAGTTGGATACATCTTTGGCTTGAATGTGCCTTGGAAATATCTTAGTTCAGTACTAAAAACTGTTGTAGAAAACAAATGATGGACACGTATGTTTCTGTTTGTTGCTGAGAATAGTTCTCTATTTCATTGCATTTGTTGAAATGAGAAATGGAAAGAAAAATAAACTGGATAATATTTTGTTTTATTTTATGTCCAAAAAGACCAACAACAATCTGAATTTCACCTCCACTGAAGAAAACAAGAGGGCCATGATGGCCCTGTATCGCTCACCTGAGTATTGCTGCTTTTTACAAAAGTGGCTATGGGCCTGGTTAATTGACCCCAGATGAGTATTCTGTTTTCTTTAAAACCATGTAAATATGAAATGTATTAAATGAATTATCCCCCTATGTCAAGGTTTTAGTAAAAAGCTTTTAGTTCACCTAAAAAACTGAATGCAGGAATGTAAGCTTATATAGATAGTTGTTACTGAACCATTTTTGGGTAGACAGTCATTTATTACATATGCACATTTACTTTTGAACATACGGTCTTCTTTAAATTATCAATTTTTTTTTTGTTTTAAAGAGAATTAGCCAATAGTATACATATACTGAATATCATTGGTACATTAAATTTTAGGGTACATTTATGCCCCTTAATCATTTAACTCTATTTTATATAATTATCGTCTAACAATTTGTTCACTGATGTATAAAAAAACCACACTATCACTAATGACTGGCACAACCACCATAGAACTACAATACTGGCTTGTATTCTAGATTTCTCATACATACAATGATTTCTTCTTTTAAGCAAAAGTGAATTTAAAATGTAATTGAATAAATAAAAAGTCACTGCAATATTGTGACTGTCTTGATCAGAATTTTTTCACCATCCATTTTCTATTTACTTCAATAACTGACCTTTGATCAATCTTAACATGGAAGAGGTCAACCAGTATTACATGCCAATATATAGCTTATAACATTTTGACATATATACTGAAAATACAAACTTGAAGCATGGTTCAAACTGCAGTATAATGTTAACCATGATAATTTAAGGTAAAACCATGATCGATACACAGTGGCAAACTGAGTAACACTGAAAAAAAGTACATTAGAAAAGTTTCTGTGCTAAGTCTTAAAATATTCTTTCTGAAAGATAAACTGCAAACTTTTTTTCAAACCCTAGTCAGCTCTATACGCAAGAGCAAACCTATCATTTTCAATCAGCGTTTTGCAACTTAATAAACCAACCACAGAATGCAAATACAGCCATAAAATAGCTTCCCTGTGAAGCCACAAGGCAATCAAAATCTACAGTTGCATGTCAAGTTCCTTGTAAATCACTATCTCAGAACATATAACACAAGTCCTTGTATTATGTTAGAAAATAGTTAATTTTTTATGATCACTACGTTTCTGCTGATGGCTCTGCATGGCAGACTCGGAAGACTTTAGTCTATCTAAATACCCTTCTAAGCCCTGTATCTTTTGGCGTAACTGAGAGGTCATGTTGCGGTCCCTGAAAAAAAGTAAAAATATCTCCGTTAGAAATAAAACTTGGAATTTATTTAGTGAAGGTTCTAGTTAAAAGTTTTCAACAAATGAGTCATCTTTTTTTTTAACCTTGGACACTTCTTCTGACAGATCAAATTAAAACAAAAAGAAAACTTTGTTTGGAGGATAGGAGTGTTTGCCAAAGGTTCAGAAGGTTTGACATTCAAATCAAATCGGAGCTGAGGCAATCAGAAAGTCCTCTGCATTTTTGATAAAAGTGCACTCACCAAACTTGAGTAAATGGTATTGACAGATTCTGACTTTTGTATGTTCTTTAATTATCCAAGGTGTTTTAAGACAATTGTAGCTTGAAGTTCAATTTGATGAATCACTTTATCCGGCTACAAAAAATGATGTACAAAACAAGTGAAAATCAAAAACACATCAATTCTACACTGGGAAATCCTGAATCAGATGTAAGTGGTGAATTCATGCTTTGATAAACTGATGAACAAACATTAACATGTGGTGAAAAAATTGTTGTCATGTTTACAGTGAGAATACCTGCTCTCATTCCTGGACAAAGCCTGCCTCAGCTTGACTAGTTCTTTCTCCACTGACCTCATTTCCTCACTTGTCGTTAGTAACTGAAATAACACAAATTTCATCATATATATAAACAAGAGGGCCATGATGGCCCTATATCGCTCACCTGAATATGACTGCTTTTAATCAAGTTGCTATGGACCTGATTAATTGACCCCAGATGACCCATATTCGAACTTTACCTAGAAATTATTGAAACAACCTCTCTGACAAATTTCAAGGTTATGTGGACTGAAAGTGTAGCCTCTAGAGTGTTAACAAGGTTTTTCCATATTTGGGCTCTGTGACCTAGTTTTTGACCCCAGATGATCCATATCCAAACCTGAGCTAGAAATCATCAAAACAACCTTTCTGACAAATTTCCAGGACATTTGGACTAAAAATGTAGCCTCTAGAGTGTTTACAAAGTTTTTCGATATTTAGGCTCTGTGACCTAGTTTTTTAATCCAGATGACCCATATTCAAAGTTGAGCTGGAAATCATAGAAGCAACCTTTCAGACATATTTTCAGGTTATTTGGAATTAAAATCTTAACTCTAGAGTGTTAACAAGGATTTTCTACTTTTTGGCCCTGTGTTCTAGATTTTGACCCCAGATAACCCATATTCAAAACTGAGCTAGAAATCATTAAAACAATCTTTCTGACAAATTTCAAGGTTATTTGAACTGAAAATGTTACCTCAATGCGTGTTAACAAGGTTTTTCCATATCTGGGGACTGTGACCTAGTTTTTGACCCCAGATGACCTTTATTCGAATCTGAGCTAGAAATCATTAAAACATCCTTTCTGACAAATTTCGAGAATATTTGGACTGAAAAGTAGCTTCTAGAGTGTTAACAAGTTTTTTTTCTATTTTTGGGCTCTGTGACCTATTTTTGATTTCAGATGACCCATATTCAAATTTAACCTAGAAATCATAGAAAAAAACCTTTCTGACAGATTCCAGGTTATTTGGACTGAAAATGTTACCTCTAGAGTGTTAACAAGGTTTTTTTCCATATTTGGGCCCAGAGGTATAATTTGAACAAACTTGGTAGAGGTCCACTAGACAATGCTACATACCAAATTTCTAAGCTCTATGCCTTACGGTTTCTGACGAGAAGATTTTTAAAGTTTTTCCTATATAACTCTATGTAAAACAAGTAACCCCATTTTTGACCCAGAGGCCATGATTTGAACAAACTTGGTAGAGGTCCACTAGACAATGCTGCACACCAAATATCTTAGCTCTATGTCTTACGGTTTCTGACAAGAAGATTTTAAATAAATGCAAAACCAGTAAAGCAGGTCAGCAGGGCAAAATCAAGGTCAACCAAGGTCAAAGATAAAATCTGCATCCAAAGTTATCTTAATATCTCAAGTTTCAAAGCTGTATACATATAAGGAAAACCCCTGACCTCTGGGGTGGGGCCAATTTTGACCCCAGGGCCATAATCTGACCAACTTTGGTAGAGGTCCACAAAGTAATGTTACATGCAAAAAATCTAAGCTCTATGCCTTATGGTTCTAGAGAAGAAGATTTTGAAGATTCTACTATATATTTCTGTGTAAAACTGATAAGCCCCAGGGTGAGGCCAATTTGACCCCAGGGGTCATGATTTGAACAACCTTGGTAGAGGTCCACAAGGTAATGCTACATGCCAAAAAGTTAAGCTCTAAGCCTTATTTTTCTAGAGAAAAAGATTTTTTAAGATTTTACTATAAACATATAGACAAAACAGCAAACCCCTGGGGCGGGGCGAAATTTTGAACCCAGGAGCATAATTTGAACAATCTTTGTAGAGGACCTCTACCCAATGATACATGCAAAATATCAAATCTCTAGGCCCGACAGATTCTGACAAGAAGATTTTTTAAGATTTTCCCCATATAACTGTATGTAAAATGGGCAACCCCTGGGGCGGGGCCGTTTTTGACCCAAGGGCCATAATTTGAACAATCTTGGTAGAGGACCACTAGGTGATGCTACATACCAAATATCAAAGCTCTAGGCCTTATGGTTTTAGACAAGAAGATTTTTAAAGATTTTCCTTTTGGTTGCCATGGCAACCAGAGTTCTGCATGGAATCAATTCTTTGAACAATTTTGGTAGAGCTTCATGCAAGGAACATTTCTGTGAAGTTTTGTTGAAATTGGCCCAGTGGTTTAGGAGGAGATGTTCTTTAAAACAAAAGTTTACGCACGCACCGACGACGGACATTGACTGATCACAATACCTCACCTTGTGTACTACGTGCACAGGTGAGCTAACAAGGGGGCCATTGACCCCAAAACGCTCACCTGAGGACAGACTGTTATTTGTGTGGAAGCTATCATTATTTCTTGTAAATCTAAGCTCTAGCCTTTGAAGCTTCAAAGGATAATTTCTTATAAGTTTGTACTATATGCAAATAATGAATATCTATGACCAGTGGGCAGGCCCAATTTTTACCCCGGATATAATTTGTACAAACTTGGAACAGGTTCACTAGACAATATTTCATGCCAAATTATTAAGCTTAAGGCTTTGTCATTTCAGGAGAAGATTTTTTAAGTTTTTACTATATACATATATGGAAAACCTATATCCCCCTGGGACGGGGCCAATTTTGGTACTAAGGGCATAATCTGAACAACTTTCGTAGAGGACCTATAGATGATGTCATATACCAAATATCAAATCTCTAGCCTTTGTCATTTCAGAGGAGAAGATTTTTTAAGTTTTTACTATATATATATATATATATATATATATATATATATATATATATATATATATAAGGAAAACCTATGATCCCCTGGGGCGAGGCCAATTTTGGCACTAGGGGCATAATTTGAACAACTTTGGTAGAGGACCTACAGATGATGTCATATACCAAATATCAAAGCTCTTGACCTTGTACTTTCTGACAAGAAGATTTTTTTTAATTTGCATTTTTGAAACTTCTTTTTTGGCCCTGTGACCAACTTATGCAACAGACCAGAACCATTTGAACAACTCTGAAAGGGGACTATCCACGGATCATTCCTGTGTAGTTTGGTTAATGTGCAGTCACTGGTTTCAGAGGAGAAGTTGTTTTAATGAAATTGTTGATGACAGATGACGCACAATGCCGGACACAGGGGGATCACAAAAGCTCACCATGAGCACGTTGTGCTCAGGTGAGCTAAAAAAGATGGTATAGTGAAATCTGTCGCCTATACCTCTGAAACAAGTAGTTTCAACAGCATTTCTTTGTAGAAAGAACGGACAATTATACCAAACAAGAAAGCCATGATGGCTCTAAATTGCTCACCTGTTTATAACTAGTGCAATGCAGTAACAAACTAGGCAAGGCTGCATGACAAATTTCATACCGGAAGGGCCAACAGTAAACCCAGGACATAATTTGAACACTGTACAGGTAAACACTAAAACTAGACAATGCTACACAAAAAATTCAGAGATCTGAGCTTTGTGATCACAGACAAGAAGATTTTTAAAAGTTTTTCATTCTTGCTGCCACAGCAACCAGAGTCCTGCATGGAATGAAATTCTTTGAAAAGTTTTTGTAGAGCTTCATATGAGGAACATCCATGCCAAGACTGGTCAACTTTGACCAAGTGGTTTATAAGAGGTTTTGTAAAGCACAATTTGACGACATACAACAAACAGCATCCACGGGGCAATCACAAAATCTCACACTGAGCAAGTTGTGCTCCGGTGAGCTTAAAAATGTTTGAGATAATATATAATGAATGTCCTCTTTCTGAGTAACTGCTACAATACTAATGCTTCTAACATTTCTTATTCTGAAATTTTATATCTGAACAGCCATACTGCTTGCAGGGCTAATGTTTTCTAAAGACCTGTTGTCATCAGCTGCTAAGCGTCAAATAATTATGACTGTTTTATATATACACCTACCCTCAAGGACACAAACAAAATCTTTAATCTTCATCTTTAATTATAAATTATTCATTTTCTCTCACTGAGTAATAAAATAATCTGTGTATGCAGAAACCTGAAGTTGAGACATGCTGATCAGTGAGGTATAAACTATACAAGCCTGATCATACATCTCGTTACATCTCACTGAGCACATTGTGGTTTTTTTCCACCTGTAAACATCACTTACATCTCTATCTAAAACATTCACTTATCCCAACCCTAAGGCAGTAAACATTTTGTGAAAGAAAATACATTAATTGACAATTAAAATCAAAAGAAACTGTTTCCTTTACTTTCTCTATCAGACTGGGGAATCAATGGTTTACTTTACTATTTACTTGCCTATGATATGTTAATTTCATCATATAATGCTGTAAGAAAAATAAGAAAAAAGACAATTTGAATACTAAAGAAAATATGTTTTGTTATTTTTGACTAGTAGAATAATGTTAAAACGGTTATCCCATGATTGCAGATTCAATTCCTGACTTAAAATTTGACTTCAGCTAAAAGCCTTACAAAAATACATAAGAAGTACTCTTAACATGTAATGAATATCTAACTTGTAATTAATTTTATCAATTTAAGGCAAAGAGCAAGATACAGAGGAACATCCCAGATTTAGACACAACCCTGGTTCTTTTTCATGCTAACTGTAAAGTACTGACACAAGCATTGACATCCAAATGACCATGATCAGTAATAAAAATTGAGTGACCCCTGGAAAACAAGTTTCCTCATTTCATAAAAAATAATACCTGTATGTTTAAATTTCTGTCTGACTTTGATTTCAGGTCCTGCTCCGATATTGTCCGGTGCATCCTACCATGTCCTTGACCTCTATCTGATCCTTGGTGACCATGACCTTCATGCTTGTGAATCAACTCACTGAGTTTTCCTTAAATAAGATAAATAAAATCCATAAAAAAATTCATTAAATAAGACAAATTAAGAAGGAAAACAAAGTAGAAAACATATAATGTTTCCTCTAGATTTTTATTCTCATACCTTTAGGTTTTGATGCGGCAAGGAATGAAATAATGGGGCCAGAGTGATCCATCTTTTCCTTACCGAATCAATACATACCACTGAGTATTTGTTAATTATGAAATAAACATCATTGCAGCAAATATTGGCAAATATACCATGGTATGAACTTCAGATGTGTAGTAATTTAACCATGAAGGCTTTAGCTCAACTGGTTTACTGCAAGCATCTGAACGCCCTACTGTGGTATACTAGTGTATATACCATGATAATGATGTTCTTCATTTTAATTCTTACATAATCAGGCGCGTAGCTACCAGTACGCAGAATACGCAGCTGCGTACACATTGGTCCAGAAAATCGAGTAAAATTGGTGAAAAAAATATGACTTATTTTATGCCAAAAACCCGCCAAAACGCTCCTGAGACGATCTACAGAAAAAAAAATTCAGGGGGAGCATGCCCCCCAGACCCCCCTATGATTCTGCGTACACCTTCAAAAGCCCTTGCTACGCCCCTGATAATGAAACTTCCTTATTTTGGCATCAACATAATGGTTCATATTCTTATGCAACAAAATACAAGATGACATCATTGTACTTTAATATGTCACAGAATATACATATATATATTTGACCTCATTCCCTGCCTACAGGATGTCACAAAGTATCATGTTGGAACTGATCATAATTAGAGTTACATAAATAATGTGCTGACATGTTTGCAAATAGAAAAACATACTGATATATCAAATATTTCATATCTTGAATTCTACGTAACAAGCAGGCAAAAAAAAAAAATCTGGACCAAAAAAAAAAAAAAAAACTAGAATACCTTTACATACCAATATCAATTTGTTCTTCATACAGAAATAAATCATTTGCTTACTTTACACTTACTTTTTACAACCTCACAAGCAGCAACAAAGTATCCTTGCTTGTTAGTTATTTAAAATTTTCATTTAATTTAGGTACAACACTCTTCTAACAATAACCCAGTTCTTAATGAATTACAGTATATACTATTAATGGTAATTTAGATTAAACTTACTAATTTTCAACATAGACTGTAAAGAACATTATTGTGATTTACATAAGCTACAGTCAAGATAAAAAAATACTGCTTCTGGAGATCTAGACAGCACTTGGGTCTGAAGAAGGAATGTAGAAGCAAATCCAGAGACAGTAACTGACTGAACCCAGCACCTCTGGGGTGGCAGTTAGACTCTACACTCTACATCACAGCTCATCATAGAACAGTAATTTCTCTGTATTTATTCATGAAAAAAGTTTGAAAAAAAAATGGCATCCTGATAATTTTTATTTAGATCATAAAACTTTACAAATAATCAATCAGACATTTTTTTGTTTCTTAAACATAAAAAGTAATAAGGAAATCATCCACAACTTGCATTATTAAAGGTGTTTTCCCCAAAATTTCATGCACTTTAAACCTTGTTAAATACATTCTTTTGTACAATTTTCGCTTCAAAAAACTGTACTTTATATTACCAAGTTCAGCCTGATGTACGTTATCTTTGACTCTCACTAAAGTTACTTCCCTGTAATGAAACATACATAGTGGGCCCAGAGTTACAAACTTAAAAGAGCTTGGAATTCGAAGTTTTCCAAGGCATGCAATAGACATGCACCAGACTTTTTCTATGGTTCAATGGTCAACAAAGAAAAATAACTTTTAATGACAAAATTGTTTAATTTACAAGATTTTCCCTCAAAATAACTGCTCCTATCCCATTATGCTGTTTGTAAAGCTGCAGGAAAATGAGGGAGAGGGCACAGAATAGGAGACAGTCAACTCTTCAGTGATGGAAGTACATTTTGTCTAATAAATAGTATTAATGCACCTATCAACGTTTTGCCCCCAAAGGGACTTTTGACAGAAGACTGATCAGGAAAGGCAGGAATCTGACAGACAAAACGATTCGGATCCTGGGAAATAGATTTTGGCCAAAATTTAGAAACAAGGTCAATTGATATGTTAAGTATCTTCCACTGTGGGGATTTTGACAAACTCCCATTGCTCTATGGTGTGGATTTAGACTTCAAATAAAGAAAAATCTCAAATTACCTTGGGTCAGCCAACCCCCACCCCCCCCCCTGGGGAAAAACACTGATAGGTGTATAAACACTGGCATGTTTCAGAGAAACGTGCCTTAAAATTGTTTGTATCTTTTATGAGTTGATAATTTCGCCTCTGAACGTGAATCGTTCACCTTCAATGTGCAAGGGCTGCAAAAACCAAAACTTCTTTTAAAAAACCGTAATTTTATTTTATTTCGAGATATACTTCCAATGTCCAAGTCTGAATGATACTTTAATTTTACATATAACATACATATAACCTTCAATGGGGGAATTACTCAGGAGTGAAGCCACTCTCTTTGCTTTATGTGAAAGGTACACATAAAAACAAAGAACATCACATTAATTAGTTACTAACAAAATATAAACTGAATTGCTAATGTATAATTTGCAACATTGTACATTAGTCTTAATACATAAATGAAGAATTGTCATATGCACATGATATTTCAAATTAACCTAACATATAGTATTTATTTATAATTCAAACCTATATTCATAACCAAATGAAATTCTAATTCAAAAATAAGAAGACGCCACATAAAATCAAAACTACTAAATTCTTAAGATAAGGTAGTTAGAACAATTATAACAAAGGAACAAAAAGTAAAATCAACATACCTGCAAAAACCAAAACTTCTTTTAAAAAACCGTAATTTTATTTTATTTCGAGATATACTTCCAATGTCCAAGTCTGAATGATACTTGACATTGGAAGTATCAGGGTTTTTAAAGGAACCTTTCCAAAGGCGACAGGTTGAGTACAGGATGTCGATTTTTAGGATTTTATCACTTTTTTTTAAATTCAAAGGTAGCTTAATCAACATTAATCATAAATAACAATAATATAAGGAAGCCAGTCTGTGATGTAGACGGTTTTGGTGCAGCTGAACAGGTAGAGGTGATAGGTTAATCAGTTTAATCTTGCTTAAGGCTTAAGTATCAATTGTGGTGTAAAAATATATTAATAAATTCAAAACAAAGTGAAAATATGACATTTGTCACTGAATGTCTTATCTCAATCTAAATCATAAGTTTAAGTAAGGTTGTAACATTGAATTTGTTTTAAAAACTAAGATGCTTAATAACTTACTCAAAAATGTGAATTTTAAGAAATTAAAACATTTCATTGAATTATGAACATTTTGATACCAAAATTGAATAATATATTTTAATTCTAAATTTTACCATTAATTTACAAATAACTGATTACAGTTCATTACATAATATTTAATCACAAAAAGAAATGAATCATAATAATTCCTACCGGCTTCCTTAAATTTCGACCCCGAAATTTAGTTCAAAGAAATGGATCATTATCATACAATATTTACAAAATAATGCAGGTAAATGATAAGGTAGTGAAGAAATCAAAATAATTAAGAGATATACAAACAATTTTAGATAAAAAACAATGTTATCACACAAAATTTACAAAAGTTCTGCAGAAAAAGGAGTATTTGAAAAACAAAACAAAAATGTACAAGTAGTTGTATGTACAAATGAGCGCTCATGAAAAGAAAAAAAAGACAGGCTATAAGACAAGACATATAAACATATTTACATAGATGCATCTGAAACACAATATTCACTATAAAAATCAAAATGCAGTAATCATAAGAACAATTTTGTCTTTTACCTTTGCAAGAAAGAACCAAACAAGAGTACTAAAACATATATTATGCTGAAGATCAATATTTGTATCAGCATTAAAAGTAAAAATACCCAACAATTTGGCTTGAATACCTTGTAAGGAATGAGACAGCATTGTGATTATCACAACTGATTAACAACAAAAAATCCTTTATCATTCGTGCATATTTAAAAAAAACAGAATAAACTTCTTTCTTCTTTTTTTTTATGGTCATAATATTAAATATACAGTCACATTTCAAAAATAGCTCACTGGAGGAATACTAACTATACCTCTCCTATGGAACTTGACATGGGAATCTGCGAAAGGTACCCACCATGTTCAGAATGCAAATGGACAAAGAATGGTTTCTTTAGTATTTTTTTCAACTTATTTTTTTGGAGCAAAGACAAGGGAAGTTTGGATGGTACAGAATACACTTGTTCAGTCAATTCATGTTCAACAGTAAAACAAGACCAAGTAAGATGAAGTTTTGGAAATATCCACGAGTCGGAAATGCTTAATTCAGAAATGTTATCTGGCAATTGAATAGATGAGTGAGATGGACACAAGGGAAGTTTCATGACTGGTATGAATATGCATTGGTTAGTGCTAGTAACTTCAAGGATCAATCGCGGAGCTTTGCTGATTTTAGTATATCTAAGAACAATTAAGAGTAAGAATAAGGTGTTTATGAATACAAACATAAAGATAACATGTTCCCATGACAATGTTTTCAGAATTCCTAACATAACATTTTCAGTAACAGGTTCAGGTTCAGTAGAGTAGATAAATGATGGAACAGTAGCAGATCCAGAGGTATAACTTGGGAAAAGTATGATATATATTAGCAGAAACTTTGCACTCATCATGTACCCACCTGAAAGAAAAAAAAAAATGCTGTTAGAGAGTGGTTTATCTGATCAGGATAGCCCACAATTCTCACTAACAGGAAAAGAATTTTGAATTTGTTGGATCCGGTTCTAAACACCTATTATCTAGGATTTAAGATGGATACATGAATTGTGAAAAGACTTATTCTTCTTTTTCAACCTTTTTAAAGTATTGATGTGTTTTCCTATTACGTTTTCTCCTACGTCCAGCCTTTGTATGGGTTTGCCAATATTTTTCAAGAAACTCTGGATCTACACATTCTTCAAGTATCCACCTATTTGGAGCATTAAAAAGAGAACAGTAAAACCACCGTTTGTTGCCTGTTCCCATAGATGTTTTGATAATTTTCATTGGCCAAATAAATGAAGGTGTTGTATTGGAATTTTCAGCTTTAGACCCATTATTCTTTTCAGTGTGAGATGGGTCTTCAGAAGAAGTTTGGGGCCTTTCTGGCTCTGGGTCAGCAACAGACTGGGAACTAGGGGTCTTATTTTCAGCCTGCAGATTATTTTGACTTTTATTATTAACTGTTTCCTCATTATTTGCCTCATGGTTTCCTATGTTTTCAGTATCAACATTTTCATGATAGTGTTTCAGACGTTGAACATTTGTGAGAGGCTTTAATACCTTATTTGTTTCAAGATCTTTTAGTTTAAATGTATAGTTAGGGCCTTGTGCATGAATAAGATATGGTCCCTTAAATTTAGGGGTTAACTTGGAAGAAAGTCCTGGTTTTGTTACATGGTTTCGTAGTAACACCTTATCTCCTACCCTAAAGTCTGGTACTCTTGATTTAACATCGTATCTTTGTTTTGACTTTTGTTGAGCAACCATCATATTTTGCTTTGCAATTTTACTACTGATTTTTAGTTTTTCTAGAAGATCCTCAAAAAACTGTTTAGTTTGATTTGGGAGGGTTGGTTTAGGAAGTAAGTCTACATCAACAGGAAGTAGCATTTCTTTGCCAAACATTAACTGAAATGGTGAGAATCCTGAGGATTCTGTAGCAGGGGTTGACCTAAAAGCCATCATTACACTTGGTAAGAGACTGGACCAATTCGCCTGATTTTCATCGACATATGCTCTCAAAGTTTTTGCTAAAGTGCTGTTTGCACGTTCAACTGTTGAATTGGTCTGAGGATGGTAAGAGCTTGTGTGAACCCTTTTGATTTTGAAAAGCTCACACAAGGCGCTTACCAGTTTGGACATGAAATTCTTGCCACGGTCAGACACAATTGTACGAACAGCACCATATCTGCAAATGTACTCATTATATAAGATTGATGCTACTTCCTCTGCGCTTTGGGTAACAAGAGGAAAAGCCTCAGGCCATTTTGAGAAACTGTCAATGATCAAGAGAACATACTGATGGCCTTGTTTTGTTTTTGGAAGTGGACCCAATATATCTATATGAATTCTGCTCATTGTGTCTTCAACTGGCAGTGGATTCAGGGGAGGTGGATGTTGACGCCTATCAATCTGAGTAATTTGACATGTATCACAAGAGCCAACATGGTTTTTGACAATTTGGTACATATTAGGAAACCAGTACTTTTGTCGAAGTTTCATAAAGGTTCGTGATACTCCAAAATGTCCACCCCCTGCAGCACAGTCATGGTAATTATACAGGAGTTCCTTTATTTTTGAGTCAGGGACTGCCAATTGAAGAACAAAGTGATCCGAAGTGTCAATTTTCCCTTTGAACTTAGGCTGATAGATATGGTATAACAAATCATCTTTTAAAACGAATTGATTATCAGCTCTAAGACACATTCTTTGTTGTTTTTCGTCAGAAGGCATTTCTCTAGTTTCAAGGTATTGTATAAGAAACCCCAGTTTAGGACATTTCCTTTGTAATTTTGACATATCATTATCTGGCAGTTTTTGGACTTCATCAATGGCACCAACAGACACAGCATCTCCATACTCAAAAGTTACCTCAATATTAACCTTATCATTTGAATTTTCTGTTACTGAATTTACATCACTTGATTTATTTGGTTGCACAAGGTTACTGAAATAAGTACAAAGTTTGAGAATCAGCAAGACAAAAGCGTACGCTCCATTTGTTACAATTTTACTAACAGACCTTTTGTCATTGTTTACTTCCTCTAGACTAGTATTGGATAACATACTGGGGTTGTGATTGTTATCTGGTTGGTTAAAGTCAATATTTAGAATTTCTCTAGAGGCTTCCAACCAGGCCTCTCGGTTATGTGAAGTGTATTGACATTTGCTCTTGATATCATTTATTTCAATTTTATTTACTTCATTATCTTCTTCAAGTTCATATGGGATCCTTGAAATTGCATCAGCATTAGCATTTTGTTTACCTGACCTATGTTTTATGTCATATGAATAATTTTCAAGAAACAGTATCCACCTAGCAAGTCTACCTTTTGGATCTTTTAATGTTTTTAGATAGGAAAGTGCTTTATGATCTGTGTTAATTGTAAATTTCCTGTGTGATAGGTAGTGCTGGAAATGTTTAATCCCATCTATTACTGCTAGGCATTCTAAATCTGTCACTGACCATTTCTTTTCATCCTTTGATAAGGCTCTGCCACCATAAGCTATTACCTGCTCATTACCTTGACCATCCAGTTGCCCAAGTACATATCCTAAAGCTGTCCCCGAAGCATCTGTTGAGAGCACAAATTCTTTATTCATATCAGGGAACCCTAATACAGGGGCAGTGGTTAAAGCTTCTTTTAAATTTTTAAATGCAGTTTCGCAGTCTTCAGTCCAATCTCCTGATTTCAATTTTTCTTTCTTATTCCCTTTCAACAACCTGTTTAATGGTGAAGCAATTTGTGCAAAACCCTCTACAAATTTTCTGTAATAGTTACAAAGTCCTAAAAAGCTTCTTAACCTAGTTTGACTATCAGGCCTTGGAAAATTTGTAACTTTTTCTATCTTTTCTGGATCAACCATCACCCCATCTTTTGTCAGAATGTGGCCTAAAAATAGAACCTTTTCAAGACCGAAACTGCACTTTGTAGGGTGTAATGTTAGGTTAGCTTCCCTGAGTTTTTGGAATACAAGATTTAAATGCATCAAATGTTCATCAAAATTTCGACTAAATATTAGCAAATCATCTATATAACACAAAACAAACTTCCAATGAAGACCTCGCAAAACCTGAGACATAAGCATTTGAAAAGACATTGGTGCATTTTTAAGGCCGAATGGCATTCTATTCCATTCGTAAACAGACTCATGGGTCACAAATGCTGCCTTATGTTTTGTCTCAGGGTCTAACTCCATTTGAAAATAAGCAGAATTTAGATCTAAGGTTGAAAATATTGATGCAGATGATTCACCTATACAGTCAAAAACATCTTCAAGACGTGGTAAAGGATGGGAAATTGACTTTGTAATGCGATTTAAAGATCTGTAGTCTACTGCAAACCTCCAAGAGTTATCTTTTTTTCTTACTAATACTACAGGAGAATTCCAGATAGAAGTGGAATGACTAATTATTCCTTTATCCAACATATCTTTACATTGTCGCTCCATTTCAGCTTTTTGTTCTGGACCAGTCCGATAATGATTCATGTGAACAGGAGCCGCATTTGGGTCTGTATCTATGTAATGTTTGAACAAATTAGTTTTCCCAATTGTGGCAAGTGAGTCTGAAAAGATGTCACTGTTTTTATTTAGAAAACTTTTAAGTTTAGAGCACTGTTCTGGAGTTAAGTTTGAGTTGTTAATCTTAAAATCAAATGACTCAGGAGTTTTAGGTTCATTAGCACTTTCTGAAACAATGTTAATATTAGCACATTTTTGGGTGTCTGTTTCATCTAATTGAAAGACTTGTGTTTTATCAATTTTACTAACTGATGCAACAACATAGTTTGCAGGTAAATTGATATCTTCATTTGTTGGGTTTAGCACTCTAATTATTGCTGTAGCACCATTTTGAAATTTTCTATGAATGGGTTTTACAAGACATCTGGCCACCCTAAAGTCTTTATCATTTGCGACAGGTTCTAATAGCACAATTTCGTTTTTATTTGTCCGAGTTACAGTAACTGGAATCTCAACTTCATCACGAGCTTGTAGACAGATAGGTTTGTTAGTCTTAGCTACACCAGAACTCAAACTAATTTTTGTTTTCAAAAGGTCATCCTTTAGATGCAAGTAACCATGGGCCAGGTCAACAAAACATTCATAGTCATACAGGAAGTCAATTCCTATGATGAGTGAATGACGAGTTGAGTCAAGTACATGAAATTTGTATGGGAAGCATAATCCATTTATTTTTAGTGGAATTTCTATAGATCCTAACACATCAGTAAGGGCACCACCCACACCTCTTACATGATCTAACTCTGATGCTTTTAGTTGTTTGTCAGACAAGCCAACCTTATCAAGATATTGTTTTGATATACATGACACATGGGCACCAGTGTCAACTAAAGCATGCACCTTGGTACCTAGCACAGAAGCATTGATAATATTCTTTTGCAAAAGTTCAACAACAGCTACATTTGTGACATTTTCATTTGGTTTCCCATCATCTCTAGCACTTTCAGCTTCCCTAGTTTTATTTTTACCTACAATGTTTGCAGCTGACTGAACATTAATACTTTTAGATTCATTTTTAGGATAGTCTAGAGACTCTGATTCCTTTTTGTTTGATTTATCATTTGGCTGTTCAGAGTTTAACTTTATGTTAACATGTTGCCTTGAAAATTGTCTTCCTAAATTATCTTTGGATGCTGGACTAACCTTGCCTTTATTCCTAGTTTCATTATTGCCAGTCATGGAAACTTGTTTCCCTTTGTGCCCATTCACAGGTACAGACCCATGAATAGGCGCGAGTTCCTATCTTTGATAATTTTGTTGAGGGGGAGAAGGGCAGTGGGTTTTCTTATGTCCAGTACCATTGCAGTTAAAACATGTCAAATGTCCCTTAGAATTAGTATTTTGGTTAGCATTCCTACCTTGAAATCGGGTTCCTCCTCTTCCTCCATGTGTTCGGCTGTAAGTCTGGGGTGGATCCTGTCGGTATTGTTGTGACTGGGGTCTCTGTGGTCGATGCTGGTAACTTTGTTGAAATTGTGATTGGTAAGGCTTTTGGTAATAGGGATTTTCTGTCAGTGATGGGTCATTAAATCTTCCCTGAATTTCATTTATTTGCAGTTGCTGCATGGTAATCGCCTCTAGCATCTTATCTAGTTTTGTTTCCATGCCTTTAAAGTCATTCACTTTATTATATGTATTGATGTCAGTGGTCTCACTACTCGCCACAGTTTGTTCAGCACGAGTCGCAGCTCTTCGTGCATCATCCAGCGTACTAATATCCTGTGGTTTCACAATTTTCTTCAAGGATGTGTGAAGTCCATCAATGAAGTGTGTAACTAACCACTGAGTTGGCATACCTCTGTCACGAGATAACTCTAGGTATCGTGTATAGTAATCACATACACTCTCTGATGGCTTCTGTTTTATGGCATCAAGGGAAAAACTTCCATCACTACCATCAAATCTTTTTTCAAAAGCATCCTTAAGTCTGTTTGCGTCATCCTTAATTTCATTACTCAAACTATTATACCAAGCCTGGGCTGGTCCAGCAAACATTAAAGGGAATGTTTCATTTACTTTGTTTTCATTGTAACCCAGAAAGTTCATTGCTTTTTTCTTGTAGTCTGCTAGCCATGTTGCACCAAGATCTCCAGGTCTACCTTCAAAGTTCTTAATGTTGCTTGGTGGTAATAAATGTGTTGCCATAATTACAGTAGGTTCAGGTTCTAAAGGAGAAGTATTAATGCCTATGGCGCTTGTATTTGAATTTGTTGTTGTATTAGAAACAGTTGCTACTGAAGGATCTATGGAAATGTTACTTGTTTCGGTTGTTGTAAATCTTCTTGGCTGTGTTAGCTGTTTCTGCTCTTGACGTCCCCTGTTTGCACGAGTTACTGGCCCTATTGGCGTAAAGACAGAAGGACTTGGTCGACTGCCACCAATTCGTCTGTGGTAAGAACCGTATTCACTGTTCTGCGGCGTACTACTCATAGGGATCGTTACTCCACCAGAATTTTATGAGTTGATAATTTCGCCTCTGAACGTGAATCGTTCACCTTCAATGTGCAAGGGCTGCAAAAACCAAAACTTCTTTTAAAAAACCGTAATTTTATTTTATTTCGAGATATACTTCCAATGTCCAAGTCTGAATGATACTTTAATTTTACATATAACATACATATAACCTTCAATGGGGGAATTACTCAGGAGTGAAGCCACTCTCTTTGCTTTATGTGAAAGGTACACATAAAAACAAAGAACATCACATTAATTAGTTACTAACAAAATATAAACTGAATTGCTAATGTATAATTTGCAACATTGTACATTAGTCTTAATACATAAATGAAGAATTGTCATATGCACATGATATTTCAAATTAACCTAACATATAGTATTTATTTATAATTCAAACCTATATTCATAACCAAATGAAATTCTAATTCAAAAATAAGAAGACGCCACATAAAATCAAAACTACTAAATTCTTAAGATAAGGTAGTTAGAACAATTATAACAAAGGAACAAAAAGTAAAATCAACATACCTGCAAAAACCAAAACTTCTTTTAAAAAACCGTAATTTTATTTTATTTCGAGATATACTTCCAATGTCCAAGTCTGAATGATACTTGACATTGGAAGTATCAGGGTTTTTAAAGGAACCTTTCCAAAGGCGACAGGTTGAGTACAGGATGTCGATTTTTAGGATTTTATCACTTTTTTTTAAATTCAAAGGTAGCTTAATCAACATTAATCATAAATAACAATAATATAAGGAAGCCAGTCTGTGATGTAGACGGTTTTGGTGCAGCTGAACAGGTAGAGGTGATAGGTTAATCAGTTTAATCTTGCTTAAGGCTTAAGTATCAATTGTGGTGTAAAAATATATTAATAAATTCAAAACAAAGTGAAAATATGACATTTGTCACTGAATGTCTTATCTCAATCTAAATCATAAGTTTAAGTAAGGTTGTAACATTGAATTTGTTTTAAAAACTAAGATGCTTAATAACTTACTCAAAAATGTGAATTTTAAGAAATTAAAACATTTCATTGAATTATGAACATTTTGATACCAAAATTGAATAATATATTTTAATTCTAAATTTTACCATTAATTTACAAATAACTGATTACAGTTCATTACATAATATTTAATCACAAAAAGAAATGAATCATAATATATCTAATCATGAAGTGAAGTCAACTGATACATTAAAGTTGCTAGCTACATCCCTGGGGGATAAACAGAAGCAAACAACATCCTGCTTATAAAAATATTCGTGTAATAAATTGTTCATTTACTGACCTAAATGTTGATACTGTAGATATAGGGCACCTATAACAAAGCTTTTCCGTGTTTATTACAGGATGCTAGGTCACGACTTTAAAAGATGAAATATCCTTGCAGACAGTATAAAAGAATATAACTGCGTTAAAAAAAAATCATTTCAGATGTAGATATAGGCTTTATAGGAATACATTTCAAATGCAGATACAGGAAATAAGGATGAAGAGTTATTTTGCAGAAGTTCTGGTTGCTTGTTTATTGATACTATACAAAGCACATAGCGGTACATGCATAATTTCTGTCATTCAGGAAGAGGAACAAAAAGGTCAGACTTTTGAAAGCAAAGGTCAAGGTCAGAATGACAGCAGAAATCTTCCACAGGATCTTCTTTCTAAAGGATTGAGCAACACATCACTACTGGACAGTCTGCCTCATTCCTGGCAACATATGTGCACAGCTGAGTTTAAATTTGTGTCGGGATCAAATTTTACTAGTCAGAGAGCAGTTGTAGTGTCATGTGATCTAAAGGAGCATGATTCTTGGTCATTACATACTTATAGGCAGTGGATATCAGCCAATGAGGAAACTGTTTACAAAAATCTGCCAATCAGTGATGGACTTCTTTTTGCATTTGAATTCAAATGTTTGAAAAAGAATTCCTCTATTGTTTTACCTTGGCCTGGGAGAGCAGAATACATTTGGTACATCTCAGTCCAAAATTGTATCATCCTGGACTATCTGGAGGAATATAATGTTGATCTAAATATAACTGATGATCTCAAAGTAATGGAAGTTATAAATTCTGAGTTGAAAGTAAAAAGTGAACAATACTTCAATTTCATGTTCAATTATGAAAATGTTAGCAAACAGTTTGACTGTGGTGGTCTACAGCTAGAGAGATTAGTAAAAAGAAACTGCACTATAAGCTTTATAGAGCCTGAGCAAGGAGCTCAAGTGACCAGTCTCTTAGAAAATTTAGATACAGAGCACAATAGTACAACAACAACTCCAACAAATTTCTGGACAGAAGCAGAACACATGGAAGACTCCACAAGAAATAGTTTTATCCCAACTGAAGAAGAAGAAATGCTCGATAATATTGCACTTTTTGGCCAAAAACATCAGCAAATTCAACATCAGTGTTCTTTTGACAATTTACAATATGTTGATGAAAGTTACTCCTCTTTAGTGGCAAGACATCATGGGCACTTTATGAGTGAAAGATTCCAGTACCCAGCTCTAAAATTTTACAACATGTCACACTCTAAGGTCAGTCAACTTTCCATGATGTTTCTGGAATGGAGACGTTATTTTCCTAGAATACAGTATCTGGACTTTTCTTATAACAAGATTAAATACCTTTCTACCCTGAGTGACCAAGGGCTGCAAAATGACACTGTTGGTGTTTTTGACCTTCGACATAACAACATAACAACCTTGACCCCTGAAGATTTAGAAACTCTCAGACTCCATAGCAACACAGTGTATGTAGATATCAGGGATAATCCATTGAACTGTGACTGTAAACTCAAACCCCTTGTGATGAATTTGCAGAATTCCTCCAGTGAACTTGTAAGAAAATATGAATATCTGAAACACATGAAATGTTCAAACCCAGAGAACTTGCGAGAGAAAGTAATTTCACATTTAGAAGTTCATTTCTGTGAGACAGCAGAGTTAGTGATTCTAACTACACCTCTTGCAATTCTAAGCACATTTTTTGTTGTTCTTCTGGTTGTTCTAGGAATTACTTTGAAATTTCGAGAGGAAATCATGATTCTTGCATTTACACGGTTACACATAAGTTTGCCTTGTAGACACCTTACAAAAACTGAGGACAAACTTTATGATGCCTTTGTAGCTTATAGTGAGAATGATGCAAAGTGGGTTATCAATACCCTCTTGCCAAGACTAGAGCTGCCTGTGGAAGACAATGGTCCTGGATTAAAACTGTGTATTCACCATCGTGACTTTTCTATAGGTGGCGCCATTGCAGATAATATCCTTGAGAAGGTCAAGGAAAGTCATCACACGGTTCTTATTCTGTCAAACAATTTCCTAACATCAAGCTGGTGTAAATATGAATTCAAAACAGCCTTCACTCAGAGTCTGATGGAAAAGAAACGTCATTTGATCATGATCATGAAAGAGGAGCTTGACAAACAACTCATTGACCCAGATCTGAACAGGTGCTTGAAAACTTTCACTTATTTGAAAGCAGATGACAGATTGTTCTGGGACAAGATTGTATATGCTTTAAGTGACAGCACTAAAAATAGGAAAAATGTTCATAAGAATCCAGATTTGAATGGTGAAGACATGAACAGAAATCTGATGCCAAATAATGTGCCAGCTCATGTAATAGATATAAAGGAAAACAATAAAATTATACCAGAGAACATTTTACAAGAAGAAAGACACAGAACTGATAGAAACAGAATGTTTGACAACCCATGTTTTATTCAGGATGGAATATGGAATATATAATGTTTATACTGTAGTGAACTATGCTCTCTTTGTTAATGACTGTGTTTATTTCTGATACACCATGCAGGTATATCTAGCCTTACTATAGCTGCAGATTTCTTCAGTTATTGCATGACACATGAACCCTGACCTTTGCACCAAGTAAACTGAGGTCATTACTTTACACTATGGTATAAAATACTGACAGTAATTTTTCTCACACTTGCAATCATACTGTAAATTTAGGCCTATGAACTGCATATACTCATACAATTATGCTGTAAATATTACATCTAAAACAAAAACTTGAAACAGTGTAATTGACTTTAAATATGTAGTTATACAATCATCTGATAAGCTATTATTTCATAGTATAAACTGAAATCTGTTTATCATGGTACAATAACAAGTTACAGACAAAATAAGAACAAAGGGAATATTTGAAATTTATCTGTGAAAAGAATTATTTCTAAACAGCTGCAGGAAAGCCTATGAAACTTATTTTTTATAAACCTGGATTGGTCTATGAAGACAGACTGCTCATTCCAAAACAAGTATATATTTCTTGGCAGTGTTCTTAACACCTCAATGATATTTTGAGCATTTTTCTTTCATGTTCAACCATGCTGTTCTTTATGACAAGATAAATAACACATTACTGCTTATGTATAAAGTATCTTATAACTATGGAATGCCGTTACTGCCTTAATATGAGCAGAACACTTCTGTACTAGGAATACATCGTAAATGGATGTACAAAAATTAATATATGCTGTTCAATTTTCATTATACAATGAAGTTTTGCTATTATATGTGTCATTTTGTTATGCTTGTTTCTGATAATATAATGTCCATTTGCTATTTTACGATGCTAGTTCCTTTTTTTCTGCTGCTTGTTTATCAATATAATGTTGATTTTCCATAATATGATGTTGGTTTGTCTTTATATGAGGCTTGCTTAGCAGGTTATAATGCTTGCGCCATTTCTTTGTTGGTCTTTCATTATTATACGGTGTTAATTCTTCATTATAGCATGCACTTTAATTACTATGATTTGGCTCTTTGCTGTTATATGAAGCTGAGAAGACTTTGTACAATGTCACTATGCCATGGCATGATTGTTACATAATATCATACCCTGCTTACTTATTTTTCTAATATGTTTCTTTATAATATTATTGTGATAAAAGATAAAACATGTTGTGTACTTGTAAAATATTCCGTTAGATTTTTATTAGCTCACCTGAGCTGGCTCAGGGTGAGCTATTAGGATCGATGAATGTCCGTCGTCCGTCGTCTGTCGTCCGTCGTCCGTCGTCCGTTCACATTTAGTTCGTTAACACTCTACTGGTCACATTTTTGCTCCAATTGTCACGAAACTTGGTCAGGATGTTTTTCTCAGTAATTACTCGGACGAGTTCGAATATGGGTCATATGGGATCAAAAACTAGGTCACTGAGCCCAAAAATAGAAAAATCTTGTTAACACTCTAGAGGTAATGTTTTTAGCCCAAATAATCTGGAAATTTGTCAGAAAGGTTGCTTCTATGATTTCTAGCTCAAGTTCAAATATGGGTCATCTGGGGTCAAAAACTAGGTCACAGAGCCCAAAAATAGAACATTCTTGTTAACACTCTAGAGGCTACATTTTCAGCCCAAATAATCTGGAAATTTGTCAGAAAGGTTGTTCCCATGATTTCTAGCTCAGGTTCGAATATGGGTCATCTGGGGTCAAAAACTAGGTCACAGAGCCCAAATATGGAAAAATCTTGTTAACACTTTAGAGGTAACATTTTCAGCCCAAATATTCTGGAAATATGTCAGAAAGGTTATT
This sequence comes from Cyclina sinensis, assembly GCA_012932295.1. Classification (NCBI taxonomy): domain Eukaryota; kingdom Metazoa; phylum Mollusca; class Bivalvia; order Venerida; family Veneridae; genus Cyclina; species Cyclina sinensis. The sequence continues at coordinate 7,062,299 of JAAONU010000006.1, read as the reverse complement.
TCAATGGTTTCTAGGTCAAGTTCGAATATGGGTCATCTGGAGTCAAAAACTAGGTCACTGAGACGAAATATGGAAAAACCTTTTAATCACTCTAGAGGTAACATTTTCAGCCAAAATATCCTTGAAATATGTCAGAAAGGTTGTTTCCATGATTTTTTAGCTGAAGTTTGAATATGGGTCATGTGGGGTCAAAAACTAGGTCACACAGCCCAAATATGGTAAAACCCTGTTAACACTCTAGAGGTAACATTTTTAACCCAAATTTCCTGAAAAACTGACAGAAAGCTTGTTAAGATGATTTTTAGCTCAAGTTGGAATATGGGTCATGTGGGGTCCAAAACTAGGTCACACAGCCTGTATATTGAAAAACCTTGTTAACACTCTAGAGGTAACATTTTCAGCCCAAATATCCTGGAAATATGTCAGAAAAGTTGTATTGATGATTTCTAGCCCAAGTTCGAATATGGGTCATCTGGGGTCAAAAACAAGGTCACAGAGCTTAAATTTGGAAAAACGTTGTTTACACTCTACAGGTTACATTTTCAGCCCAAATATTCTGGAAATATGTCAGAAAGGTTATTTCGATGGTTTCTAGGTCAAGTTTAAATATGGGTCATCTGGGGTCAAAAACTAGGTCACAGAGCCCAAAAATAGAAATAGCTTGTTAAGGCTCTAGAGGCTACTGTTTCAGCCCAAATATCCTGGAAATATGTCAGTAAGGTTGTTTAAATGATTTCTAGCTCATCTTTGAAAATGGGGGATGTGGGGTCAAAAACTAGGTCACACAGCCCAAATATGGTAAAACCTTGTGAAGGCTCTAGAGGCTACTGTTTCAGCCCAAATATCCTGGAAATATGTCAGTAAGGTTGTTTTGATGATTTCTAGCTCAAGTTGGAATATGGGTCATGTGGGTTCCAAAACTAGGTCACACAGCCTGTATATGGAAAAACCTTGTTAACACTCTAGAGGTAACATTTTCAGCCCAATTATCCTGGAAATATGTCAGATAGGTTGTTTCGATGATTTCTAGGTCAAATTCGAATATGGGTCATCTGGGGTAAAAAACTAGGTCACACAGCCTGAATATGGAAAAATCTTGTTAACACTCTAGAGGTAGCATTTTCAGCCCAAATATCCTGGAAATATGTCAGAAAAGTTGTATCGATGATTTCTAGCCCAAGTTCGAATATGGGTCATCTGGGGTCAAAAACTAGGTCACAGAGCTTAAATTTTGAAAAACCTTGTTTACACTCTACAGGTAACATTTTCAGCCCAAATATTCTGGAAATATGTCAGAAAGGTTATTTCGATGGTTTCTAGGTCAAGTTCGAATATGGGTCATCTGAGGTAAAAAACTAGGTCACAGAGCCCAAAAATAGAAATAGCTTGTTAAGGCTCTAGAGGCTACTGTTTCAGTCCAAATATCCTGGCAGTTTGTCAGAAAGCTTGTTTGGTTGTTAGAATTATTAGATTAGGTTAAAGGTCATGGAGGCTAAAAATAGATTTATCTACTGTACCTCATAAAGCCTTCATTTATAGACCAATATCTTTGATATTCAGTATATAGGTTCCTTGCATGGACCTCTACCCATGTGTAGGGTTTGAGTTCACTGGGTCAAGGTCAAGGTCACCATAGCTTATAATAGATATTTCTACTTTCTGTCATAGAGCCTTTATTTATTGACTGATATTTTACATATTTGGTTTAGAGGCACTTATATATTTTCAATTAAAAAATGAAATACTGCTTAACAGCAGACCTACAGCCAAAGTACTCAGGTGAGCGATCCAGGGCCATCATGGCCCTCTTGTTATTTTACGAACCTTAAAAACTCTGTTTAGTCCACTCATTACTTTATGATCCCATTTTTGGGGTTACTGCAAACTACATTTTCCTTTCTGTAAAACTATAGAGGAGGAAATTTCTAACTCCTTACTGGTTTAGTCACATAACACACTGTTACTATAGTTAAATGAACTTATAAATGAATTTTTGCAAGACTATTCTGAAAGGCCCCTTTTTTTAAATGACTTATTTGCAGTAGTTCAACATTGTCATCTGGCAATAAGTTATCACAACTGGTAATGTAACATTACAATCTGGGAATGTGTAATCACAACTGTTAATGAAACACTGCCATTTGGCAATTAGTGATCACAACTGGTAATGTGACATTACCACCTGACAATTAGTTATCACACCTGGTAATGTAACATTACCACCTGACAATTAGTAATCACAACTGGTAATGTAACATTACAATCTGGGAATGTGTAATCACAACTGTTCATGAAACACTGCCATTTGGCAATTAGTGATCACAACTGGTAATGTAACATTACCACCTGACAATTAGTTATCACAGCTGGTAATGTAACAATACCACCTGACAATTAGTAATCACAACTGGTAATGTAACATTACAATCTGGGAATGTATAATCACAACTGTAAATGGAACACTGCCATTTGGCAATTAGTGATCACAACTGGTAATGTAACATTACCACCTGACAATTAGTTATCACAGCTGATAATGTAACATTACCACCTGACAATTAGTAATCACAACTGGTAATGTAACATTACAATCTGGGAATGTGTAATCACAACTGTTAATGAAACACTGCCATTTGGCAATTAGTGATCACAACTGGTAATGTAACATTACCACCTGACAATTAGTAATCACAGCTGGTAATGTAACATTACCATCATTCTGGAAATAAGTAATCACAACTTGTAATGTAATATTTTATTCTGGCAATTGTAATTACAACTGGTGATGTAACATTTTAATCCGGCAATTGTAATCATATCTGGTAATGTAACATCTTAATCTGGCAATTAGTAATCACAACTGGTAATGTAACATTTTAATCTGGAAATTGTAATCACAACTTGTAATGTATCACTGCCATCTGGCAATAAGTAATCACAACTGGTAATGTAACATTTTAATCTGGAAATTGTAATCACAACTTGTAATGTAACATTTTAATCTGGCAATTAGTTATCACAACTGGTAATGTAACATTTTAATCTGGAAATTGTAATCACAACTTGTAATGTATCACTGCCATCTGGCAATAAGTAATCACAACTGGTAATGTAATATTTTAATCTGGAAATTCTAATCACAACTGGTACTGTAACATTTTAATCTGGCAATTGTAATAACAAATTGTAATGTATCACTGCCATCTGGCAATTAATAATCACAACTGGTAATGTAACATTTTAATCTGGCAATTGTAATCACAACTTGTAATGTAACATTTTAATCTGGCAATAAGTAATCAAAGCTGGTAGTGTAACATTACCATCTGGCAACAAGTAATTGCGACTGGTAATGTAACATTACCATCTGGGAACTATTAATCACAAATGGTATCTTTCAACCAGGTCAACATGAAGCCCACTTATCAGAGAAAACCCACTCATAAGTCGGACATTTCTTGATATCCTACTCTTGATGGAATTGCAAACTAGGTCTCAACCTCTGCCTAAGTATCAACCTCTTGCACATTGTAGGTGTGTAAATTGCCCAAAAAGACCTTGGAGTTTACTACTTACGGGTCTACCGATAATGTTTGATTTAAATAGTTTATGACTGCTGGTGAGAGAGATTTTGTAAACACATTTTGATAAATGTCATATATTTATATCTCATTTGAGTGGTATTCAAACAATAAATAGATGCTTTTGTCTTATACTTTTTATCTTTTTCTACATTTATAAGTAGCTCTTTAAGGTTGTTTTAATGAAACCCTTAAAATGTTTCTTAAAAAATTCATTGTATTTCGCATCTTTCCACACACACAATTTCTGCTCACAGCTGGTCACAATTCATTGGCTAGGTGACAGATTAGTATCTGATCAGGGGAGAAGTTATTTTCTTCAATACATGACAAATTTCAGTAAACAGGTTTTTAAATAGCCATTTGTGAACTGTAATAAAATATATCTCGACTCATAAAGTGTTACAGTATCTAGTGACTAAACGGTGAAACTGATCTTATAAAATATTACAAGTTACGAAAGCTGATGATTGTGTCGGGTATGTTCGGTGATTTTTAACTGGCAATTTCTTGAAAAAGGTAAGGTGACTATTTTTATTATTTTTTTTTAAATTCAGAACTTCTTTTTTTTAAACATATTTATTGTCATTGCTTGATTTTTTTCTTTTAAGTAAAAGAGAAAACTGTTTGAATTCATCCATTGGATTAAAACTATCTTTTGCATTGAACTGATGAAACAATTTCCAACAGAACTGATAATTTGTTTGATAATTTGAACTGTTTTTGTTTTTAAAGCATTTCATATAAAGTAAAAAAAAAACAATCTGTGAGAGCAACAACCATAAAATAGTACCAGGAGCTAATATTTCAGTTTAACCCTGAACATGCTGAAATTTTGTGATGAATTTGCCTAGCTTTGAATTTGGAACAGTCTATTAAAAGTTTAAGGGATTTCAATATTAAAATACAAAAATAGAGCTACCAACAGTATAGAGCCTGGTCAGACTGCACGGATGTGCAGGCTGGCCTGGTTCTATACTGGTGGCAGAGGCTTATCACTTTCGGTTCCAGCAGGTTAAGGGTTAAACTTATTAATTCTAAATCAAGTGGAAAGCAAGGTTTAGCAACTTATGTAAATCCTTCTTGAGGACGGCTTCCTGGATTCTAACCATGCTTGTGCCAAAAGTATGGAATAAGACTCTCACTCTTAATGAGATTCAAACAAGTGACCACCAAATCAAGAGTCTGACACTCTAGTCACTTGAACACTTCTCCTCCAGGAGCCAACAGATATTACAATCCCTATCTTTTTGAACTTGAACATATGATAAGAGTTGACTCATTAATATGTTAAACAGAACTGTAATATTAAAAATTCTATAAAAAGAAACCTGTGCAGGCCATGTAAATGTCACTTTTATCTGGGTCCTTATATATTGCGACCAAGCTTTTATGAACTGAGTCAGGCAAGCATTCACTCCAGAACAAAATTAAATGGATGATTATCCCCCATCCAATTGAGTAAAGCATGAAAGAAGCAAACAAAATAAAACTTTCAAATTTTAACCGACCTTGACCTTAGAGATAATGATACAGAAGCTAGACTGCAAATGACAGTAAGAGTCATAGACCTGACCACAATTATTTCATTCGAAACAATCATACGCAAAAAGAAAACTGAATATGAGTGGAAATTGATGTATGTTTGCCCTTGACAACTGACCTTCAGACAACCTTGTCTTCTTGTACAATTAACTGAAGCTTCTGAAAACTGAAACAGCAAATTATTTTCAGACACCCAATCTTCCTTTGTTCTATTACAATACTGGTGAATTAATCCAGTGATTTTCATATAACTGCATACTTTTCTACCTCTTTGAAGTATCATTTACATGATAATGTTGCATATTTCGATAACAACTTACACACAGCAGGCAAACCAAACTTAATCATACACCGATTTTACAATTAACAAGATTACAAAGGGAGATAAACTGCATAAATGCCCAAGACCTGTTATGGACCACAGGGGGCTAGCACATGAAGAAATAAGCATGAACCCTGTACATCAAGTAGTATCACTGACCTTGTCAATGATAATACTACTTGATATACAGGGTTCATGCTTTTGTCTTCATATTCGGTTATGATCAATCATAAAACATCATCCCCACACTGTGCTAGCCCCCTGTGTTATGGACATTTAAAGAGCCCAAATTTGAAATGGAAGTTATACAATAACCAGGATGCCTGTCAAATACATTACTTTGATACAAAAATAACCAGACAGCTTAGTGTAAAATGAATGCAAGTATATATGACATAAACTAGTGACACAATAATTCTTCACAAACCCCTAAACAAACGGTATTGATTTAAAATAAAAAAACTGAAAATGGTCATAAATCTTGTAATCATTTCTTTTCATTATTGTACAATATTAATTTTCAGTATAGTTTTTAGTTAACTGTCATAAAGAATTTGAAAGTATGTAGATGCAACAAGATTTTTTCACCTATTCAAGCCAGAATAGTATAAAATACTTCCTCAGCAGGAGAGATAAGAATAATATTCAAATTGGATTAAAATGAGGCTGAAAATTGGTATGCATATTATAGGCCATAATATACCCAGTCAGAGTTCAGTATTAAACCTCACTTTATGTCTTCCACTTGGATTTGAATGAATACCTTACTGTTTTGGACCAGGCCTGGTGTAAATGTAATTAATGGCTCAACCAAAAAAAAATCAAAACCATCTATCAAAGTACTTAAGTAATACATTATATGACTCTGGATGTACAATGGGCATTATTTTCTGATTAAGGAGCAGAGCAAAGAATCGGCCATGAATAATACTTTAGGTGATTTTCAAAATAATGCTTAAAATACAGCAAATTGCTGTGTGTGAAAATGCATTAAGCAATACAAGTTTCTGAACTCTGATTGTGGTAAGTGGGCACCCAATGCTAATTAGTTTTTGAAGTATGTTTTGTAAATCATATAAATCATTGTTTAGCAGACAAGACTAAAATAAAACTCAAGGTTTTTAAAAACAATGAATTCATTTAATTTTACATGAATTCTATTACTGTCCCAGGACTAATAGTGGCCATTAAAGATAAAGTGCAATACTGACGTACATAAAATAACTTCAGACCAAAAAGGCGGGAACAAACAATTTTCATACTTTTTTCCTTCTGTAAAAGTCCTTAACAGATATTTCTGACCATCAACAGATTTTCTGGAGGAGCTAATCTGATGCATTAATTTTCAATTTGCAATAATTTCTGACTCAGTAATGTTCAAAGAACAATTTATTGATTATGTCACTGCATCTCAATTGCTGCACATCAAATGCCCTTTAAACCTTCAGCATGTTCCACAATCTGTCACAGCCTTGTAGCCCACTGTATCTCATTAGCAGATGCAAGTTATAGGTTGAAATCATTCCTCATACCGATATCTTTAGTTATAGGTTAAAAACATTCCTTTTACAGATCTCTTTATGAAAGAAAGTTGGTGAAACCTTACAGGGGATCAGCCTTTTGTATTAGACCAACTTCCAAAAAAAGATTATTTTGTAACATCCAAAGACAGATCATTAGCCTCTGACCTGATGGTGGCACGTGTTTACCTATACAATCAATTCTGACTTTGATCTGTCAAAAAATGTTTCCAGTCTTATTACTTCTGCCTCCTCTTTACTCTGTGAGTCAAGCTTAAATCAATATCATTATAAATGTTGATTTGGAAGAACTTTCCCCCTCCAACTGAAGTTTATGTCTTTAACTTATTCTACAGTCTGCAATCTGGAAGAACAGCTAGTGGTCAAGGGGCTAGCGGGCCAGACTCCCAATCTGTAGATCAGAGGTTTGATTTGGAAGAACTTCCCCCTCCAAATAAAGTTTTTTTAAATTTCAATTACAGTCTTCAATCAGAAGGAACAGTGGTCAAGGGGTTAGTGTGCCAGACTCCTGATCTGTAGATCAGAGGTTTGAATCCCACCACAGGTGAGATTATCAAGTGACTATCTGCATTCCACACTTTCAAAGCAAGACCTGGTTTGAATCCAGGAAGCAGTCATCCAGTGGGATTAATATAATTAGCATGAACTTGTTTCCCAATCAATGCAAAATAAATAGGTTTAAACTAAGTAAAATCATTTAGGAGTTACATTAATTTAATATCTAGAAATGTTAACCAGTCAACCACAGAGGTGCAACTACTGTACCACTAGCTGGACCAATGTTTAAGTACTAAGAGCAGTATTTAGAATAACTACACCATTCTAATTTTCCTAGCAGTTACCAATCTTCCAGCTTCCATTTGAATTGAATGTGAATATATATGACAAAATCAATAAGTCTTCCAATATTGGTTGTCAATAAATTCTCAATAGACAACAGTGAAAGTGAAGCTACCAACATAATAAAACCTTTGGTTGCAATTGACCTGATCAGGGCTCACAAGGTGAAACAATCACAATCTATTTTAATGAAAGTGTATGTGTCATATTCATTGATAACTAGAAATGGGTTTTTGATTGAACAAAAACATATGTCTCCCCCCAGCCAGATGCTGCAGGTAGTATTGAGTCAGACGATTGTAAAATTTGACATTTAACCTCCAAATGTGACCTTGACCTTGAGACACCATACCCGCAGAGTGAGTTCTGCACGTCGCCTTGATGAGGTGAACATCTGACCCAAGTTTCATAAAAATCCTTCAAGGGCTTTGGAAGATACAGAGCGGGACATTTAACCTCCAAGTGTGACCTTGACCTTGAGACACCACACCCGCAAAGTGGGTTCTGCATGTCGCCTTGATGAGGTGAACATCTGACCCAAGTTTCATGAAAATCCTTCAAGGGCTTTTGAAGATACAGAGCTGACACGATTTTGTGGCATTTGACATTTAACCTCCAAGTGTGACCTTGATCTTGAGACACCACACCCGCAAAGTGGGTTCTGCACGTCAACTTGATGAGGTGAACATCTGACCCAAGTTTCATGAAAATCCTTCAAGGGCTTTGGAAGATTCAGAGCGGACACGATTTTGTGGCATTTGACATTAAACTTCCAAGTGTGACCTTGACCTTGAAACACCACACCCGCAAAGTAGGTTCTGCACGTCGCATTGATGAGGTGAACATCTGACCCAAGTTTCATAAAAATCCTTCAAGGGCTTTGGAAGATACAGAGCGGACACGATTTTGTGACGGACAGACGGACGGACGGACGGACGGACAACCAGGGGAAAAACAATATGTCTCCCCCATTTTTGGGGGGAGACATAATTAGATAAGAAAATGACCTTTAAAATAAATGAATAGGAAGTAATGATACCTAAAATGTTTAAAAGAATGTTTAACAAAGCAACAACAACAACAAATCAACAACTTCATACAAGTCCTATTCAGGCTTAGTTATGACAAATACCAAAGCAAACAACAGAACCATGATGGCCTTGAAATTGCTCACCTGATTAAAATATGTAAAATTACATAATTATGTAGTCCAGACTTTATTACACCTTCCTTAAAAAGAAGAAAATATGTCAGTAGAGAATGATAAAAGAAAATAGAGAATTTGATACATTTTTGCAGAAGTACAGTGGTTTTGCGATGAGTTGACATGCAATGACTTGACAGGTCGATCTGACTCGAAGCTGTCGCTCGGTCCTGTTATTTTTTCCTGTATTTCCATATAAATTAAATGCAATGAGTCAAAATTTGTTGACTTATAAAGAGTGCTGACTCGACACTTAACGTTAATCTCCCCCAATCAAAATCATTATAAATTATGTTGCGATGACTCGACATAATTACCGAAGTGATTAATAATTTTCACATCTTTGATTAGTGTCTCCGCTCAACATTCACACTTTAATTGTTGTCTGTATTGATGAGTGACAAACACGGCAAATAATCGCAATTATAATTATTCTGTATAAAAGCTCTGATTCTGTCACGATGCCGAATTGAAAACGAAAGTATAAACTGGACACAACATGCGATGACTGGACATATGTGATGACTCGACAAAAAGGCGATCTCCCATGCAATTTGGGTCATCGCAAATTTACTGTATGTAATAAATCCAAATGTCATTACTTGACATTAAAAAGTAAACAGGTTAGTGTGTCATTATTAAGGTCTCTGAAGCCAAATGGTGAAAGATCTGTGCAGTCTAACAAAATTCGATTCAGTGAGTATGTTTTCAATTAGTATAACTGTGTAGTTACAATACTTTTGCTCTGAACCCTCAATATTATAAAATTATTTGACTCTGTACAAATCAATTTACAGTTTTTATTAAAAAAAAAAAAAAAAATTTTTAACAACAGCCTTAAGGGTTAATTCAACACTATATTGAGTAGACAAGGGTTAAACATTTCCTAGTTAATCTATTTTCAAGCCTCAGAATAATGCATTAAATATTCATTAAGTTCTTCACAGGTAGACAAAGCAAAGCAGAGTTAATGGCTTTCAATTGGAATTCTTTCAGCAGACAAGATTCAATTACCATATAAGTACTATTTACAAATCAGACTACAGTTACATGAATATACAAATCAAGAATAAATACTGGCAGATGCTATTTCCGAAATCCTTTTTATCTGCAGACAGACAGAAACTATTTAAAAGAACTTGAAATAAACAACCTAGAATAATCCAGGATGAGATTACCAACTCATTGTCAAGGTGTCGGGGTAAAAATTCTGCACAAAATGATGCACACATGGTCTATAAACCTACAATCTGAAAACAAACTGCTTATACTGGGGCTAGATCAGATATTAAGGGACTGTAATTCTGTTCCCTGCTCTTCCACTTACATTACTCATTGTCTTTCGGATAAGATGATGAATAGATGTCCCATGACATTGACAAATATCTCACCCATAAATAAGCATCCCTTCTAAAACCATTTTTCTTCAGAAGGTGTTAGTAATAAGCAGTATCTTTTCAAAGTCACTGTCCAGGTTACACTTCTGAATACAGGACAAGTAATACATTTATCTATGATCTTATTATTTCTGTCCACTGTAAGGTACCTGATTAGAAATAGTATGGTATCTCATATTTTCATCAGGTGGAAAAAAAATATCCCAGGAAGTCTGATTAAATATTTTCCTTACTGTGGAAAAAATGTTAACACTGGATACTAGAATTTTACTATTAATTGTACAACTGACAAAAAACAGCCACTGTCACAGTATCTTTAGTTGTGTGAATATCGAATGTTTCACTTTTGACTTCATCAGTGTAAATTGTAATAAAAAGAGTCAGTTACATTACAAGTTATGGATTGTAATGCCATGGATTGTAATGCTTTCTTACAAAGCTCTATCATGAGGTAAAGCAGTATAAAAGGTATACACCAGGAAACGTTGGACAAACAACTTAAAAACAGCATTGGTTGTGTTTCTCAAAGTAAAGCTCTGTTAGACTTGTTTTTTCCTATAAATACCAATGAATGATACATTCAATAAATACTGGTATCAATGGATTTCAAAATCAGGAAAGGATAAACTTTCTGATGGCACAGAAATGCCCGATGTTTACTTTTCATCTTATGTCTACATGATACGAGGAAGAAAATGAACTGTTTTGGAAGTTCACAGCACAAACTGTCTTGCAGCGTAATATATGGAAACTAGGTTATTGTGAATTTAGATATGGATAAACAAAAAGCTGTCCCACTTTTGTATGATATTGGTAAGGCTCTTTAATAAAACAATGTATGGGCTAATTGTTTGAGGCCACTTTTCAATGCTACAGATGTTTTAAAACTTTCAATTCCACTGTTACAAATGAGAATTCAAGTACTGATAATTCCTATAGACAATGGATTTCAGGAACTGCCAGCCTCAACCACCAGAAACTTACTGATAAGCCTTAAACTCCCATATACAATACAAAACAAAGCCTAGTTCTTCTAAAACAAATTTTGAAAAACTCTACCACTAAACTATTTTGATTAACAATTTATCAATAAACAGTAGTTTATGTCAATAACTTTAAAGGTATGGGTACTTATAACTCTGGAAACTAACAAAACAGTTTTGTTTTCTTAAAGAGGCTGTACTCCAGATTTGACATAAAAAAATTTTTTTTCATAAATTATATATTTAGATGCCGTGAGATTATAACAACATAATATTTTACTTCAAAACTGATTATAAAAGTCAAAATAGAATAAAAAAATTTTTTTGCTCCAGCCCGATTTGAACTCTGGACCCTCATGTTAACAAAATATTTCCAGCGCTTTTACTGTCACCACCATCGCCGCATGTGATATTACAGATATTTACTTTAAATCTTATGCAATATAGTTATACCATCGCGTTACGGTATAGCACTTTGAAAGGGAAAAAAATCAATTTATAATGTAATTATTTGACTTATTTTTTGTCAGTAAGTTATTTTTTAAGCATTAGTCAGAAATATTACAAGAAATTTATAATACAAGAAAACTTTCTTCTTTTTGTCATCTGGAGCACAGCCCCTTTAAACAGTAAAAACTGTTGTAATTTGCTTTATTTGCAGAAGAGCTAATAGGAATGGCCGAGTCAGGACTCTTTCAACGCCAGCAGTTTGACCTTATCCGGTGTAAGTTATGTAACAAGCTGTATGACGATCCACGGTTACTGGACTGCTTACACAGTTTCTGTACCGGTTGCCTGCAGGCATATGTATCCAAGACTACAGATAATACTGTAACATGTCCCACATGCCAGGAACCAACTAAATTGCCAGAAAATGGTATACAGGGAATAATGCTGAACACACTTCTTATCAGGTAATAGTTCTCTTTTATCAATGAACTATTCAAATTTCCATAAAAATTTATTGTAAAACTAGAACTGTGTCCATAGGACACGGATGCCCCCACTATGCATAAGTGCTCATAAACAAGAGCATGTATATCCGGTATGTAAGATTTTTTCTGTTCATATACCTAAAATGATCTACAGGTAACCTTATGTACATGTTAAATTAAATTACAAATGTAAAATTTATATGTTCAATTATTTATATGGTATATAGTGAAAAAATCAACAAAGTGCCATAATTCTGTTAAATTTGGTCACAGCAAAAATTCCTTCCTTAACTACCATCTACACATTAAAGCTGTTCATCCCTGGAAGTTTAAGCAAAATCTGCCATCCGGTTTAAGAGGAGTTGCGTTCACAAAATTTCTATATGGTATATAGTGAAAAAATCAACAAAGGGCCATAATTCTGTTAAATTTGGTCGCAGCAAAAATTCCTTCCTTTTCTTCCATCTACACATTAAGGTTGTTCATCCCTGGAAGTTTAAGCAAAATCTGCCATCCGGTTTAAGAGGAGTTGCTTTCACAAAATTTCTAGTGAAAAAATCAACAAAGGGCCATAATTCTGTTAAATTTGGTCGCAGCAAAAATTCCTTCCTTTACTACCATCTACACATTAAGGTTGTTCATCCCTGGAAGTTTAAGCAAAATTTGCCATCGGGTTTAAGAGGAGTTGCGTTCACAAGATTTCAGGACGTACGGACAGACGTATGGACGGACAGACGTATGGATGGAAGGACGGGCGGACGGACAAGTGCAACGCTATATGCACCGCACTTTGTGGGGGCATAAAAACACTGAACAGTAACCATGGTAACAAACATAAAATTAAAGGTGAGAACATTAAAACAATTTTGAAAGCTATATCAACCATTCTAATTTCTGTCTTGAAGTCATGGCATGAGGAACCTGCCTCCATGGTCGAGTGGTTTAAGTCACTGACTTCAAATCTCTTTAACTCTAGTATGGAGGTTAAGGTCACTGACTTTAAATCTACTTACTTCTCACTGACTGCTGGTCATGGGTTCAAGCCCTGCTACCGACCATAACCATTTATGAGAAAAAGTTAGCAGTTCCTTAAGTTTCTTAATAGAAGTGGTCCTTGCAAGAACAATTGTTAGGTAAACTGAACACCCAAACTGACTTTGACTGTTAAAGGGGAATAAACTAAAGTATGACACATTCTTTCATACTGTGATCTACATGATTGATTTTTTATTATATTAAGTAGAATGACAATAATAAAGATGTAACTGTCATTACAAGTTACTAAAAGAGACATGGCTAATTACTGTTAATACATCTTTACCTACCACATTATACGTTCAACCTTAAAACTTGTATCTTTAAATAACATATTGCAAATAAGAATAATTCTATAAAGATAACAAATTCATGCAAAGACAACTGTCAAACAAAAAAGTTGAAGTTTATGTTCAAATATTCCTTACTTACTGACAAGGTTAGATAGTATGTGATGTTTTGCTTTTCATACCACATCTAGTCATGGTTCTGAAACACGTTCACAGGTTTATAGAACAAGCTCAGAAGGATAAGACAACTGTTGTGGCAGGACGTGAGGTGCTACACATGACCCAAGAGGCACTGACTGAGTCTGAACTGAAATGTCCTGAGATTGTGGCTAGTGTACAGGAGATAGCAAACACTGCAGGTTATGTCCTGGCTGACAATTTCCAGGACAGTGATATACAGGTGCTGCGTACGGTTGACACTAAGCAATAGATTTCCTTTCCTTTTAAATAAAATGACAAAGAACTAAAGTTAAAGAGAGACAACTCTGCAAAAATGATATATTTTCTTTGAAATGCAGAAGTTATCAGCCACATAGATAGCATTATATTTGCTGATGAAAAGAGCATTTGCTTCTTAACTTTTATCACTCTGCTAAATTTCTACAATGAACTTATTAGAACATTTCATTTTTATCAAATTCAGGGGTAGATAACTAAGCTGGTCAAGTTCAACTAGTCTGACTACATTGATGGGCAAGCTGATCACACACAGTACTTGTCATTAGGACAAAAAAATCTTTTGCCACCCAGAGGGTTAACCTTATGCATGTTTACACTCTCAATGTCATTTATTGCTGAATTCAAGATCAAGTTACAATAAAAAATTACCTATAAATGTTATTGCTAACAGACTGACATAGAGACTACAAAGGCACGTCAGGCTGTACAGGGGAAGATGACAGAGCTACAGATGAAGGTCATGGATATTGTACACTCTATAGACAAGGTGAACCAACGTGTAAATGACTGGGAACACAAGAAAACACAGGTCAAAAATGCTATAAAACAAAGGTGAGTACAGGGAAATATGTACATGTAAGTCTATCTAACCCTTACAATGCTAAATATCTAAAATGGACTTGTCTTTCTCTCAATTTGGACAGATCCATTAATTGTTTATAGGAGTTCTTATTGAAAATTCACTGACTGAATGGCAAATAGCACAGACCATGATAAGACTCCACAGATGTGCAGGCTGATCTTGGTCTGCACAGGACACAAAAGCAGAGTCAGTGAACTCCAGCAGGATACAGACTAATATGCGAGAAAGCAAAATGTAGAAAATGCATTAATAATACATTAATAATACATCAACACATCTTATTTAACTTTTGAATATCTGATTGTCTAGTCTGACCTTACAGCTAAATTTCCATCACCACTTGTGACTGTTCAATTTCATTGAGTACTTGTACATATCATAAACAGCTAAAACTTGGATTATCTGTTGAATGTGAGTACTAGTAAAATGAAAGTATAAGCAGGTTACCAGCATTCAATTTCATTGAAGAATTTTTTACTTGTATGTTACATAAAAAACTACAACTTCCAGATGATTTTTCCACAAAATTTATTTTATATCAATGCAATTCACTTCCAAATACCGGAAAAATAAAAAAGTGCAAAAGACAAACCTAATATCACAAACCCTGTGGCAAAAAATTCACGTCTGTATCTCATGTTTACTAGTTAGCGGTGATCGTTTATTTTGACGCATGTCTGAACAACAAGTTGTCAATTTGTGATCGAAATGCAGATGAATATTAAGGATTCAATTGTAACTGGGGTGTCTTAAAAAGCGTAATTAATTAGCCAACATCCGCCAATGTGTTGGTTATTGTAATTGGCGATTTTTTTCAAACTTTTAAAATTTTAAAGGCAGTTGGTGAAAACAGCAAAATTGAGCAAATAAAAAGGTCTTTAAATTATGGCTTTGTTATGATAGATAGAAAAGTATTTGCACATAATACATGTATATGTATGTGAAAACATCTGACATTTAATTCTAATAAAATATACATGTGTAGAATGTTTTCACTAATCTCAATTTTGCATTATGTTTCCCATGTTACAAACGCTGTTCCGCTAACTGCATTCAGTATCAAAAAGAACCACTGGTGTTTGGCACCTGTACTTGTCCAGATCATTTGGACTTCTGAATTCCGGAAACTTCCAAAATCCGAACTTTTTGGCCGGTCCCATGGGTGTTCGGTTTTTGGAAGTTCCACTGTATTAGCAACAAGTTAGAGTACTGCTAGAACATATCTGTGGCACAAATGCAAAATGAAAAGTACAAGTACTCCAATGAGGTAAACAGAACAGTTGAAAATGAGCCTATGGAAAAGCCATGTCCATGGACTTTTTCTTCTTTTTATTACCTATTTTGTACCAGCATAGCATTAAAACCATGATTAAGATTAATTTTTTTTTTCTCAATCTCTTTTATGTAAAGTAAGGGTTTTACTGTGTTATCACAGGTCAATGGAAATACAAGATGGGATAAGATCAATAGAAAGACGTCTTATTTCACAACTTGAAGACAGAGATACACACAGCGAGATGAAAGATGAAGCATTTAGTGTAAAGAATAAATTACATCAAAGCTTGAGGAGCAGTCTGGGCCTTGTGGACTTCCTCAGACTGGTTACAGAATTTGGTAACAAAGAAGAGCTAGAGAAGTACAGTTGCTTAGCAACTGCCAGAGAGGAGAAGATGTATAATAAGAAAATATATATCACAGAAAATAGCTTTACTTTTGATCAACCAAACATAGATTTCGATGAAGCTCTGGAAATGATGTTTGGAAACTTATCTGAAGTGACAGAAGAAAATGTTGCCTGGGATCCAAATAAACTAACATATCAATCTCACATAGGGAACTCCCCTGAAGGGCATCTCTCAGCTGAATTTGTGAATACAGATACAAGAACTGAGCCAAAACTGACAACATTAAACTACACAGAAATTAATGAGATAAGGGATATGGAAGAAAAAATGAACAACAATACTAGTATGTCTGATAGATTAAATAAAAGACAGTTTCCAGGCAACCAGGTCAAAGTACATCGACGTCCAATCAAGTCCATGTCTTTTGATGCATCCTTACCATCAAGTCCATACCATTATATCACAAGTCAAAACCAGGACTTACAGCAGAAGTTGCTGCATGCACAAGATTCCAACATTCAACCACAATTCAAAGTACTAAATGAACATGTAATTTATGATGACTCGGGCTCACAAGAAAACAATGTCAGAAGTCAGACCCCTGTCCAAGCAGCAATGCATTCACTGGAGGAAAGTTCTAAATACACTGGACCAGTGGGTCACAGTTCAATGTCAAGAAGACTTTCAGCTCCGCCCTCCATTCTGATTGACACTTTAAATAGGCGAAGACTAAGTGCATTATCTATTCTAGAAAGAGCTAACATTAACACAGAGGGACTGCGGGTTACTAGTGACATAGAGTCTGGGATGAATGAGGCCAGGTTAGAGTGGCTAAGAGAAAATGTCAGAAAAAAGGCTGAAAGAAGGGCCTCTCAAGAGGAGGATGTGTAACAATTATATAAATCACTGTATTAGTATATGTACTGGCCTATCAAATAAAAGCTGAATTTTCTTTTTGGAAATACTAAGTATGAACAGTGAGCACTTATATGACTACTGGTAAATAATGGTACCCAAAGTAATAAAATAGTTGTGTAAAAAGCTTTTCAATGCTGTCTCTAACTGAGCTTATTTATTGCTGGTGCTGGTTATTCATATGACCAATACCACCTGCAAAGTTAAGTTATTTTGGATAGTGGGGGATAGTGCATGATACAGAAAGCATTCTATTGCAGAGACATCCTTGCTTCTTTTTAATCCTCAGTTAACAGCACTGATACATGGGACCTCGGTTTAACATCTCATCCAAACAGGATTTATTGATTTAATGTCACTGGAAGAGCAAAGGATTGGAGTCACAACCTATAGATTACAAGTCCAGTATGATACCACTGGACCACTGATCATCCCAGTCAATGTTCAAAACACTTCAGGATTTATATGCTGGTATGCATCACTGGTTAGCTTAATTCGAATTCATACTTAAATCATATTCTGGTTTTAACATACTGGAGGTGTAAATATCAGCTTTTTTCAGTCATAATAACCCAGGTTGTGTATAAACACTTGTAGATCAACACCCTTTGTTCAGTATATGCCATGTGTATAGTTATATAACTGTTGTATTACTCTTTGTGTATAATGTTCATTCTGAGCTTAAGGCTTAAAGAGACTCTTGTTTAAAGGCAGCAAAGGACAGAGAAAAAACAGGGTCAAATTTTACACTTCTTTCAGAAACTTTTTTTATCATTACATGATAATTATCATTTAAAATTAGTTTTATATTAAGTAAATATGTTGTAAAATATATCTTCCAGATTTAGCCTGAATGTCCAAAATTGTGAAGACTGATATTTAAATTGTGAAGACTGATATTTAAATTGTGAAGACTGATATTTAAATTGTGAAGACTGATATCTAAATTGTGAAGACTGATATCTAAATTGTGAAGACTGATATATAAGTTGTATAATCTGATATTTAACTTAGTTATACCATTCTGATATTTAGTATAAGGAAACTCACTATTTTATCTGATATTTATCTCTAAGTTTGTGTCATTTAAATTCATCAAGATATTTCCTTTTTTGACATGGTATTTTCTTTATATATTCTAGATTAGCCTGACTTTTATCTATCTACAGGAATATTTCATACCATGACATAAAGTACATTTTATGTTAAAACTTTTTTGAAGTTAAGTTTAAGATGAGTTTTGTTCAAATTCATCTAAAACTTCTTCAATTTTGATAAAAGTAATTGCAATGTTTAGTTTTTTTTCCTGACATTTCAGCAATTTAATTTATGGTTAAATTAAAAATAAATTACCCAAGGCATGTTAACTACATGTCTGTATCTTTGAAATGATCACAATCTAGAACTGTATTAATAAGATTTGTTTAAATTAAACAAATACAAATAAAAAAAAAATTTGATGTAAGGGAGGCAACCCTTTTTATATGTTTTTGTTTTTCCTTGCGTATTTATTTGCCATAGGCTTTATAATCATGCACCTATTCGTGTTTAGCCCCAAGAGGGGAGCGGTGGGCATACATGGGACTTTTAACAGAAGACCTTTCCTGAAAGACAGGGAATTTGACAGAATGGTTCTGAGTCTTGGGAAATAGGATTAGGCTGATTTTAGATCCCAGGTCATTTGATATGTAAAGCATCTCCCACTGTGGGGATTTTGACTAAATGCTCATGCCTTACGGTGGGGATTCAGACTCTAAAAAATGAAAAATGTCAAATTTCCCTAGGTCAGCCCATCACCCCTCCCTGGAGCAAAACATTGATACATGAATCAATCATAATAATATATGGAAAAGAATGTCACTAGCTGTTTTATAAGTGATATTTACCACTTTATATTAGCATTGTTATAATATATGGAAAAGAATGTCACTAGCTGTTTTATAAGTGATATTTACCACTTTATAATTATATTAGCATTGTTATAATATATGCAAAAGAATGTCACTAACTGTTTTATAAGTGATATTTACCACTTTATATTAGCATTGTTATAAACTATAAACAATCTATGCAATGAATCAACTTATAAACTGTAAAGTTAACTGATATCTAAAAAGGCATTGTTAGACTTGTTATTTTATTTCATTGTTTGAGAAATGAAACTTGTCTGGGGATAGTAAAATATAACGGGTATCACAAGATTTATAAAAGTTACAACTGAACTAAAAAAATATTTCATCATGGTGTAAAATTCATTTAGTATTACACTAGATGACAAAGTTATACCCAGATAAGGAGCACAGATATTTCATTACAAGTTGGAAAGCAAAGTCAATGAACAAGTACCTTCCTGCAGTAAGAATGTCCACAGACAATTTAAAACTTTCTGTCTTAGCTATTCTTAATTGACAATGCCAAAGAAATCAGTAACAATTATACCTGGTAGGATAAAAAAACAACATGAACTTCATATTATATTAGACCCAAGGGGGGAGCAGTGGGCACACTGTATATATATATAACATACAAACAAAAAGTTTACTCAAATATAGTTATTAATTTATTAGAATGCACAAGCTAAGGGTGCCTACTCAAACTGTCTGGCTAAAATAAATCTCAATAGCCCTTATAAAAAAAGGTCACTTACCTTTCTTCCCATGTAGCTTTTTATTAATGAAGTCAAACACATTTGGCAGTTCCTTGGTTTTGTGATATTGTTTTTCTAATTTTTCAGCATGTTTTTTCTTCTTTTTCTCTTCCTTCTTCATTACATCAAACATATCTCTATTGCCAGCTATCTGCTTCAGTGCCATTATCTTGTCCAAGGATTTACCTAATTTGAAGACAGACAACATTTAATGGACTTTTAACACTAGGCAAACTTAATTAATACCTCCAATTTTATTCATTAGACCACAATTTTAAATTACAATAAACTTTCCTGAAACAAACAAAAATACATATAGACAAAAAATTATCATGTCATTTTTAGAGCTATCAACTATGCAATGCTGGGTGGACTATGGTATATGAGGCAAACAAATGTTTAGTCCTTGAAAATAAAGTCTATGTGAACCTTGTTAACATGTAAGATACTAATGGTTCTTGACTGTGTCTAATGGGACAAGCTTACCCTGTGGAAGCAGCTGGATGGGTACTGGCTGTATACGACCTTCCCCTGCTTTACCCAGACCTTGTCCAGGAACATACCCCATCTTTGTCAATAATTTACTTCCAATGCCCTGAAAATATGAAATCTAACTTTAATATTCAGAAAGACTTGCAAAGTTCTACCCCCAAAATTTTATATTTAAAGTCCTTTTTCTGGTTTTGACAGCATTTTGATTTTGTAGACATAAGATTTAAAATATATTTCGGGGATATACTTGACCTAAACACACCTGTACATGAGTATGTCAGGAGAGGTAAACATGGTTGGAATAACAACTTTTGGAACATTGTTCTGTTAATATAACTTTTTTTTTAGATTAAATAAACTGAGATTCAGATGATGAAACATTGTATGTTGTTGCTTTGTAAAAAAGAGTTTATTTTCGCTACAAAAAGCAATAATGAAGAGTGTCAACCAATATAATATAAAGAATATATATAGACAACCCATGACATGCAATATACTATCAAGTATATGTATGTGTTTCAATTCATATTAATTCAATTACTGGCAAGTTACAAGGAAATATACTGTTTGACTCAGTGGCCTAGAGCATTGGTTTTTCTATTAATTCATGACCAAGCAAGTATGGATTCAAATCCGACATATGGATGGTCTTTTTCTAATGCATTTCATCTTTCTATCATGGATGGAAGTCCACAAGAAAGTCAAATATAAGCTTCTAAAGAATAACGTAACAAACCTTTGTATGAGCTTCCCACTGACCAAGATCACCCAAACCATGTGATGGAGGTTTCCATAGAAACACAGGAAGTTCATCATCTTCATCTGAATCCTGTCTACTGATTGGCTGATTGTCTGTGATGTCATCATCTGAGTCACTAGAAGCTTCCAAGGCATCTTATAATGGAAATTTGGAAATTGATTCATTATCAACTGATTGTATATGATATTGTAGTACATATTAAAAGTAACATTACACCAGTTACTGTTTTCATTGAAATGAAAAGCAATACAGTTACTTTAATCAGCATTTCTGGAAATGTTTTAACAAACATTTAGACTGTGAAAAACAGACCTTGAGGCAGTATATCCACAAAAGGCAGGGAAAATGGCTCATCATTGTATTCATCAAATGTCACACTGGCCCCGTCGTCATGGAGATCAACAACTGTAGCTTTATACCAGAGATCATCCTCGTCATACCTGGCCAGGCAACGTGACTCCAGCTTTAAACCACTACACAAAAGAGAAAAAGAAGCAACATAACTTTACCAGATCTGCTAGCTACTGATAAGACTGTACAATAACTATTTAAAGATTTTCTTTTGAAATCTGAGTCTTTGAAAAAATTTTTATATCTGCCAATGTCAAGATTTGCCTAATCTTTAAGTAATTATTTTTAAATCATTTATTTTGATCCAAACATGTTTATATTGATTAATTTGTTCTAAATGTACACAAAAAGTGATTTTCAGGCATCTATTACAAGAATGTGCAGCATTATGAAATAATAAGGTTAAATAATTGTCTCACTTATAATCAGGGTCCTGGTATTCTTGTAGATCTTCAAGACTGACTACATGTCCATGGCTGTACCTGCCAACACACAATACAGTATAACTGTAATCTTACTACAGGCTACAAATTCAGTTTCATCAGCTGGTTGGTTGTTTGTATTTAATCTAAAGCCGATTTCACCACTATTTAGTTATAACAGGCAAGCATTTTAATGGTTAACTCAAGTTCTAGACTCATATTCTCAATTTAAAAATTTGGAAATTTTCTCCTTTACAGAAACACAGTTGGTAACACTCAAATCCTAGACTTAACCTAAACCTATCTATTTTACATTAATTGGAAAACAAGTTCTTGCAACTTATATCAATCATACTGGACGACTGCTTCCTGCGTTCAAGCCACCTCTCATGCTAGAACTGTGAAATGCAGGAAGTCACAAGAGATTCTTCACCTTGGTGGGATTCAAACCAGTGACCTTGATTTCCACACCAAGATCTGAAAGTGAACTAGGTAGCTAGTCAACTTAAAGCCCTTAAACAATCAGAGCTGAACAACAGAAAAAAAAAAAAAAAAAAAAAAAAAAACACAACAGTTCTACCTGCATTCCTCCTCAGCAAATCTGCAGTTGCCTTCAAGATAATATTTACATGGTAACATAGAAGTTTCTGTTGGATTACAAAACATCACTCTCACCTGAAAAATACAATATGTACACATACAGGCAAATAATGAGATAATTTATAAAACAAACAATGCGGAAGCCTTGTATATGGGTGAGTATACAATGGTACGAAGTTCAAACATGTAGTAATTTAATCATTAGAGCTTTGTTCATTTTGAATATAAAATGATGAAACTATTATAGCATCCTATTACAGCATCAATATTTTGATTTATATTTTGGGGTGACAAAAAAACAAGATAACCTCATGATGATGTTGTGTTGTACTATATTTTATCACAAAATATACTATGGTTGACATCTTTCTCTGACCACAGGACATCACAAAGTATCAGGTCATAATTATAATTAATGTATGAAAAAATTTTACCCTAATATTAAATGTCTAAACAATTGTGCACCAGTTTTGTTCATCACCCTTCAACATCATGTTATTATGCAGACATAGGGTAATTCAACCAATAATGTTTAGAATATAACAGGACTAAACTCTTCTGGGTTTGAAATATACAGGAGCTAGCTATACCACTGTATCTTCAGAAGTTACAAATAAAAAGCCTCTACCCTGTACCATCTGGATTTTGGATATACATGACCTAGACCATGCAGCTTCAGGGTTTTGGATACATCTGACCTAGACCATGTATATTCAGGGTTTTTGATTTATCTGACCTAGACCATTTATATTCAGGGTTTTGGATATATCTGACCTAGACCATTTATCTTCAGGTTTCTGATATACCTGACCTAGACCATGTATCTTAAGGGTTTTGGATATATCTGACCAAGAACATGTATCTTCAGGGTTTTGGATATATCTGACCTAGGCCATGTATCTTAAGGGTTTTTGATATATCTGATATAGACCATGTATCTTCAGGGTTTTGGATATATCTGACCTAGGCCATGCATCTTCAGGGTTTTGGATATATCTTACCTAGGCCATGTATCTTCAGGGTTTTGGATATATATGACCTAGGCCATGTATCTTCAGGGTTTTGGATATATCTGACCTAGGCCATGTATCTTCCGGGTTTTGGATATACCTGACCTAGGCCATGTATCTTCAGGGTTTTGGATATATCTGACCTAGGCCCTGTTTCTTCAGGGTTTTGGATATATATGACCTAGGCCATGTATCTTCAGGGTTTTGGATATATCTGACCTAGGCCATGTATCTTCCGGGTTTTGGATATACCTGACCTAGGCCATGTATCTTCAGGGTTTTGGATATATCTGACCTAGGCCCTGTTTCTTCAGGGTTTTGGATATATCTGACCTAGGCCATGTATCTTCAGGGTTTTGGATATATCTGACCTAGGCCATGTATCTTCAGGATTTTGGATATACCTGACCTAGGCCATGTATCTTCAGGGTTTTGGATATACCTGACCTAGGCCATGTATCTTCAGGGTTTTGGATATATCTGACCAAGAACATGTATCTTCAGGGTTTTGGATATACCTGACCTAGACCCTGTATTTTCAAGGTTTTGGATATAAAGGGACTAAACCTTTGTATCTTAAGGGTTTTGGATATACCTCACCTAGACCCTGTAACTTCAGGATTTTGAATATACCTGACATACACCCTGCAACTTCAGGATTTTGAATATACCTGGCCTAGACCCTATAACTTCAGGATTTTGAATATACCTCACCTAGACCCTGTAACTTGAATATATCTGACCTAGACCCTGCAACTTCAGGATTTTGAATATACCTCACCTAGACCCGGTGACTTCAGGATTTTGAATATACCTGACCTAGATCCTGTAACTTCAGGATTTTGAATATACCTGACCTAGATCCTGTAACTTCAGGATTTTGAATATACCTGACCTAGATCCTGTAACTTCAGGATTTTGAATATACCTGACCTAGACCCGGTGACTTCAGGATTTTGAATATACCTGACCTAGATCCTGTAACTTCAGGATTTTGAATATACCTGACCTAGATCCTGTAACTTCAGGATTTTGAATATACCTGACCTAGATCCTGTAACTTCAGGATTTTGAATATACCTGACCTAGATCCTGTAACTTCAGGATTTTGAATATACCTGACCTAGACCCTGTAACTTCCGGATTTTGAATATACCAGACCTAGACCCTGTGACTTCAGGATTTTGAATATACCTGACCTAGACCCTGTAACTTCAGGATTTTGAATATACCTGACCTAGACCCTGTAACTTCAGGATTTTGAATATACCTGACCTAGACCCTGTAACTTCAGGATTTTGAATATACCTGACCTAGACCCTGTAACTTCAGGATTTTGAATATACCTGACCTAGACCCTGTAACTTCAGGATTTTGAATATACCAGACCTAGTCCCTGTAACTTCAGGATTTTGAATATACCTGACCTAGATCCTGTAACTTCAGGATTTTGAATATACCTGACCTAGACCCTGTAACTTCAAGATTTTGAATATACCTCACCTAGACCCTGTAACTTCAGGATTTTGAATATACCTCACCTAGACCCTGTAACTTCAAGATTTTGAATATGACTCACCTAGACCCTGTAACTTGAATATACCTGACCTAGACCCTGCAACTTCAGGATTTTGAATAAACCTGGCCTAGACCCTATAACTTGAATATACCTGACCTAGACCCTGTAACTTGAATATACCTGACCTAGACCCTGTGAGTTTAGGATTTTGAATATACCTCACCTAGACCCTGTGAGTTTAGGATTTTGAATATACCTGACCTAGACCCTGTAACTTCAGGATTTTGAATATACCTGGCCTAGATCCTGTAACTTCAGGATTTTGAATATACCTGACCTAGATCCTGTAACTTCAGGATTTTGAATATACCTGACCTAGATCCTGTAACTTCAGGATTTTGAATATACCTGACCTAGACCCTGTAACTTCAGGATTTTGAATATACCTGACCTAGATCCTGTAACTTCAGGATTTTGAATATACCTGACCTAGATCCTGTAACTTCAGGATTTTGAATATACCTGACCTAGACCCTGTAACTTCAGGATTTTGAATATACCAGACCTAGTCCCTGTAACTTCAGGATTTTGAATATACCTGACCTAGATCCTGTAACTTCAGGATTTTGAATATACCTGACCTAGACCCTGTAACTTCAAGATTTTGAATATACCTCACCTAGACCCTGTAACTTCAGGATTTTGAATATACCTCACCTAGACCCTGTAACTTCAAGATTTTGAATATGACTCACCTAGACCCTGTAACTTGAATATACCTGACCTAGACCCTGCAACTTCAGGATTTTGAATAAACCTGGCCTTGACCCTATAACTTGAATATACCTGACCTAGACCCTGTAACTTGAATATACCTGACCTAGACCCTGCAACTTCAGGATTTTGAATATACCTGACCTAGACCCGGTGACTTCAGGATTTTGAATATACCTGACCTAGACCCTGTAACTTCAGGATTTTGAATATACCTGGCCTAGATCCTGAAACTTCAGGATTTTGAATATACCTCACCTAGACCCTGTAACTTAAAGATTTTGAATATACCTCACCTAGACCCTGTAACTTGAATATACCTGACCTAGACCCTGCAACTTCAGGATTTTGAATATACCTGGCCTAGACCCTGTAACTTCAGGATTTTGAATATACCTGACCTAGACCCTGTAACTTCAGGATTTTGAATATACCTGACCTAGACCCTGTAACTTCAGGATTTTGAATATACCGGACCTAGACCCTGTAACTTCAGGATTTTGAATATACCTGACCTAGACCCTGTAACTTCAGGATTTTGAATATACCAGACCTAGATCCTGTAACGTCAGGATTTTGAATATACCTGACCTAGATCCTGTTACTGCAGGATTTTGAATATACCTGACCTAGACCCTGTAACTTCAGGATTTTGAATATACCTGACCTAGACCCTGTAACTTCCAGATTTTGAATATACCTGACCTAGACCCTGTAACTTCCGGATTTTGAATATACCTGACCTAGACCCTGTAACGTCAGGATTTTGAATATACCTGACCTAGACCCTGCAACGTCAGGATTTTGAATATACCTGACCTAGATCCTGTAACTTCAGGATTTTGAATATACCTGATCTAGACCCTGTATCTTCAAGATTTTGATATACATGTACCAGACCTAGACCTTGTATCTTCAAGTTTTCGGTATACCTGACCTAAACATAGTTTTTTGAATATACCAGACCTAGACCCTGTATCTTCAGGTTTTTGAATATACCTGACCTAGACCCTGTAACTTCAGGATTTTGAATATACCTCACCTAGACCCTGTGAGTTCAGGTTTTTGAATATACCAGACCTAGACCCTGTATCTTCAGGTTTTGGAATATACCTGAACTAGACCCTTTATCCTCAAGTTTTTAATATATCTGATCTAGACCGTGTATCTTCAATGTTTAGGATATACAGGGACTAGACCATTGTATCTACAGAAACATACCATGACTAGACCCTGTTTCTTCTGGGTTTTGAACATACCTGACCTAGACCCTGCATCTTCAGGTCTGAACAGCAGTTGAGCTGTGACCAAAGAATGCTAAAGCAGGTATGTACTTGAATACAAACCATCAGTATGACAGGTAGTATATTCAGTCTTAATATTCCTTGCCTATCTTGCTTCTTATTTGGTTCTTATTTTCTAACACTACAAGGTTCAACTTTGATGGTACTCCAACATTTACTTCATAACAACTTTTTTTAACAGCACTTTTCAACTAACCTTTGGAATTTCTAAGTTAGAGTCATTCTCTACACCAGAAATGAGAGCATTGCCATAGACTTTAGCTCCCCAGTCCGGCCGGTAAGGGGCCCTACATCTTGTGCCTACTATTTCATTGTACATATCTGACATCATCTGCATAGGACAAGTACTGGAACTAGGATTATCTGCTCCTGGAGAATCAAAAGAATTATCTCGCTTTTCCATTTCAGAATATGAGGGTTTCTTTTCCTTGTTTTCTGGAGCATTTTCACTGAGTTCATCACCAAGCATTGCCTGGAAGTAAAACATGAAATACTTTTTATTTTTACAACAAAAACAGATGTCATTATAATTATTTAAGAAATGAAATAAATAGTTTAACACTTCTGATGATTTGATACATTGAACATTATTTATGGGACACACAAGAACAGTTAATGCAGTTTAAATCCATAGATCAGCAATGTTTACTGAAGTATCATGAACTGTTACTGTGCTTAAACAAGTATCTGAAAAATACAAATCTATCCTTTAACTTATTTTTGAGGCGACTTTTTTGTTCAGTACAAAGATATCAGTGATGCAAAGATATCCAGAAGTTTTACACCTAACAGACTAATGGCACAGGTAAATGCAAGGCTTTACGAGTAAGTCACAGCTCTTGGCTAAGAATAAAATGCATTTTAAGATTAAAAAACGAAACAAAAGGACAAGCCACAGTTGCAAGTCTATTATTTGCTGCTCTTGAAATATTGTATCTAGAACAAATAAAAAAGTAGATCCAGAATTCTCTTCTATTCAGACTTACTTTTATTTCACTGTAGGTAACAGTCCTCGTACTACACAGAGAACAGAAAAATTGTGCATGTTCAAAATACCTGAAAAGCAGAGTATTCATCATCCAAGTTATCTTCCCCTGCCTGTGATCCAATTTTCTGTGTACTGGTTATGTCACTTCCCCTAAGTTCTCTCCCCTGGTCAGCAACATCCAACTGTTTTAACAACTTGCTTTTCTTCAGTGACAATAGACTACCTGTACACAGAGAAAAGTGAAAGACAATTTTTTTTTTAAGGGTGTGGGGGGGGGGGGGGGGCGGGTATTCTACTTGATTAAAAGCATGAACAGGATTTTATCCAATTTGATATATCAGAGGATATTTGTCCATCTCAGAAAAATACAGGAGGGTTTTTCTCTGGAAGGGTTTGGGCATAAACTAATTTTACTATTACACTAATGAAAAAATAGAAGCCCATAGCAATACTGAATATGCACTCATATAGAAGACTTGTAAAACGAAAGTGAAATTTGATTATCATAACTTGCTTCAACAGACCTTCAGTAAGATTGATAAGTTCCTGAAGGTCATTTCTGAGAGCCTCTAGATCTGGAGTACTTCCTGCTGCCTGGATGGCTTGTTCCAC
Organism: Cyclina sinensis; assembly: GCA_012932295.1. Classification (NCBI taxonomy): domain Eukaryota; kingdom Metazoa; phylum Mollusca; class Bivalvia; order Venerida; family Veneridae; genus Cyclina; species Cyclina sinensis. Next base: position 7,033,565 of record JAAONU010000006.1, on the reverse strand, counting down.
CTGAGATAGCTGAAAGTATAATATAGTATATTCATAAAAAATACACTGTTACTTTCAAAGACGAAGCAAATAATTGACTTAGAAACTTTTTATCAATCTGAACAAGAAAGACATGTAGGTTACTCCTAAACATGCTAGGAGATATAATTTACTGTCATTATCCTACATGAAAATTTTTCAATCTTCCCATCAAATCAATATAATTAAAATTTCTTTTTTATTAAGAAGGCATTCATTCCTAAGTTGTCATAGTTTAAACAAGTGATCACATGTGTCGCCTGATGACATCCAATTAAGCACTTATATTGAGGGGTGACTGGACAGTTTGTTGGAAATGTAATATGAGGTACTGGTCAATCCTGTAACATTTCATGCAAATTGCATTAGAAGTATAAGAGAAGAAGTCCAGACAAACTTTAAAAATAAAATCATTAAAGGGTCGTAACTCTGAAAAAAATTCATAAAACTGGATAATGCCAAAGACATGCAAAACTAAACTTAGTATTGATCATTCCTGTAAAGTTTGAATGAAACTGCACCAGTAGTTTTTGAGGAGTAGTCTGGACAAGTTTTGTGACAGACAGACGGACAGACAGACGGAAAACGGAGAAGTGATCCTATATGTCATGCTTCTTTGTAGCATGTCACAGCTACTGTGTAGCAGTTGACAAAAAAAATTATTAACCGGCCAAAACGCCTTTTTTATTCAAGGGCTATAACTCAGCCAAAAATCATTCAACTGAAAAACCCGTTAAATATTCGCAAGTACTTGAAGTACCTGTCAATCCTGTAACATTTCATTCAAATTGCTTTAGTAGTTATAAGAGAAGTAGTCCGGACAAACTTCAAAAATAAAAATCATTAAAGGGCTATAAGTCTGACAAAAATCATTGAACTGGAAAAAGCCGATGAAATGCACAACTAGACTTGGTACTGATCATTCCTATAAAGTTTGGATGAAATTGCACCAGTAGTTTTTGAGGAGTAGTCCCGACAAGTTTTGTGACGGATGGAAAGACAGACAGACAGAAGATGGAGAAGTGATACCTATATGTCAAGGCTACTTTGTAGCAGGCCACACAAAAATCCAACTAACGCAGATTTTAAACATCTATTTTTCAAAAACCTAAATTACAAATGCTAGTTCTAAAATCCCACATAATCTCGTGGCATTTAATGATGTATAAATAAAATTGGACAAAATCTGCATCCAGGTTTTTTTTTCTTAATTTTGCGGAAAAGGCCTGGCCTTTCAGAAAGGGAAAAAAATGCGCGAAAAATCACATTTTAGGGAAAAACCCTTATGCTAACAAAACAGGTTAATAACTTCAAAATAAACGATAAAAAATGATCCGGGCAGGGCCGGCCAGCAGTTACTTCCCGTGATCAAAGTATCACACCCTTGATAGTGACTTCATTATTCAGTCATAAATATCGTCTAATATGGGTTATATAAAAATGCAAATTTTATAACAAGTTCGAGAGAAAAATCAAACATTTTGTTTACGATTAAGAAAAACGGCCGAAAATTCTATTGACCGCAGCTTCTGGACCCGCTGTTTATACCGGGTCCCCGTTTATTCACTCTCTGAAAACAGAAATGAATCCTGTGTGTTCTAAATATCGACGATTTGAACAAAAATGTGATTTTTTAAAGGCAAACAAGCCACAATTTTTTCAGACTGAGGGGAATTTTTCAGCTCGATAGGATTTTTTTTCAGGTGTGTTGTTAAATGGCTACAGTTAAATAGGAAAAAAAAACCCTGGCATTATTAGCCAGTGTGTAATTTTTTATTACTGACTTGGGCTAAGTCACCAGAAAATGAAAAATTTTCAACATTTGACTGAGAATATTACATACTTTGAAGGATAACTGATTACTCTATGGATGCATGTATGCTTTATCAAGTGTTATTCCCTAATAGGCTAATTGTGAAATAAGCAAAACATTGCAAAAATCCAGTCAGAAAGATTCCTCCATTATTTTGATCTTTCCGATGTCTAACGAGAGAGGCCAAAATTGCCAATATGTAATTAACTCAATATTTCTAAAGATCACGTCAAGTTCGTTTTACTAGTTCTGGCGATGTATTTGATCTGTTGATGTAAAACTTGCCAAAAGGCATAATATTTTTGTGTCCGAAATCATGCAACTTAGACAGTTAGAGAATAATAACATTTCTTTCAGAACAGCTTGCAAAAAAAATCAACGAACTTGTTGCTTATAAGTATTTATTGACGTGTGAAGGTCTTCCTCTTCCATGGTACAAAGTCAAAGAGAAAAAATAAGAATTTTCTGCATTTCTCAGCTGATCTTGTAAGATGCTAAGAGTTCTTTGCCCTTGCTTTGACAGCTCTCAATAAAACATGGTTCGTCCAGTCCCAAATCCGTCCCAGGAGACTCCAAACATAGTTACGTCCCTTTATCATATAACGTAACGTCACATGACCGTTGTGCGCAGTTTGCGGCCGAATCTTTTTTTTTTTATTTAAGAAATTTCAAAACTACGAACCGGATATAAGTTTAAGTTTGCTGTCCTAGACGAAAAAGGTGGAAATTACTTAGAGGTAAAAGGAGTAAGAAAGATTTTAGTTAAACTTCAAAGAACTGAAAACATCCTTCACAACATTTTCTTTTGTAAGAGTGAATGGCGTCATTCAATGTACATAAGACAAGACACGACATATTTTATTCAAAGTCGGTAAAGTCTTCACAATGAATAAACATAAGCTATGTATAGCTATTGACCGACTACATAATAAATTACATACATAAAACATAAATACATAACAATCAAAATTCCTTGTTTAGACCAGAGCCTTAACTGAGAAGCCCTGTTTAGACAGACGCACATATTACACAGCATAAACACTGATGATATAAATTATATATTCAAAACCTGAGTTGCTAGTGCTTATCTTGACCATGGTATAAAAAAGACTTACGGAAAGGAAATAAGAAACTGATGGTAATATATGGCACAAGTCTACAAAATTTAATTAAAATTAATTCAATCAAAATATAGAGGCAGCTAAAACAGATATCACTCTGAATCAGATTCAAGAATGAACTGATTAGCACTAGCGTCTCAGTACATGTAATGATGTATCATGATGTTCGTAATACATGTACAATATAGCATGCAAGGAAACAACACATAGGGTATGCAGGCAGAATATACATTGGCAACAAAATAATAATTTTACAAGCATAAACAAAAGCTAAGCATAAAGAAAGCACTGATAGCATATAGAACAAACTAAAAGCAAAAGAACGAAACTAGAATACATGGTGATAAGCTATACATAACATAGAAATGACAGATATATTCAAGAGAAGTGAGTGATTGTTGATCTTTTTTTTTAACAATAAACTAAACCTTTTATAATAATTGAAACTGACTGCGTTCAGTACTTGTGAGTAAAAAAAATAAGTCTCTATCTATCGCGGCAAGTATACACAATTTGGTATGAGTATTGTTTTGTGTAGAGTTCATCTGAACTCTTCATTATGCCAGCCTGCAACTATAATTTACAAGCTTCAATTTTTTGGACGAGGCGTTAGACCGAGATCCTGTGTATCAGATATTATAAACAATATATAAAGTACCAGGTGAGTTCTTTGAAAGTGGAAGCTTAAGGCATCTTGCAAAATGTCCAGAATCCTAAAATAACTTAATTCTTGAGGGAGAAACCATTATGTTATGTATCAAACAAATTCAAATATAAGGATAAAAGTGTCACTCATATCATAAGGTTTAACAACTATATTCAAGTTCATGTACTTAAAATGTTCAGTCTAAATCAGGAAACCATATAACAAAAAACTGATTGCAATATTGTATGTTTACAGTAAAATGAATATTTTTACAGCGCGTAATTAAGTATATCATGTCGTTACCTGACCACATGTAGAAAAAAAATATAATTTAAAACTGAATTCAATATTGATTTTTTTTATATTTGCAATATGATTTGCCACAGTTTTTTGCGTTTTTTTCCTTTTGGATTATTTGTATTTATCTATATGAACTTGATATTAAATTTTTGTTTCATTTATAGCTGATAAATTACGTTTTAGTCCTAAAGTGATTAGTCATTTCCGTTTTACATTTCAAATGAACGTTTGCTCAACGAGTGCAAAAAATGTCATTCAGCGAGCCTCTATCAAATTCTTTTAATAATAAGGCCAAAATAACCAATAATGTATTTTACCGTGGCTAGATTCATTTGAACTTAATGATTACAGGTCTCAGTGATAGTAGATATAAACATTTAATTCATAGCAATATGTCAATGAACACTGTAATGTATATTACATGTGTATTATATAGAGACAAACACAATGGTTGTATGACATACAAAGTGTTACTAAATATAAATGTATACTCTAGATAAAGAGCGGACTGCAGCATTTGATGAAATATGAATAATCCGCTTAGGTAAAAAGACATAGCTCCTGATATTTTGAGCAGCGCCGATAATACAGCTAACTCATTGTCCGCCAGGTCAACCAAAAACAAACAGCAAACACAACGTTCGCCAAGTCATCCAAAACAAACACCAAATATGTACAATGTGCCCCAGATCATCCAAAACAAACAGCAAACACAGTGTTCACCAGGTCAACGAAAACATACACAATTAGAATGCTGTAACGCATCTCAAAAATTACGACTCACCCTCGCTTGTCAGGTCTACAGAGAACCAACCCCAGATTATTTGTTTTCCCCGTAAACACTAGTCATTAAATGCTCTTAAATTAGGTATTGCCACTACAAGCTATTCTTGACATTGGAGGTAAATCTTATGTAAATGCAGGATATTGTAGGCGCTTTTATTACTTTCACTAGAGCCATTAATGGGCACTTGTCAGTTTAGGAACGCTTTAGGCCACGTATTTCAGACAAAAAAGCCTACGTTCAGGTAAAAGTTCCAGGTAAGGAATGTTTTAAACATTAAAAAACAGAACAAATCTTATTAGTTTCACCAAGAACACAGCACAACCCATTCAGAAACCGAATTTACCGTGCACTAACAAAATCATCAAAATTGGAAAGTCCATATCATTTAGAATACAATACACTATTTTGTGTTTGTTCCTAAAGTTCACTGAAACTTGATTTAGATTGAAGTTTTATATTATGGTCAAATCTTGTGATTTGTCAATGAAGAATAACTATATATATTGTTTGTCCTTTATTTACCTAGAAGCTATAATTGCATTTCTTTGCACACTGTCCAATTTCATCGGTCAAATAACTGACGTTCGTTTCTTTTCAGATGTAAATTTAATAGTACAACTTCTTTCAGAATCGGCATGTGTTTAAGACAACGAGCTTGTTGGCTGCATCAAGTATGTTTGTGCAGCATTGCTAACACTGTTAACTTCATCGAGACAATAAAAGGAGACACCCTTTTTGTCATTTAAATAGTTCCTGCTTAATAGTTTACACCTAATAACAGCGAAGTTGTCTGTGTCGTAAAACGTAGACGGTAGCTGAACAGCGATTGAAGACGATTAGAATAACAAGAAAAGACAAGTGCCCACAGTTAGACAAAGCCTGTTGTATAATTATATCAGTGCACAGAGAGACTGGACTAGGTTACGGTTCTGCAAACCGAGACTCATGTTAAGTGTTGGCATTCAAATAATTACGATACTTTGATTGTCTAGGAATTTGTTCCTTCTCTAAAATTGAGAATCTGTCAGTTCTTTGTAGACGGATCCTGTCAATGACTTTATCTAGTCGTGAAAAAGTGAACAAAAGCTGTCTGGGTTGTTTTGGCGTATGCATTTCTAATAATTCAAGTCCATGTCATATTCTAAGCAGTTTTGGGGGGAAATGAGGGTTGAGATTATTTTAGGAAATATATGTTTTTTATCATTTGTTAAAATTCATCTTATTTTCGCTCATGAATTATATGCATAATACACATAGCTAAAAATGGTTTATGAAGTAAGGCAAAACCGAAGTTTAAGTGTAAACTGTGAAGTATCGGCATCGTAACCGAGAGGTCACGGGTTCGACTCCTGACAGCCAAAATTGAAAGTGATTTCAATGTTCTTTCTTTCATAACGAGAACTAGGTAGAACTCTAGCAAGAAAACATCTGGAATAAAATGATGAACAGGTTTATGAGTTGCAAAAACTTGCCTCTCCAAGAAGCATCTGGAAAATTAAACTGAACCGAACATATTTTAATTTCTCTTTGAATGTGTGTAACAGTTCTACCGTTGTACGTGCTTGTAATGAGAAATATGTCGCAGTTCACAGTGACTTTTTCTCTACCTATATTCTGTAAAGTTTTGAAAGAAATGACCCTTCCCATGAGGTAAATACAACAGAGATTTTTTAAAATTTATTTATTATTATTTTATTTTAAATCTGTAAAAGTTTGCATCCCCTTAATATCAATAATAATGTCCTGTTAATTTATATCGTATTGTGACAAAATAATGTATTTGTATAAATCCATGAATCCTTGAATGTTTAACATGGCGAACACATGCAGACAGACAGACGAGCAGAACCAAACAATATAGAGGTTATCTGTGTTATTTATTTTCTCTTTTTCTTTCTTTTTTCTTTCTATATTTTCTTTAGTACCCGTCACATGATCATATCCCCTAATTGCTCTTGTACTTGTTTCATTTATGTATTCGTTTCTTGTTTGTATTGCTAAAGGGAAGGACAGTCTCTAATGTTGTCAGAACTTGTTGTCCAATCCTTTTGCCCTTTGCTATTAATTGTAGTTATGTGTGTATGTATTATATTATATCGCAAAGAGCAATAAAATATGATTAAACTATACGACTGACTTGAAATAAGATAACTAATATTAAACAAACGCCCTTGGGTAATTCAGAGTAATTTACAGTTAAATTTCATTATCATTAAAAGTAAATTTCGCTGTTATTAAGTTGACAGCCATAAGGCAGTAAGGAAAAATCAGAAATGTTCGAAAACGTGTAATCTAGAAAATTAAAAAGAATTTTGAAATTAGTATAATTATTAATTTATAACTTACGAAATTCGTCAGGAAAAATGCCATGGACGTCATTGGTAATTTATGGATGTAAGCTAACGTGTATTTTATTTCTGTTAATTATGATGTTTCACTTAATGATTAGAGACAGTCCTATTGAAAGTGTTATCGACGATTCTTATGAGAACGTGTTGCCCATAAATGATGGGCTTCAAAACGTCAGTGGAGACCATTATGATTTAATCATTAACACCTATATGAGAAGTGGGTCAACATTTCTCGGAAAAATATTCTCGACCCGACCGGATACATTCTACTTTTTCGAGCCACTGTGGAACGCGCAGCAGTTTGCTTACTATATGGGTCAAAATCACATTTGCCATTATAACGAGAACCGGTGTTCGAAGCAAGGAGCAGACGCCATTGCTAAAAATATTGGCAGGGGCATAACTCTAAAGAAGTCTCTGAGATTTCTACAAGCGCTACTAGACTGCACATTTGAAGACCATGAGAAGTTTTTACCCGATCCTAGACGGTTTCCCGACGAGTTTTCGAACAAAACGCATTCTTGGAATTTTGCCAAAGGTCAACTTTGGCAACCTTATAATGAGTGCGCTCGCACCAAAACAAAATACAGTCACTGTATTTCTCGGATTAAGCCCGTGTGTCGTGACGCCAAACATAAAGTCATGAAAGTTTTGCGCACGTCACTAAGCAGTCTCGAACCGTTGTTGAAAGCAAGACAAAATCTAAAAATCATTCAGCTTTTTAGAGATCCACGTGGGATAATAAATTCTCATTTAAACACAAATTTTTACAAAGAAAGGGTGCAAAACGCAGTGCAGATCGTAAATGATATAAAATCTTTGTGTAATCGAATGAGGTTGGATGTCACAACGGCTCTTAAGTTTAGACAATTGTACGCAGACAGATTTCGCGTCGTACAATACGAAGATTTCAGCGACTTGCACCACAGTGCACGGGCGTTGTACAATTTAATGAAAATGGATTTAACACCTGAGATTGGGAGAAAACTGGAAAACTTAATACGACCAGAGAACGCACTTAAAGGCTTTCACCCCTATAATTACAGAACTTCACTTTCTTGGAAAATTGAAAGAGTGACAAATAAACACTGTAGTGATGTTTTTCAGTCCCTCGGTTACCCATTGTTTACAGACAAAGCGGAATATACGAGCTCAGAAAGTGTAAAAAGCCATCTTCAATATGCCTTAGACTTTTGACTGTGTAACTTAAAAGATATTGAATAAGATACTACATGAAAAAATACCTATGCCTTGAGCACGGATAAAAACTATAGGCATGTTATACATGTTGAAAAAGTATATGCTATGCATATGTGACCTATGTACTTGTAAGTTAATAAACAGCTCAGATGATATATTTATGAAGCGTATGCATGTACATGGCAAACAATAGAAACCTACAGGTCTCAAAATACATTCACATGATACAAGTATAATCATTGAATTACGTTGATACAAGTGTAATCATTGAATTACGTTGATACAAGTGTAATCATTGAATTACGTTGATACAAGTGTAATCATTGAATTACGTTTTAACAGTCTTGAAATGAGTTATAATAACAGTATGCTATGCATTTCAACGCTTTAATCTTCTTGAAATCATTTTATGGACCAATATTTGGTGGACTCTTAGTGTGGAAAGTTGTAGTACAATTGTAAACTTCCTTGGTCTCGAACTCCTGCATGTTACGATAAAAAGTGACAAATAGTAAGAATAAAAGTAAATGAAAAGCTAAATGTATGCTGGGCAATAATTAACTGGAATAAAAAGAGAGAATGATTCTGTTCGTTTCTACGGGGTATAAAATTATGTTGTTATATTTCAACTTTCTTAGATTTTGATATTCATTTTATCACATGTACAATAACAATTTAGCTTATTTAGTTAGGGTTATTGGTTCTTTAACTGTAATTTTGATTATTTTCCACACACGTGAAGAATATGTGTATTCCAAAGACTAGAAGAAATCAGCGACCTCCAATTTGACGGAAATGAGATAAAAACCAATGCTTCCGCGGTCAGTCTTTATGGTTAATGGCAAATCTCTTGACTCTAGTCCAGCTCAGACCCGTTTGTTAGAAAATTGGCAGGAAACATGAGGCAGGTGTTGCAAAATGCCAGTCAATTTAGGAGCACCCCACCCCTTACTTCAAAACAGTACTGTTATATCATGCATCTTTAAAGATACAGTTTCACTTTCAAATAAAAAATATATCATCTATTTAGTGAAGCCTCGATATTTCCTGTAGATTCGTTAATAGGTGTGTTGAATTGTATGTAGCTATCTGAATGATGGGAAGTGGTCACAAGTTCGTAATCCCGTAAATTTAGTAAATTATATAGACATCAATAGGTTGGTGTCGTGGATGGAGGAAGTTATCTGGCAAGGCGTAGGAATTTATCTGGTGAGCCGAAGGTGAACCCGATAAATTTCGAAGCGCGACATCGATAAAATTATCCGACTGATCACATGATCAGGTAATCGTATATCAAGATCACGTGACCAACTGCCGTAGATTAAATATAATATAGGGCACCTTGCTATCGGTTTGAAATTGTTATCTTATTAAGTGAATCTGGAACTGTAACATTTATTTCATTACATGGCTGATTCGCATTTGTTTGATCTTTTGGTCTTGTGACGGAAGTTGCCCACGATGCCATGCAAGTACTACTCAAGTAAGATGGCGGCCGTACTATATCTTAGTACAGGATAGAGGCTATGAAATGAAATCTTCTGAATTAAGAAATCAAAGGGAGGGAGTGTAGCGACCGGCCCGAGGTTTCTTAATGCAGAAGATTTCGCTTCATAGCCTCCTAGTGTTTGCCCCTCCCATTTTGATATTTCACTATCTTCGTTGGCTTCCTTATTTGAAACATACCAATCTGTAAACAAACCACTTGTGCGCCGACATACCTGCGCAGACAACATGCTATGGCAGCTGCAATTTTTTTAAAAAAACTGATTGGCCAGAGAAGTAGGACAAACACTAAAATACTGTTAAAAGGCCTAAAACAGAACAGAATAAAAGTTAGGGTTATATATCGAGTGTTTTTGCCTTAACACTGAAAATTGCTGACTGCTTAACTTGTTATTTTTGAATTTATAACTAAATTAGAATCGTGATGCTGGAGAGAATTGATTTAAGAATAAACAGAGTTGGCGAGTTGAACATGCTAAATTAAACACAACAGACGGGCAATATTTGTCATTGCATTAAGACAGACTGTTTGAAAGAAGCTAGGTCAAGTATAGAGGTCACTTTAGTTTATTTAAATGAGTTTGATGTTTACATTTGTTCTAGTTTTTGTTGGCGTAGGCGGACTTTTAGAAATAAAGGTAAAAATTCTTTGTCGTAAAACTGAAATGATAAATTGAAAATGGGACAACATTTTTTGGCGGTTCCTTTGATAACTGTTTAGGAAATCGTAAGCACGTATTGAGCGTAAACAATTTCGATTAATTAATAACTCGTTCTTTTTTCAGTCAATACCAATACAATTCAGGATGTATTTAGTGTCTTTCTAGGATGCTGTGGCCACAGAGTAACTGGTTTCCTCCAAATAAAAGGACATGAAAAATATCATTTACCCAAAAATTCCGTTATGATAACGAGGATTAAAATTTCAATGAAGCAATTTTCTGTTCCTTACCAATCAATTAATGGTTAAAATTTATATAAAACTTCGTTTTCCGCCAATGAATCTGAGGACAAAACACCCTCGACGTCCCGCACGCCGGTGAGAATGAGGCCAAACACCCTCCGCGCCCCGCACGCCAGTAAGAATGAGGTCAAAACACCTTCCAAATCCCGCACGCCAGTTAGAATGAAGTCAAAACACCCTTGACGTCCCGCACGCCAGTGAGAATTAGGTCAAAACACCCTCCGCGTCCCGCACGCGAGTGAGAATGAGGTGAAAACACCCTTTGCGTCCCGCACGCGAGTGAGAATGAGGTCAAAACACCCTCCGCGTCCCGCACGCCAGTGAGAATGAGGTCAAAACACCTTCTGCGTCCGGCATGCCGGTGAGAATGAGGTCAAAACACCCTCCACGTCCCGCACGCCGGTGAGAATGAGGTCAAAACACCCTCAACATCCCGCACGCCAGTGAGAATGAGGTCAAAACACCCATCATGTCCCGCACGCCAGTGAGAATGAGGTCAAAACACCCATCACGTCCCGCACGCCAGTGAGAATGAGGTGAAAACACCTTCCACGTCCCGCACGCCAGTGAGAATGAGGTGAAAACACCTTCCACGTCCCGCACGCCGCCTGTGAGAATGAGGTCAACACACCCTCAACGTTCCGCACGCCAGTGAGAATGAGGTCAAAACACCCTCCGCTTCCCGCATGCTGGTGAGAATGAGGTCAAAACACCCTCCACGTCCCGCATGCTGGTGAGAATGAGGTCAAAACATCCTACACGTCCCACACGCCAGTGAAAATGAGGTCAAAACACCTTCCACGTCCCGCACGCCAGTGAAAATGAGGTCAAAACACCTTCCACGTCCCGCACGCCAGTGAGAATGAGGTTAAACACCCTCCACGTCCCGCAGGACAATGAGAATGAGGTCAAAACACCCTCCACGTCCCGCACGCCAATAAGAATGAGGTCAAACACCCTCCACGTCCCGCAGGACAATGAGAATGAGGTCAAAACACCCTCCACGTCCCGCACGCCAATAAGAATGAGGTCAAACACCCTCCACGTCCCGCACGCCAATAAGAATGAGGTCAAACACCCTCCACGTCCCGCAGAACAATGAGAATAAGGTAAAAACACCCTCCGCGTCCAGCACGCCAATGAGAATGAGGTCAAAACACCATTCACGTCATCGCATGCCAATGAGAATGAGGTGAAAACACCCTCTGCGTCTCACACGCCAAAAGGAATGAGGTCAAAACACCATCCACGTCATCTTGAAAAGGTAATCCTATCTGAGCGTTTGTTTATTTATGTTGAAAATGTTAATACGATGATTTATTTTTTGTTTCAGGAATACAAACTTGATATTCGTTAAAAGGAAATGGTTCAGAAGTTCAAAATAGTTTATTTATAGCTGAAAGTCGGCATGCGCAAAAACAAGGTGCGTGGCAGAGTAAAACAGTATTGATGGTGAATCAATAGAATCATTATTAGGAATGTCGTCTTTTGAAGACATGGTTTGGTACAATCACTGAACCGGCCAACCCTCTCTGCCTTTGTTACAGAAATTATTTAAAGGTTGCTCGTATACAGTGTCCGAATAACTGATATGATCCCAGTATTCTTAGGTTGACAAGTCTCGGTTTTATGGTTTCGGACAAGGAGATTTCCAAGGAACAATCTTGGTGGACCTCCTCTAGGCAATGCTGCCTGCAAAATGTCAAAAACTTTAGTAATTTCAAACAAAAAAAGTTTTAAAGACTTTCCTATTTAATTTTCATGTAAATCATGTGATTTCGGGGTGGAACCATTATGATTCCAGGGACATAATTTGAGCAAAAATTGGTAGAAGGCCACTAGATAATGCTTCTTGCCAAATTTCAGAACACACAGCCTTATGGCGTCTGACAAGAAGAGCTTGAATTTGGATATATATGCATGTAGCAATTTAACTCATTTTACAATCAGAATCTGAACTGTAATTTCCACAGAATAAAAAAGTCCCTGTTTATAAACATTGTGTTAAGTATTTTCTTCTCCCTAAGAACGAAGATCCACTTAAAATGTCAACAAAAGCGATCATAGAGTTCTAGAAAAAAACGTATGCCAAAAAGAAAAAAAGAAAAAATACAAGCAAAATTAATTGGATAACCCAAAATACTCGGTACTAAGCTCTATATTTGATATGTTTCCATAAAGAAATATTCTGCGTGCAGTACTTTAGGCTATGTCGTTTACGTATACTATGATATAACTGTCACTTAACTCATTTCTTTTCTAAATATATACGTCTGGAAATGAAAGTCTCCTACATTAACTTGCTGAGAATTCGTTTTAAGACGCTAAACATGCATTCGGGAAATGCATAAGGATTGATTTAAATTCATCCGTACATAGTTTTTATATGTCAGATTACACCTTATCGGTTTATTAAACAAATGTTACTAGGATAGACATGAATTAAAAACTAAAATGACATTCTTGACAGTATCAATGTATTAGCTGGAAATGACTTCGGAATGAGACCGGTTGTTGTAGAGAAAATATTGCCGCTGCTGACAGCCGAGTGACAAATACTAAAAAAGACTTATTTCTTACAGTATTTTTTTTGTTTTCTAATTACCCCAAATGTCTAGATGATCTCTCGATTTATCTATTTGAGTTTATTTATCGTCGGTACCGGTTGCCCATTTGACCGACGCCACGTGCTGAGATTAGTTATTTAATATTGTAGGGGATAGTACAAGACACAGAAACCATTCCATTTCAGAGACACACTCAATGTATAGGCATGATACATGGGACCTTATCCGAAAGGTAATAAGTAATGTAAATGGGGAGCGGGGGATCAAATTCGCGGCCCCTGGATTACCAGTCCAGCGTGTTACTACTGGACCACTGAGCCGCTTATTCCAGGTGATCTACGACTTGCAGCTCTTTTATACCACACTGTCCTCTAACTAGGGACATATAGTGAAGCTTAATCATTTTCATAACATTCAAATATATTTTTTTCATAGACTGGTTTGTACTATGTTTTACACTGTCGACTTTGAAAGTAGTCTGATAATTGGAATAGTAATTATTCAAAATATTAACAAAAACTTAAATCAATAGTATTATCAAAAAGGTTACATTTAAAGTCGGAATATTTCAAAATCAATTATTACGTACTTTAACGAACTAATTTAAGTTCATTTCTCAAAGAAATTAGCTCTGACCGGCCGCGCCCAGGACGCATAAAATAGACGTCTCACCAACAGGGTAAAAGGGTACAATCAGCAACGTCTCAATCCAACGTTTGTTGGTTGCAGAGATAAAGACTAATAAGGCGTACAGGGGCAACGCCTTAACGCCGGAAAGACGACAAAACCCGCCCTTGAGGTATCGGCAGCATCTCAGGTGGACTCAAAACCAGTGGAAAGAAGTCCAGGTTTTGTATAGATATGCCAGATGAAAGGCGTAATGTAAGGCGTCGAATGGGTGTGCGTTACGCCGACTGCTGCGTCAGACAACACTCCCGCTGGGGAGGGGTCTGGGTCGAGATATATTGGCACCACAAGACATCACTGATAGTAGCTGAATGAAGTTTAGACGGCTCACATATGTCGATGAAATACTAGAACCATGTATGTTACCCTTTCTGAGAAAATCACCGTGACTTCGCCATTTTTCAGCAGGACACGCAGGGCTCATTCAGTCAGACTCACCACTGACTTTCTCAGCATCATTATTCTGCCCTGGCCTGCGTTCTCCCTGGATTAAAGTAAACTTGATTTTCCTGTAAGTTTTATAATTGAAAAGTAAATCAGCATCAAATGATGGAAAGTATATTCCCCGGTGCGCTTTCATTGACCGCCAGTATATATACTAACGGAAAGCATTCAGTTGTGTCAAACATTTTTTAGACTATAAGCTCCTTAAAACTTACAATTCAGGTGACATTATGAATAAGAAATTGAGAATGATATGGGTATATCAATGATATAACAAATTAAAACTGATATCAAAGTCAATACCTGTGAAATTTGATATCCATCGGGTTATATTTTCGGTCAATATCACCTTTCATAGACCTTAAAACTACACATCGACCCTAACATCAATCTTTATCTGTCAGTGTAATATATCATTAAAGCGACGAACTATTCGTATGAAAAGACATAAGGATAGATAACTGATCCAATTAAATAGTCTTGTTTATTTATTTTTTTCGATGGGAAAAGTTTGTTTACGCACACACCTTAAAGTCGTGACGTATTGTTTGTGTTGTTATCCGATATTTCTTTAATCAAAAATGAAATCTATTAATGACAGTCGGTCAGTCTGAAACCAACTTTGTAAACAGGTTTAAACATATTGACGTAGAATTCCATTATTTTGGATTATTTTTCAGTCAATGAAAAACACGATAAAACGTTTGCGGTAACATGCTATCTGTCAGTTTGTGGTTATTGAATAAGACAAACACAGATACAGTTGTTTTAGATATAAAACACAAATGCAACAGTGGTGAGGCAAAGTCCAACGCTTCTGTTGTAAGCATAGGTTAAGTAAGTAACAGAGTTAAGTTTTCTATCATAAGATTCTTTCTGGGAAAAATCTTTTTAAATGTGTTTTTTTTTTTTTCTATTTTATTTTGAGGCTCCGGACACGGATGACGCCGTTTATTTTCCCCGTCATAGGTTAAGAAGAGGTCGGAGAACCATCCTTAACTAACCTTACAAAAATAATAATACAACAAAATTATCTAATAATATTACAATCAATTTGTCAAAAGCATAAAATAATATCGTTACAATATATATAACGGGGAAAAGGAACGAAAACAAAACCTGTTGCCTCAGGGGCCAAATCCATTATATATACAGTAAAGTCTTGCTTTGCGACCGACCCTTTTTTGCGGGCAAATCGATATTACGACCGCTTTTTTCCGGTCCCGACTTTTTGCTATATAATATAATGGTCGTAAGGTCCGATTTTACGACCGACCCGCTACTACGTATTACGACCACTTTTTCGGGTCCGAATTCCCATTTTACAATGAAAGTGGGACCCCATAAGACGACCATTAACTGTTTACTAAAATGACACGTGTCACCAATTATCACCACTAAACAACATAATACGACAATTGTCATCAAGGTGTGAACGGTTTGCGGTACAATTTATAAACATTAATATTAATAAACTTTAGGCTATTAGTAATTTTAGGAACGTTATTATAATATACTTCAATGTTTGTATGATAAAAATGGTACTGATTAATGCAGAACAAAGAAATACGTTATGAAAGACGAAATAGGTGTTAATAATGCCCAATTTCGGATAGGTACGTTATTACGGCTACGAGTGAAAAACTGTTAAAAATAAATCGTGTACAGTAAGATTTCAGTGTTGCTAATTATGAAAACAGCTTGAAAGAAAAATTGCACTGTACACTTTCGAGTTTTAATTCATTTTATGTCGCACTAACATGAAAATTATGTGAAAAATATCATGTTATTGTAGAAAAAAAATTGATGCAATTAGTTAGTATTTTTCCATAATTTACTTTTTCAACAAGGTTATTATAGCTAATAATAACCTTTTACAACATATGAGAAATTGATTGAAGGCTAGCACGGGTCTCGGAATTAAGACCGACTCGATAATAAGACCACTTCTCCCAGGTCCCCAAAGTGGTCTTAATAGCGAGACTTTACTGTATTTTTAAATGTTGTGCAGAGCTTGTGGTTTGGATTCCTGATGATTTAAAAGAAAGGCTTGACTTTAGTTACTGCACAATGTTATTAGATTGATCTTTAAACAGGTAAACAAATCCTATACTAGACAAAAGAGAAAGTTGTATGACACAAATTTGATAAATCATATTTCATATTTTATTTTCAATGTACCATGTTCTTCGAGGTACACGAAAGTCTTAGAAATATGTTTAGATTGATTGTGTTTGTATTAAATGCGAATCTATGTCATTACTGAGTCTTATTTTTGATGGAACAATTTTAAGATACACAAAGAATGATAGACTGCGGCCACCGTGACATTATATTAATAAAGAGGAGAATATTGCGCATTTAAATCACTACTAGTTTGTGGCTTCGATCTATTTTTTCAGTATAACTTGAAGAATGAACATTTTAATAGTAACTACGATGACAGACAGTATCAAAGTGTAAGCTTGGAATTGCCTACAAGAAAAAAGCAATATTTTCCATAAAATACTGACCAAATACTGAAACAATTAATTGCATGCAAACATTTTAGTATATCTTAATCTAATTAAATATCCCGTGTTTTCTAACTGCTCCAGAATATGTCTCGATATATGTCTGATCAAAATTGCATTAATACCAATGTAATGTTTGAATAGAACAATTTTCACGTAAAACTGCAGTTCTCTTCCTTAACTAGTGCAATGTGCAAAGAGACATAAAATATATTCAAAGTAAAATCAGAGTCATAATTTTCTTGTTGCCACAAGAAAGCGCCCAATGAAATGGAGCTGTGCAGAGCTATGACAAATTTGACTACGGATAGTGACAAAACATTTGTGTTTTGGTACAAATAGCTTTAGAGATATTTTATCCTAGATCAAATTGTTCTACCCTTTTTATCAAACTGAACCTTTACTCGCCTTATTTGTTATGAAACACAATTTTTACTGAAAGAACGTACACCAACCTTGATCATTTAATAAAGAATTTCTAAGATCTACATTTTACGTAGGAGACTTACACAAACACCAGGCCCATTAATATAAACGAATGTAGTAGTACACCTCCCATTGACAAAACACAAAAATAAATCATGGGGTGTGACTTTTGTTTGCGTAACTTTTGTCTTTAGAGCAATGAATGACAGATTCAGTCTAAACGTTACAGTTATTACACGTCTAAGAAACAATCAACCTTTTCCATAAATCTAAAATGCTCAATGAATATCGGGACAAGATAGGTGCTAAACTGAAATAGACTTTGCATGTTTGGTTGAAATTGATTTTTTCAGCGTTGTCATGTGTCAAAATACTTTTCCCATTTATTTTTACCCAGTTTCTCCTCGGAAGCAATTTCCAGTCGGTATATATTTGTACTGATGCTGTCAAGTTTGTCATTCAGGGGTTTTTAATATTATTTTTAGTAACATCTGCGAAATTGACAAACGAATGTGTTTTTTAAAAAGCTGGTAGGACCATGTATCTATCAACAAGAACTGTCACTGGAAGATGTCAATGTCCCCGAAGAGGTGCTTTGACTTTGGGCTGAGGACCAGTCATTCAAGGGTCAAGGTCAAATAAATATAGGTCAGTGGGAAGGTCTTGTCCACAGGGGTGTTGTGTCCAAGTATGAAGTAAATCGACTTTCTTATAAGGAGGTTATGGCCAATGTTAAAGTTTTTGGACAATTGGATCTTCAAGGTAAAGGTCTTTCAGCAGTCAAGGTCAAATAAATATAGGTCAGTGGGAAAGTATTGCTCAAAATGGTGTTGTGTCCAAGTATGAAGTAAATCGACTTTCTAATAAGGAAGTTATGGCCGCTGTTAAAGTTTTTGAGCAATTGGATCTTCAAGGTAAATGTCATTCAAGGGTCAAGGTCAAATATATATAAATCAGTGGGAAGGACTTGTCCAAAGGGATGTTGTGTCCAAGAATGAAGTAAATCCACATATTAATAAGGAAGTTATGGCCAATGTTAAAGTTTTCGGACGGACAGACGGACGGACGCACTGACGGACGGAATGACGGACTGACGGAAAGAGAGTACAGAAGACTTTTTAAAAACATAAATGAAACTGACTAGGCAATGAAATTAAAAAAAGTTCCCCAATTCCTTGCATAAACACAGCAAGAAAATGATATCCCTTTGTCCCGTAATCAGTTCCAGTTAGATTGCATTCCATTCTCGGCGTAGGCAAATCAATTGCGCTTAGGGTGTACTCGTTTCTTTGACCGAATTTCCCGATGTGGGTGAAACAAGTCGGAATTTTAACCAGAGGTTGAATCAAATCATTTTCTATGTTACATTACCTATTTCTAATTCATCCGTAAAACAGAGGAGGTTATTCGTAACAAACCGTCGATAATCCGAAGGCTTACCATTTCCTCTTTTTCGTAAATCGTCAGCCGTTTTTAGGTTCCCGAATCTTAATTGGTTGGATTTTAAAGATTTTTGTTAGCAAGGCCTCCATATCATCGGAAGTTCAAACCAAAAGTAATCGAATACGTCGAAAAAAAAAAAGGTTACAAAAATTACACTGTGTAGCATGAATATTCTCCAGGGACAGTCCGCTTTCAATTCAAGGCTTATGGAAGGCAATAATTTCGTAATAGCGACCCCTTGTCCGTTTTGAAACAACTTTGGTGTAACGTTTATATCAAGCAGAATTCTGTCGGATTTTAATTATATTGAACTGACCACTAGTTGGCTGTGATTTTTTAGTGATATGTACATAAAAGATTAGTTTTTGAGATCTTATACATCTTATATAATATTTCCTACACTGTTTAATTTGTTTTGTTTGATTCATATTTTTTGCTCCGAGGTTTAATCGTTGTAAACTGACCAATGTTTTTTGTACTTCCTTATATCTGCACTAGTCAGATTTTTCTTATAGAGATCTTTTAATTTCAACCATTTAATTAACAATTTACAATGTGTGTGTGTGTGTGTGTGTGTGTGTGTATGTGTGGTAATTTAGGTTTGAACGACCAACATAGAAACATATGTTTAAGGTAAACCTTTTTTTGAATTATTTCAACCTGAAAGTTCAGTGACTTTAAGCCATGTTATATTCATAGTATATTTATTGTAGCCAGTGTTACTAAAATGTTGAAACAAAGAGGAGCATGATTTGCAATGGATCAACTCTTGTGCATAAGATTCCTTTAGCATTACATGAAGGAAAGTAGATCGTGTTTATTTTCCTCCACATATTCAAAAAATTAAACTTCAAGACAGTTATCGTCTCTGCGAATCTGCATTGTAAAACTCTTGATACGCCAACAGAAGGAAGTCATAAATATGTAAAAAGCTTATTTAATAAAATCTAATAGCATTGTACTTTCCAAATCAGCCTAGGTCTGTTATCAACATCTTTATCTTTAGATGTGAATGTCGAAGAAAGTTGGCTATCCGTTTTGATTCCGTTCCTTGTCTACACAAGTGAATGTTTCACGTGAACCCTAAAATATCGGTAATAAAGAGGCTTCAAAATACAAACGAGGAGTATTATGGACGAGATCAAAGGCCATACCTACAGATAGTGATGAGAAGGGGAAGGTTTCTGTAAGAATTAATCTTCGATTTTATATCTGAATTGAATGGCAAACCTGCATCGTCTGTCTTATTTGTTGAAATCATTCAACTTATGAATAGCCTCAACACATCACTAAGTTAAAGGTTTTAAACGTGATTGGTGGTGTGTAATATTAACTTTTTAATCATTTGACGCTTTCAATTGCTTAAGATAGTTTAATTAGTTAAATTGAGTTTTGCCCTTTCTAATATTCAAAGTCATTTCAAGCGGGCAGTATATAAAGGGACGAGTACTAGACTACAATACTCCGTAAAAAAAAGCCCTGTCAATTTTTTCACTTTTATAATGCTGACGGTCGTTAGCGGGCTCGAACCTATGACCATTAATCAATGCGAGGTTACTTGATTTGAGGTCTTCGACTTTACGCGCTTGACCAAGGAGATCGGTCTTTGCTTGAGTCTGTAAACATTTAGATAAGGATCTTCTACCACGACCTTGACCTTTTCTGACATAAACATGTGAAACACAAGAGATATTTTATTCAATTCAATTCTGAAAAAAAGCGTTTGGTTATAAGACCTGATTTAAGGAGATCAACAGTCATATATAGATGTAAGAAAAAGTCAAATATAATCTAACCGCACAAACGATACGTTACAGCTTTAATTAAGCTCAGTCCGTACGTCAAGACGTAAAGGTCAGTCCATAAAGAAAGAGTTTTTCCCAATAAAAATACCAACATTACTTAACTATAATAGTTTATTTTCAGCAATGCATGGTTGTTAGTTATTTTAACAAAGGCTTTTTATGTAAACTTTATATAAGACTGACTCTTTGTGTGACATATCCATAAACAAGTCAGATGATAAGCAAGAATAAAATAGTATCTTAATAACCAGACTACATAATAAAGTCACCACTCAGAAATATTACACAGAAAAGTCAGTTTTCTTTAAGTCAAAAATAAATAGATAATATAACTCACTATCTAGAGTTGTATTACATAAGTCACATGATCAGTTTGTATATCATTCCTACTTAGATCGAGACGTTTGGAGCATTCATAAAATAAACTCGCAGTAACAAACGAAATATATCACTAAAAGAACATGTCGCAGAATTGTCTATTGTCTAAATTAAGCTCTGTATTAACTCTCTACAACCGGTATCATTTTGAAGTAACTTTCAGCTAATACACAGATTGTTTTAAGAAGGTCGCTTAACTTTATATTGGATATCTATCCAAGTATTATTTGATTAATTAACAGATAAAGTGCCAGCTGACGGAAAGAAAACAAGATGTACGGTAAATCTGTATTAATTCTTATACTGATATGTAGTCGAGCGTCGCGGTGATATTGACTTTTTGAAGGTGACATTTTGGTAGGGTTTTAAAATTAATATGCTGGTGTCCCTTACTACAACGTATTCATGTTGGGGTTAATGAATTATCTTAAAGTGAAACAACAACAATGATTGATGAGTGGTTAACGCGTCGGACTAGTAGTCCAAGGATTGCTGGCCGCACGGGTTCAAACCCAATCAGGGGCAAGCCGTTGTTTCCTTGAGCAAGAAACTCATTGTTTAGTACTGGTTGGTTCCAGGAACGGATTCGAGAGTGTGTCTATAAGCCTAAAAAGCTTCCTACATAAGCTAAAAATACTTCAATCGAACTAAAATAAATTTGGTATAAACCAACAATGACTGGCCGATACTGCACGTTTCGCTTATCATGTACGTTTTAGCAAACATCGTAAACAACTGATTTGTATTTGTATTCATAACATGCTACTGATATTTTGATGAGAATAAGAATGAATGAAGCTTCCTTGATGTCTTAAAGATAAAATGGCTAAATTCATCTTACGTAAAATAAAATACAAATTTGAGTTTGCGCATGTATTTTCGAACAAGCTGCAATAACAACTTACATGTTACATATTATCTCCCTTTTTCATGAGAAAATGAAAACAGTGGAAAATTAGTTCTTTATATGGTATGCATGTATCTCAACCAATTATAATTAATTGTCTGTATGTAGTTTTTCAAATGCCTAAATTTAATGTTCTCTTTTCTTTACATGTTTTTTTAACAAACACCAATGTATCCTACTGAAATTACTTTTTTTGATAACATTGATGCATGTACAAAGAAGACACTTCAATTAAAGAATGGGCATTTATATTTGGCGAGACTGCTAACGAAATATGCCATTTATCTTTTATTCAAGAAATGTTATCTCAGTTTCAGTATTTTTTTATCAGTGAATGAAATTAGGGATGGGGTGGGGGGGGGGGGGGGGGGGGTTTAGACGCGAAGAAAGAACGAGATTAAATTCGTCGCATTTGAACGACCACAACTATTTAATTCACTTCGATTTTGAATATGGATACAATATTATTTTGTTTATATTATTATTTTGTTATCATTGAAGTGAATTGTAATTTGGTCCTCGGATGATTTACGCGGTGTACGGAAAGCACTCTGGAACTTTTTATGTAAGTAATTGATGACTTAGGCAGATTTAGGGAAACGGGATGAAGAACATATTGTGTAAGGAAAATCATCTTACGGTTATATTACTAGTTAAAGAGACTGAATATTTAAATAAAATTAATTTGTACCTATGAAGACTGTGTACTTTTAGAATACAATCTTATGTCTTACACACATAAAGAATGGCCTTAGAGTTTGACGTAACATCATTTTTATTCTCTCTGATAACGGTTTGTTTCATCTAAGTCCAGACAAAATGTCTAGAAAAAATACAATAACTTGAATAAAGCACAATGTCATCTGATTTAAAATGAGAAATTTCTGAGACAGTGAATAAACACACTCGAGACGCATTTTTTTGTCTCTGTATTATAAAATGTTACAGTAAAAGAGAGTATTGTGTTGATAATTAATTATTAACCGCCAGTGTGCCAACTTCTTATCTCTTTGCGATTAATCTATAAAGGTATCGACACAAATACTGAAGATGATTTCCGTAAATAGTACACCCACATGCAAAGAAGAGAAGGCCTACCAAAGAAGCATTATGTAATAAAATTAATTGCGACTTCACCTGATTCCTGATTTTTTAAAATGATTCTTACAAGCCTTGCATTCTTAATTTTTGAAGAAATTTTAACCCGAATAAGTGTGCATTTAGGTAAAGAAAGAAAGAGAAAATCAGCTATAATTCATGTCAAACAAGTGTAATAGATTATTTTTCCATTTTTTTTGTTCCAAAAGTTCTAAATATTCTAGAGAATTAGAAAATTGTTCGTAAGTATATATGGAAAAGAACCGAAGTCATTCTGTATCTCTGAATGTAAATGAGTGTAGGAAAAACGCACACAGTGTGAAAGTTTAAGGTCGAACAGTTAGTGTATTTCTTCACTGAAAAAAAAATGTTTTCCTTTTTTCAAAAAAAAAAAAAAAAACCCTCATGTTTATCAATTTCCAGTGTCTATTCTAGGATGCGCGATTGCGGGATTCACGCTATTTTTTCAAAGAGCGCACACATTTTTGAAACATGTGCGTGAAAATCGCGCATCCAAATCGGTAAACTTGCACAAAAACTGCCGGAATTCCTAGTCGGGGATTAATTTACATGAACACCGGAAAACAAAGGGGGGTAATCCGAAGCTAAATAAAATAGATACAAAGTGTTTAACCGAACGAAAATACTAGTGTTTACATTAAACATATGAAATGCTTAAACAATGGTGTTTGGTATTGGTCCCCCCATGTTTTTGAAAATCCCCCCTATTTTTTGAAGTGAGGGGGGAAATTCACCCCTATTTCTGAATTTCTAGAATAGACACTGAATTTCCTTCATCAAACTACTATTGTTGGCTACTTGAAGGGTGTTTAATTTCTTTATTGCAGCTATTAAACACGACAGTATCAATATATTTGCTGGACATGTCTACAAGAAGAACACGCAGTTACATACAAAGACGGAATTAATACGACGCTGTCTTCAGATGTAAGGTTATCGGGTCCTGCAAATTTGTTATATCTAATTTTTATTAACTTTACAAAAGTTGAAGTGGTTGATCCATTTTTAAAATGGATTTTCGTTGTCAGGTTTACGTACACCCTGCAAACACTGGAAAACAAAATCAAAATGCTTGTCGAGAGCTATACTTTCCATCAGATATTTGTTTTAATCAACCTGCGCAATAGAAAAAAATCGTAAGGTGCTACATCTGGCGAGAAAGGTGCAAGGGTATGACAGGAACCTTTCCAAAAGATTCTTATATAATTGCTGATGTGTATGATGGCGTTTTGTGATGTAACAAACACATTTAGAAGTGCACGTCGCTAAAAAAAATCAAGAGGGCCATAATGGCCCTGGATCGCTCACCTGAGTACTTTGGCTGTAGGTTTGCTGCTAAGCAGTATTTCATTTTTTAATTGAAAATATATTAGTGCCTACAAACCAAATATGTAAAATATTAGTCAATAAATAAAGGCTCTATGACAGAAAGTAGAAATATCTATTATAAGCTATGGTGACCTTGACCTTGACCCAGTGACCTCAAACCCTACCCATGGGTAGACGTCCATGCAAGGAACCTATATACTGAATATCAAAGATATTGGTCTATAAATGAAGGCTCTATGAGGTACAGTAGATAAATCTATTTTTAGCCTCCATGACATTTAACCTAATCTAATAATTTCAAAAAGCTTGATAAAGCTTGCTTCATGCAAAATTTTAAAATTCTAGGCCTTGTGGTTTCAGACAAGAAGATTTTTAAAGATTTTCTTCTATATTGCTATTTAAAACTTATGACCCCTCGGGCGGGGCCAATAGTGGCCCCAGTGACATTTTTCAAAGAAACTAGGTAGAGGTCCACTAGACCACTAGACAATGCTGCATACCAAATATCTAAGCTGTAGACATTGAGGTTTCCAGTCAGAAGATTTTTAAAGATTGCCTTTTTTACATATTAAGGGCCCCCGGGGCGGGGCCAATTTTGACCCCGGGGCCAACAAATAAAGAATACTGGTAAAGGTTCTCAACACAATACTTCAGACCAAATATCTAAGGTCTAGTCCAATTAGTTTCATGTTTTTCCTATATAACTCTATATAAAACATTTGACCCCTTTGTGGGGGGGGGGGGGGGGGGGGGGGGGGCATTTTTGACCCAGGATTTGAACAAACTTGGTAGAGGTCCAATGGACAATGCTGCACACCAAATATCTAAACTCTAGGCCTTGCAGTTTCTGACAAGAAGATTTTTAAAAGTTTTTCCTATATAACTCTATGTAAAACATGTGACCCCCGGGGCTGGGCCATTTTTGACCCAGGAGCCATGATTTGAACAAACTTGGTAGAGGTCTACTGGACAATGCTGCACACCAAATATCTAAACTCTAGGCCTTGCAGTTTCTGACAAGAAGATTTTTAAAAGTTTTTCCTATATAACTCTATGTAAAACATGTGACCCCCGGGGCTGGGCCATTTTTGACCCAGGAGCCATGATTTGAACAAACTTGGTAGAGGTCCACTGGACAATGCTGCACACCAAATATCTAAACTCTAGGCCTTGTGGTTTCAGACAAGAAGATTTTTAAAGTTTTTCCTAATATAATTCTATGTAAAACTAGTGACCCCTGGGGCAGGGCCATTTTTGACCCAGGGGTCATGATTTGAACAAACTTGGTAAAAGTCTAACTGATGATGCTTCATACCTAATATCTAAGCTCCAGGCCTTGTAGTTCTAGAGAAGAAGATTTTTAAAGTTCCAACTTTGAAAATCTATTTTTAGCTCCTGTGGCCTAGAAATGCAATGGACCTAAACCATTTGAACAGTTTTGGTAAAACTTCATGCAAGTAACATTCCTGCCAAGTTTCAGCAAGTTCAGGAGAAGAAGTTGTTTGAAGAAAAAGTTGACGACGCACGCACGCACGGACGGACGACGGACATCAGGCGATCACAAAAGCTCACCTTGAGCATTTTGTGCCCAGTAGAGCTAAAAAGACCTTCTTTACACATGAGTTATTTAAAACAAGTGGACCAGTCTTTCTTTCCCTGTCACAGTAAGATTTTGTTATAACGTTTAAAAGAAATAAAATTTTGTTAAAATGAATAACTGTTTCGTTTGAACGAATTAAGATTTCGTTTAAACGAATTATTATTTCGTTTCAAACGAATAAGAATTCGTTTTAACGAATTCATATTTTTTTAAACGAATTAATATTTCGTTTAAACGGAATGTTAAGAAATAAAATTCATAGCATATCGACGCTGCTGCATAAGATTTCTTTCATTGCAAGAAGAGAAGTTGAAGTTTTTTTCCTCCCTATATTCGAATGATTAAGCTTAAATGCTGTTATCATCTGTACGAATCTGCTTTGCAAAACTCTTCATACAGAAATAGGAGGAAGTCATTTATATGTAAATAGCTTCATATCTAAGAAACATTACTGTGTTGTACTTTCTAAATCAGTTAAGATCTACCAACGACATATGCTTATCTTTAAAAGTCATATGTTTTAGAAAAACGACTACCCATTTCGGTTCCCTTTCTCGTCTACACACGCAACTGGTGACGTGACCACTTAAAATATCAACGAGAACGAGGCTTCAGTATATGAAAACGAGGCTGTATGATGTTATTGGTAGGCCGTTTCTAGAGATGTACAAAGAGATAGCAATTAAAGGCGGAAGGTTCTCTGTTTTTAGAATTAATCTTTCGATTTTATGCGTATCTTTTTTTCTTTTTCGATCAAATTAAACTAATTTTTGCATCACGTCACTGATTTAATCGTGTAACTAGTTATATTAAAAGCTTTGCTTAATTTGCTAATTTAAAGTTAGGTCAGACCTTTATAGACAATTCCTTCGTAAAAACTTAAGTAAAATATCTATCTACGTAGGTAAGGAAGTGTTACTTATTCAAATAATGCCACTTTCATTACAAATAAAATTATACACACTCTCAATCTTTCGGCTAGGTTTTTACTTAACAGAAAAGTAAGATATTGTACGCTTGACGTATTTAATTTAATGAGGAGTCTTTACATTGTTAAAACTACATCTGAATTCATGGAAACATGCAGCTTTCAATTGTTTAGCCGTTGATTTTTGCATAATACGAGACATGATTCGTATTCAGATAAATACGGTTCCGCAGTCATTATTTTCACGTTGCCACAAGAACGGTTTATTCTACAAGGAAATAGGAGACAGCTGCGGGTTTCTGTTGGTCAAGTCACAGTCTAGACAGTGACAAAAGATTAAAGACGTGAAAAGCTCCCCTTTTACTTGGTATTATAAGCCCTGTTTTTGCTTTATTGAAAGAAGCATGTTTTCAGTTCACAGATATACCTTTGGTAAATCGACAATTACCTTGTAAGTTACATAATCTCCTTCTCGCGTAACTTTTCTTATGAAAGCCTCTTTATTAAAATATCTCAGACAAATTAAAGAAAAATCAAATCAAGATTTTCAAAGATCTGCAATTTTTTGTCTAAAACAAACATCTTATATAAATTTAAAAGAAAAAGAGCGGTCCATTAATATGAACAAATGTTACCATTATTGAACCCCAGCGGCAAAAACAAGAACGCAAGTCGTGGAGATGATAGATCAAAGAATGACAGAATCAGACAGAAGGAAACGGCTATATTACGCCTAAGAAACAATAAACCGTTTCCATAAATACAAAACACCGAGTTCTTAATGGATATCTCAACGAGACAGGTGCGTAACTGACAATGAGTTGCATGCCTAGCTGAAATTGGTTATTTGAGCGATCATATATTCCTTTATTTTGTACACAGCTACCGGTCACACCTCGCAGGCAATTTCCAGCCATTATATTGATACTGTCAAGATTGTCATTTAAATGTTTAATTTCGAATTCATCCATTAGTAACATTTTCACAAGTGGTCTTTAACGGCGAAATATATTGTCCAAAAACAGTGGAATGAAATTGCATTTATGGTGGCAGGTTGGATTGTTGGAAAACTTTAAATATTGCAGTAACAATAAGGTGTCATAGGTGTGGGTTTATGAAGCATTTAAAATATCATCTTAGCTGTAAACTGCACATTAATAACAAGATAATACATTATAAATCTATTGTTGACGTTTAGTTTTTGCATCTTGAACAATAAAGAAATGAATGTTTTTAGAGGTTGATGTGTCTGAAAATTAAGACCCAGAGAATTGCGATGAACAAGACAGCGAAATTCAAGATAATAACTTTAACTGTAATTCACCATTTTTTAGAATCAGAAGAATTGTATACAGTTAAAAAACTTGTGCAACCTGCAAGCTTTTTGTATAATAATGAAGCTGATGCACATTTATTTTTCAGACTCAAAGCTTGAACTAAATGACTCTTTTGTTGACAGTGTAATCATAGAGGGCTTGACAAATGAAAGTAATATATCTATAGATTTCTTGGAAGAGTCAGTTGATAATAATAAGTTTGATGATCCCAAGGAAGAAAACGATGATAACCTACCACTGAACATATTGAAAGAGAAAATATTATCGTTTGATGTAGTAAAAAGATACAGGATCTGAGAATGCTTTAAACGAAACTAGAAACTGAAGAAGCAAATGGGGACAAACTTGAAAGTCAATCTAAAAACAAAGATATATATAAAACTAAGGTAACTATGCAAAATCCACAAAAATATGGATAATGAATACTGAAATGCAAATTGAAAACCTAGGCAATGAAACCTCAAAGGATAGAAAACGCAGAAGAAATGAAATAAACTGGAAGACGAATACTGAAAAAAAAAACACACTGGAACTGAACAAGAGTACACCAGCCCGAAAAAAAAAACAAGAAGTGGATGACATATGAGAAATGGCTGTAACATTGACTGTCGGTACAAGTGTCATTTCTATATAACTGAAGAAGAAAGGCAAACTATAGTTCACACATACTAGAGGATCGACAGCGTATTTATTTTGCAAATCGTATGCATTCAAAATCCCTCCAAAACTAAAACATGTACAAGAGAACATGTCAATCGTAAAGTTTCTAGAAAATGACAGCTCAAAGTTTGTCATCAATATACTCCTGTTTTGAAAACATTTTTATTTCTACACCCACTTGATATAAGGTTCATATCAATAGCTTTAAAGAAAAGCTTGTTCAAAAGTTTCTGGAGTTTGTTCCCTGGACAAAACTGGAAAGCAACAAACAGGATTTAATTTAATAAAATCCCTTGTGCACAAATGCATGAAGTAAAGGCTTACATAAATTCATTTCTATAATAAGACTTTGTTTTCGCAAAGCTATTAGTAAAAGCTATCTGGAACCTAGTCTTAGTGTACCAAAATGTATAAGCTTTACATAGAACACCATACGGAAATGGCTCCTTACCTGTTTCTATCTATTAGTATAGGTATGTTTTTGACACATGTTTAAACATTGGTCTCCACAGGCCTTCAAAAATTGTCTAAATACAAGAATTGTTCAGCAGCTGAAAAGAATGAGATGAGATTTGGTAATGATAATCCTGTTAAACATAAGGCATTTTTGCGTGAGATGAAAGCAGCAGACAAGGCTAGAGCAAGAGATGATGGCACATTATTAACAGCTTGTTTCGATTCGCAACAAGTGGTTGCAACACCATACAGCAATGAAACAGCCATGTATATTCAAGAAAGTTGTGTACATTTAATGTCACAGTTATGACCCTTCGACCAGATGTTATATTTGGGATGAGGCAATAAGTTGAGGAGGTTCCTGTGAAATAGCATCTTGTTTGTATAAATTTCTAGAAGAGCAGTCTGGCAAAGGAAAGGAAGAAGAGATTCTGTATTCGGATAGTTGTGGGGGCCAAAATCGAATCAAAAATTTTGTGCAATACTGAGTTATACAAAATCAAAATTTTACTTTGAAAACATAGAGCAAACATTTTATGAGCCTTTGCCTGTCACAGTATGAAAACAATTGAATGCATGCAGCGGTTGAATGTAGAAGTATTACTATCTATACGACTGGACAGTGGGCTGCACCAGAACAGCAAGATCTAAACCTTATTATGTTCAGGAACTTCGTCCTGATGAGTTTTTAGATTTTAAAACTTTGGCGGATGCCGTTCGTAATTTTTTTTACGATAAACAGGGAGAAATATAAGATGGCTTAGATAAAAAACAATTACTCTTTATGATGGAGATGCAACGGTAGAAGGTATAAACATTACATGTTCAACTATGAACATAAGAGGCAGGAGGAACTCTAGTAGAGGTGCAAAATCTGAAAGAATCTTTCAGTTTCCTTATGTACAGCCTCTTTTTGAACGGTTGTTCTTCCAAAACTGTCAGTGTCCAAGTATAAAGCTCTAACTCACCTCTCTAAAACCAGTATCATTCCCAGTGTTCACCATATTGTTATCCCCTCGCTACCATGTATTAGACCAGTAACATGAGGGATCTTCCAAATACTTAAAGAGACATATTAAATCAATAAAATACATCATTATGCATAGTATGCAGTATATCATTAGCTAGGGTATGTAACTTGCATCACGAATTCAAATGTTATTTTTGAAACTGTTAGAAGTTGATTTTTGATGTCGAATGGCTGAATTTACAGGAACTTATCTTTATAATTTAAAACCTGTAACCATATAATTAACTGAAATGCTGATGAAACTACCAGATGTCATGGCTGAAGACTGAACGCTGTTGCTAGATTAATGTATTTTATAGAAGCATTTTTTTCAGTTTTATTTAATGTCACTATTGTTTTTCTTTAGAATGATGCGTGCCGTGATAATGAATTTAATTTTAGAAATAATAGTTTGAAATAATCTTATGTTCAAGAACAAACTCGCTATTTATTTTAGTTTAGATATAGCAGATATTTGACATTTATAATTAATTTATGGTTCTGTCTGACACTTATAATTTATTTATGGTTCTATCTGTAAAATTATAGGACATGAAATTTATTATCAAGTACTGTCAGTTTTACCCACACTTTCTGCATGGTCTGTTTTTTTGAAACTTCTGGGTACATGCTTATCACAAAAGTAGTAAATATTCTCTTTTTAAAACTGATGTTGGCCGTAATCATCTCCAAATGAAATTAAACTATTTTGAACAGGAAAATCTAAATATTTGTATTAAAAACATATCGGACTATTAAATACAAAATGCTTAGCAGGAATTTCAGTATAGAAGGATTTGCTCTTTAAAGGGACTGACTCGGATCGGCTGTTGATGCATAAAAAGAAAATGTTTATACATACAGAAATTCTAATTTTTACTCTGAAGAACTTATCAAAACTAAGTTATGGACTTATATTTTGCTTGGAACACACATAGGAGTTATCAGTTTTTCATAATTTCATTGGAGAAAATATTTACCCCGTTAGTCACAGGGTAGAGACTTCCCTTATATTGTAAATTATATGCAACAACAAGCAACGGCGCCGTGGCTAAGTGATGAATATTTTACTGATTAGAGGGTACGAATTCGAATTATGCTACGTATTAAACTTTTTACTTCCTTTTTTAAGGTGTATGGAGGCGTAAAATTATTTCCAAATGATATTTAGACTCTCTTATTTCAAAGAAAAACATTTTTAAGCTAAAATCTGTCAGTAGTTTAAATGGTTCGACTGTATCACTAGTGAGACGGCTTTGATCACAAATTAAATAGTAGTTTTTATATTTAAAATTTAAATATTTATATTTATATTTTGCAAAAGTTTTTATGGATGGCTTGAGTTGGACTTCATTTGCGTTGCAAATTTCAAAGCAAACTACATGTAAGTCCAAATTGAGTAAGTTTTGTTTTGCGCCAAATATATTTCAGTGCAAAATAAGTTAATGTTTCAAAGTTTCTATTTTCAATTAAATGAAAATATCTGACAACTAAGCAAATATAATGAAAACAATATTTTAAGTTATTTGGTTTTTTGAGTGATATATGTGGATATTTTACCTGCCAAGATCGGGTGATATTTTATCTTGGCAGGTAATATATCCACATATATCACTCAAAAACCCAAATAATAATTTTATTACCCTTCCCCTGCCGAGTAAGACGATTTTGAAATCAATCATTGCTGTTTCAAATGAAACGTCGAAATAAGATTCCCTTTAGGGTACCCCTTCACCGCAAAATGACGTCTGTAGATCTACAGGAAGTATTTGCTTCGTACCTAACGAATGTAAACAAGAGAAAAAGAGTAGTCTGTTGAAGACACTTTTTTGTAATTAATATCAAGGTTTGACGAGGTCATGTTTGTTTCAAATACTGATGAGAATATTTATCATTACTCTATTTTGGTAAATATTTTTCATTTGACAGTTAAAAAGTGCTTGTATATCGGAATTTACACTTTACAACATCGAACCGTACGCGCATCGTCATAGCGCATGTTGTTTACATTGTGGGGTACCCAAAGGGAAAATTTAATGTGTATATTACCTGCCTGGTTCGGTTATATCAATTTCTTTTGGCGGATCAATATCCAATCAAAAAGGAGAAAAAAATCTGGAAGGGTAATAAATATATGTATATTTTTGGCTTCTGTGAAGTTTGAAAAACTGACGTGGTCCAGTCTTGCGCCAAGCCCTCGATTAACATTGTTATACGTGTAACACTATTTATATTATATAATTGCATTCTTTGTTTTGTTTATTGTTTTATACGACAATGGACTTCATTGACTGAAGTACACAATGATGACAGCCGCCATACTACGACTAACGGATGTCAATGATTTCACCTATCAGGTTATTTCAGAAAAAAAAGTACCTCTTGAAAACACGCAACTTCTTCGCATCTAAGTTATAACCAGCTGACACACATTAAATACATGTGAGCCGCTATGTTGTTTTCCCTCAGCTAATAAAATCTATAATAACAAAATCAACAAACAAATTTCAGAATGCAATCATTAAATATAAATTTAAAACGTATACAATACAAATGAAATAAGGATTTTATTATCATTAATCAAATATTCAATACAAAATATTTTTAAAATATAAATGAAAAAGTTAAAATGTAAATGGATTTTTGCACAATTTATCAGTATAGAATACAAACATGAGATATAAAATACTTATTAACATTATTGAACAGAAATGAGAAGTATCAAATACAAAAAATTAGTTAATTTAATATAAATGAAAACATAATTAAATAGTTATGAAAAATATACACTACAAAATGATATAATTTTACAATATAAATGGAGCAATATAGAATACAAATATAAACAATGACTATTGCAACATTTTACATGCAATAAATTGTAACTGACCTTATTTTTGCAATGTTTTTTTTTTGGACTGGAACTTTTGGGTCTATAAATTCAGAGAAAATTCTTTTATGTTTAGTTTAGCATTTCAATCACAGATGCAGATGTTTTGCTTCTGTTAGGGATGTAACATACAGAAAGGCAAATGATCGAGAACACAATGGAAATAAGGGTTTACCCTTTTTTGTGTTATCCCTGGTGTTGGTGTACATGTCATGGTTTTTGTGCTCATGTATGTGTTATATTATTTATCACTTCATGTGTTTAAATACCATATATGTACATTTTGCCAAAATCTTATCTTATCTTATCTTATCTTATCATGTACAACACATTATTGCAAATGTGACTTCACCAGAAAAAAATATCAATGAAAAAAGAGCTTACTTTCGATGAAAAATGATTAGTGCAAATAGTATTATTTTATGTCAACGAAGAAACGAATTGTATCAAAACTAACAAAGATGTAAATGATTTATAAAATACTTTTTATCTGCATGCTTTCCGACAGGTAAAAAACCTTCTATACAAGAACGGAAGGGGATTTGAAATTGCCACAAGAGACCAGGTCAATTAAATTAAAAATGTCAAATCTTGTTTACAAGAAAAAGATAAATATCCCAGTAAGTTTGTATTTCCAGAAATAAATACTGTCTTTATAGTTCTAAGTCCTGTTAAGACAAGACCGTTCAATTTCCCTCCCAACTACACATTATTTAATGTCATATTCTTTACAGGTTCCGTATCTTTTAACAGTATTCGGTAAAGTATTCTAAAACAGTGTAAGATTATCATCCATGACTGTTGATCAGTTGACATACTAAAAGGTTCGCTGTCTGCACTTTGTAATCAAAGTTTGTAAGTTGTTTTATAGACTGCTAGCACGCATTCTAATCTGTGACGACGAAACAACTTTAACCGAAAGATCAGCTTAGAAGTAATGTCCTTTCATAATTTTGTATAAGACATAGTCGATCTTTTCTAGACAATGCAAATTTTCGATGAAGATATATCCAGAAAGCTACGTCGCTAATATAAGCTAGCAGAGACAGACATGCAGTTATAAGACACAATCACAGCCATTATTTATTTAACAGGAAAGTGATATACGTTGTAGATGAGTTCTCCAAATCTGCCTTTAATAAATCTATCAGTCAGCCTTTCAATTTACGGAAATGTACGAACTTCAAGGATTTATATTTCATACGTCAGATCAGGGAAAACTGCTGTAATTTCCATTTAAAAGAAAACTTTTAGTGTTTTATTCGTTGAAGTCTACATAATTTGCAGCCAAACATGCTATTGGTATCTGATGTTCGTTTTATTCTTATTTACGGCAATTTTAACCATTTATCCGGCTAGTAAGTTTAGAAGTCAAATGACAGTAGGATTTTCATGCATTTAAAGAATTAAAAAAAACAAAAAAAACTTCAAACCTATGGTGAATGCGTTTCGAAAAGAATGTGGAAGGTATGGTAATGTTGAAATAAATCGTAAATTAATTAATTTATCCGCAGACATCTTCATTTCAGTTCAGAAAAGTGGCTATGTTTCTTTTCATTGTGAACAGCAAGATCATTAATGTTTTGATAGATAAAAGATTCGAAGCAAACAATCAAACACATTATTCGAAAAAAAACAAAAAAACAAATCAGAGTCTAAAAAATTATTCAAGTTTAAAAGCGTCCCCTTTTCAACTACCGCTTACAGAACTATTGCTACAGCAAAAACGGGAAGTTTTATCTGTGTAATAGCTTCATATTCCAAGCTCTTTTTTGTAATCAACTCAAGCCTATCATATCTTTAAACATGCCATGTTTTAGTGAGAGTTTATCTATCATTTGATTCCGTTTTCTTGTTTTAACACGCGAATTTCCACGTGATCCTTTAAACTATGGGTGGCAAAGATGTACCAAAGCAGAGTTGAATGATGTATAATGGTGAGTAATGCCGATATATCTACTGATGTACACATCGATAGCAATTAGGGACAAAATGTTTCCGATTTTAGAACAAATCTTTACATTTTATTCCGACGTATTTGCATGATATCTTTATCGGCAAAAACATCCATTCACTACTGTCACGTCATGTATCAGCTTTTGTTGCGTTATAGTTTTGATAAACACTTTAAAATCGGATGTTTTTATTTGGTTTTCTTTGAAAAATATTCAATTTTCTATCAACATTAAATTATAAAACAATATCTATATCTGAATCAGTAGCATCAAGCGAACGCATCAGTGTTTGACGAAGCATCAAGTGAACGAATCAGTTTTTGACTAAGTTTGATGACGTTAGTGCCCACATTATCTGTTTTTGGGATAAACACCGAGTTCCCCTTTCTCATACAATGACAAAAAAAAAATAAAAAAAAATTGACGAATTCTATCTTTGCAAAATGAAAGTAACACACAAGTCTCTAAGTTAATAAAAACTAAAAGTGATCTAATTATGCCCCTTTTTAATTGTTAGACTGACTGTCAATAGCAATCAAATGTTGTTCTTTTAAGTCTTTGCAAACACTGATTTTTTTTCGGAAACACTCAGAAGATGACCTCTCCGGAAATGAATGATTTAATGTAATACCCTGTCGTACTTTCCAAATTTATTGTCAGAAAAAGAAATGTTTAATTCTATGTGAATAACAGAACTGATTGTAATTTTGTAAAACATGATAAGTTGTCAACCCTACCATTACGGTTTGTTCGTATCACAAGAACTCAATTCGATTACATTAAAGGTAATGGTACGTCTTATACCGTTGATATTAAAGTAGTCTTTGTGAATCGTATAACACTTTATATCTTATACCAATTTCTGATAGCAAACACTAAGAATGCAGCTAGCTAGAATCGGCGAATATGTTTATTTATATGAAACGATCACAAACATTTATCTGTTAGACAGGAAGTTATGAAACTGTGATTACTGACATATTTGACGGAACATATAACAGCATATCAACTTATGACAGTGCAAGAGGGTAAACGGTTCCCGGGCTTCTCATTCAGATTTGAGATTTAATTTTGTGCATAAAAGAAACAAGCCATTAGGCGTACGATCTATGATTAGACTAAAATAGCGGACTGCGATTTATAGAATAGACATTTCTAGACAGTGTATGGGTTTATCCCAAGATAATTCCAGTTTGGAAATCCGAACCATTTGACATAGTTGGTTACATCTGTTAAGTAAATGAAATAAGTAGATTTAAATATGATTTTTAAATTATTTTTTTTCTGTCAGATTATTTCTTAAATGCTCGTTTTAGTCCATTTTCGTCCAGTAGTAAAGTAATGTTGTTGTAAGCTACATATAGTAATTTTTGCAGCTGGACTTACGCCATCAATGAAAGCTTTAAGATAAGATTTTAAATGTTCTAGACTTTTTGTCTTTTTCTTACACGAACACACTAACGCTATTTGTTTTGTTAACAACAGCATAATAAATTTACAGCTGAATTAAAGAGAGGAGAAACTTTCAAAGTAATCAAGCAACACTTCTTATGACATTTTTGGCAAGTTAAATAAACGAAAGCTGAAATTAAAATACCTTCCGTTTAACTTACCTCTGCAAATTTGTCATAGAGAACTTTTGATATAACAAGTAATATATATGTAAATAACCCCATGTCTTCCAACTGTTTTTGTTGTACTTCTAATAGACCATGTCTATTACTTGCAATTTCCATTTCTTTCTATGTTTCTATGTTAACTTTATGAGTGACGTTTTTTCTACCATTTAGTTCCGTTTTCTCGTTTACACACGCAAATGTTTACGTGTTTTTGAAGAAAAATGGGTGGGAACGAGAAACGAAAACGAGAGAGAATTATGTATGATGGGAGTAACGCCGCTATATCTACAGATAACAATTAATGCTACATAATTTCTGTTTTTGAATCAATCATTATATTATTTTCAACATTTTTGTTTGATTACTTTATTGTCTGACATGTCATTTTAATGCGAGTATATTAATGTCTTTTTCAACTTTACATCACAAATATTCCTTTATAAATCGTTTGAATAACATATTTGAAAAATATTTTGCAACTTCCATTTAACGCCTGTCACCGGCGTGGTGTTAGGTGGGCACTTACATCCCGGTTATTATTTGCGCAACCTTTTTTGGTGTTTTTGCAATACGAGTGGTCTAAGGCGTTCTTACGTTGCATTACTAGACGGTTAGTTCCGATCGGTGCGGATCCAAATCCCACTGGGAACTTGATTATTTTAAATTTATTTTATGATTTTTTAGTTCACCTGTGCACAATGTGTTCATGACAAGCTTTCATAATCACCATGTGTCCGTCATTTGTCGCCTCGGGTCCGTCGTTGAGACTTTTGCGTTTAGGTAAGTAGCTTTGTCTTGTAGACCCATTAATTGTTCAAACAATGCCCCTAGGTTTATTATTGGCTCTAACCCGAGGTCAAATGCTTTACTAACATAAAAAGGAAATTGCAAAACAAACTTTCCTTCAACTTCAAAGCTTTAATATTTGCTTTGCAGTATTTATGTTTTTCTCTTCAAAGTGCTATACCGTAACGTGACGGTATAACTATATCGTATAAGATTTAAAGTAAATATCTGTAATATAACATGCGGCGCTGGTGGTGACAGTAAAAGCGTTGGAAATATTTTGTTAGCATGAGGGTCCAGAGTTCAAATCAGGCTGGAGAGAAAATATTTTTTTATTCTATTTTGACTTTTATATTCAGTTTTGAAGTAAAATATTATGTTGTTATAATCTCACGGCATCTAAATATATAATTTATGAAAAAATATTTTTTATATGTCAAATCTGGAGTACAGCCTCTTTAATACTTTATTTTATTTTGATAATATATCCATTATATTGTAGACTGAACTTATCGCTACTAGCAGTGATACACAGGTGAGCAATGATGGCTCTCTTGTTATGTTGTTTACATAAGGATGTAATCTCTATGTCTTAAACGATTTCACCAATAAAAAACCAAGTAAACATGTCCTTTAATAAAATAACATTTTCTTGGAAGAAGCATTTAAAGACCCAGTTTTACTAAGATAAAATATACTAACATAACATGATTTATATGTGTGTGAGTTACGATTCTAAAACCATTATCATTATTTTAAGAGCTAAATACCATCATATATATAAGGTTTAACTAACTTAACGATACATTCACTAAATGTAAATCTAAATCAACATCGGTAACATGGGTTTTCCCGAGACACCTAGAAGATTTAGTTTCAACTTTAGTTTTACATCGATTGGGAAGAAAGTTCTTGCAACTTATATGAATCACTCTCGATGACGAAAGTGAGGAATGTGGAATATCACTGGAGATTCTCACCCCTGGTGGGATTCGTACTAGTAACCTCCGGATCGGGAGGCCAGCGCTGTAACCCCTCGGCGACTGCTTCTCAAAGAAGATTTGAATATTATATAAATTCTAAATTAATGTATTACTAAGAAGATTTGAAATGTTACAAACATAACGAATGTCTAATGTCTGTTATAAATTCAGACGCTTGGTAGTACATTTGTAAACACTTATTTTTGTATATTATATCATTTTAAGTGAGACTGAATCACCCCTACTAAATGGTGGCTATTTCACATTTGGGTGATCAGTTTAAATGAGAGCCCTCGATACTTCCATTGTAGAGCCCTCGACCAAAACAAGTCTGAAAAAGGTAAGCACATTTTATAAAAATATCCGTTTTTAAAGAACATATTTTTTTCAAAAATCGAAAAATGTCATGCCACGTAGAACATTTCTGTCGTCATTTTGGATGGTGTTGCAAAAAGAAATACTCCAAAGAAACATCTTGAGTGATTCCTGTACCGTGAAGTAGATGTTGGCCCATTTAATCGTGCATGTAACATTGTTCCAACCTTCCCTTTGGCTCAACATAAAAAAGATTCACAGAGCTCGGTTAAAAACAAAATATACCCATTTCTTCAAATGTGATCGAGCCATCGGCAAGGTGCTGACGCCATCGGCAATGTGAAAGAGCCCTCGCAAATGTGATTGAGCCAACACCAACATTCAATAAATGTAAATACTGTGAAAACATTCCAGTATAATACGTAACTGATCAACAAATAAGATATCATATGCATTATAGCACCAAAATGACATATTGATATAAAATGTAAGATTTGATCATTTAAGATCATTATGATAATAGTCACACATCAAAGATTCGAACATCATTGTATAAAACAGCAACAGATTAGGTACTAGAAAATATGTTTGTACTTAGAAAAGTTACAGTTTCTACTATATGACGCTTGAAGTTACGTTCTAAGCGAACTCCTTTCCACAGTTCTCACATTGCAACAGATTGACCCGGAGTTTATTCCTTATTTGATCAGTCCTGTACTTCTTTGTGTAGAATGAAGTGTTGTATTCGTCTATGGTATACGAAAGTTCCCTTTTCTGTGTTTGCAAAGGTTCTGTGTTTTTTCAAAGATGGTGGTGTAGCATATTGGCCATCACATATACCACATACAGTGCTGTTTGTCGCCCGCTGATGATAGTTTTTATATGAAACTTTACTCTTGCCTTATTGGCATACATTTCACCACAAACAACACACGAGAATCGTTTTTGTTTCCCCTTATATCAAGATTTCTCCGGAAATATAGTTGAATTTCATAAATTGATTACCTCAACAAATAAAAACATTAACCTTACCAAGTAAAAACTGTAACTTTACCAAGTACAAACATATACCTAATCTGTTGCTGTTTTATACAATGATATTCGAATCTCTGATGTGTATATATTATCGTAATGATTTTAAATGATCAAATCTTGATATTTATTTCAATATGTCAACCGGTGCTATATGCATATGACATCTTATTTGTTGATCAGGTACGTATAATACCGGGATAATTCCACAATATTTACTCTTATTGAATGATGGTTAGGCTCCATCACATTTGCGAGGGCTCTTTCACATTGCCGATGGCGCCAGCACCTTGTCGATGGCTCGATCTAGAGAAGGTTTGAACAATGTTACATGCACGATTAAATGGGCCAACATCTACTTCAGGGTAGATAAATCACTCAAGATGTTTCTCCTCCTTAAAGAAAACACACGAGTTGATATTTGGTTAAAGTTCTAGCAACGTCATTGTGGGGTATTTCTTATCGCAGAAGCATCCAAATTGACGACAGAAATTTTCTACGTGGCATGACATTCTTCGATTTTTGAAAAAAAACCAGCATGTTCTGTAAAAACTGATATTTTTATAAAATGTGCTTACCTTTTTCAGCCTTGTTTTGGTCGAGGGCTCTACAACGAAGTATCGAGGGCTCTCATTTAAACATATCTCAAAAATGTGAAAGAACCACCGTTTAGTAGGGGTGCGATATGTGATACAATTAAGTACTATATTATTAGCAGTTACTGAAGTTTTTGAGGGTCACTTGGTCACCCACCCAAGGCTCCCATATCCATCCCAGTTCAAGGAGATGATAAGATATTGACAGGACTAAACATATAAAAAAATAACCAACAGGTCAATGTCGATCACAATCACCTGACAGACACAAGAAACAACAAATTGCTCATCCGGCAGTCAAAAACACAACATCACGCGAACTTATTCTTCCCAAGGACTATACGACTCTAAAAAGAATTACCGACCGAGATTAAGACTACCCCAACTGTACCAGCTTTTATCAGTGGCTTGAACAAGTTTTATGGATTTTAAATGTTCACAATAAATATTTAAGTAAGATTTCTAGTAAAGATCTTATTTACTTTGTTTTTTTTATCTTTTACAATTTTAACGTTCCTTACACGCGCCTGCCTAGTATAGTCAGTATTGACTTTTGGCAGTATTAAGTTGAAGTTGAAGTACTCTGGTAGAGGTTAACTACATTAAACCTTTTCCTCTTCCAGATGTCTTCATGTTCTCCATATTTTAATAAATTATCATTTCCTTTTTATGTTTACATGATAAATTGCAATGAAGTTAAAAATGCGTGAGAGTGCTTATAGCAAACTCACTTTTGTTCAACATTTGTACTCAAACCGACTTTGACCCTAGAGTTTGAAATACCATCATTTTATCAAAAAACAATTAGTTT
Source organism: Cyclina sinensis (assembly GCA_012932295.1). Classification (NCBI taxonomy): domain Eukaryota; kingdom Metazoa; phylum Mollusca; class Bivalvia; order Venerida; family Veneridae; genus Cyclina; species Cyclina sinensis. The sequence continues at coordinate 6,992,264 of JAAONU010000006.1, read as the reverse complement.
TGTCTGATGAACAAAGGTTTGTTTCATCTAAGTGCAGACAATATGTCTGGAACAGATGTGGTAATTTACAAAGAACAGAATGTCAACTGTTTCTGAAAAACAATTTAGAAAGTTGAATAGCCGTTTTTTCGAAAGGAAAAGTATACATGGGTATATAAATTAATTTTACTGAGCCTCGTCACTTGTCTATCAGATAAAGTTGAAAAGTAATTTAGACAAAATACTGGAAAGCAGTTTCGATTGTTGTTGTAAAACAGTTTTGGCCCCAACGGTAAACAAAATGAGCGTGAAGGATGTATTGTCGGTAATGTCAAATATAAATTTGGATATTTATAGCTGTTGTCTGTAGTCAATAATTTTCAAATGCAACGGAGTGCAAGCTTTGGCCAAAAGATCATTGTGTAACAGAGTAAGTTTTGTAGTGTTATTGGACTTTACTTTGATTACAGGTATATTAAAAAAGCAAATTAAAACAGCCACAATTTTTTCTGCATTATGGATGCAAAAGTGATAAAGTTTAACATCAGATTAATATTAAGTACATAGACCAGAAAAAAATCAGTTGTAATTTTTATTATAGCTTCACTAATTTCTCTACAGATAAACAAAAGTCTGAATTTTTCATCCAGTGTTAAGCTGTCATAGCTAAAGGCTAAACTTCATATCTAACTGAACAAATATCGAATAAACAAACAAACAATACGTCACTTGAGGTCAGGTCAGTTTATTGTTTCTCTATGAAGAAAACTAACAATACGAATGTAGTCAGATTTAGCTTCTTTCTATCTACTTCTTAGCTTTAAAATACTCATGTGTGTTTCCATCCTTAGCGTCGCTTTTCTATCAACGTCTAAACTTGATTGTTACTACCATTCAAATTCCTCCTATCAAATATCTCATAAAGATGTGAGTTTGATTAACATGAATAGATCAGTTACAAAAATAGGTTTTAACTATAGGCAAAACTTTAACAAACTGCAGTTGTTCTGAGGAAAACTGGATAGATAATCAGATTTAATGTGTTTTCTTCATTGTGGTATGTTCAAGAGTAGACTAAATGTAAGATTTGCCTAGCTATTGCCAAGTAGATAATTTGCCGTAAAATGGATGGCGTGTTAGAAGATGCAAGAAGCAAACAAATAGCAAGGACCAAAGCATGAAATTGATTGACACAAAGTTGTCATTCCCTTGATATATGTTCTACTCTTGTTAGCTTTCACGTATGGATTTTACTGGAAAGACCATTTCCAGACAGTGGGACTGTGAAGGCTGTCATAACTGTTTCTATTCCAGGAATACCCTGGGTTGGAAACTGTAGGGGTAAATTGCATTCACAATCTGTTCTTTAGGAAAAATAAGTTGATTGTTGATTACAATGTTAGCCCGCTAACATATCATTATAGAACCTCATTTTATGAAACTCTATTGGGGCACAATTGTTAGACTAACTTAGTCGCCTCGATGGCATCTGAGACACCATCCATGATGGAACGTATCACTTGTGACAGGAGCCAGTGTCGTTACCTACAGCTTATCTCAAGTGGTCTACTAAAGTTTTTATTCTCTCATTCCTGTCATGTGTAGTATTAAGTACTGTTTAATTTAAAGTTTCGCTATTATTAAAGAAGTAAGTTACATAACTGTTTTAAACATTTATTTCTAAAGTATTTTTTACATTTTATGGCATTTTTTATCTTCAAAACCTTTTTTCTTTTTAACAAGAGGTGTAATGACGAAAAAGGTGTGTAGTTTTGATAAATAAGGGCCGCGTTGTATAATGATTTCGATTTAATAATTAACATTTAGTTATAAAAAGTTTTTTTTTCATATTCCATATGTTTTTAATACAGCTATCTGAATACTTCTTATTAAAAGGTTGATATATGCGAAGGTTACAGCATAACAAAACCTCTTAAACTTGTTCTTATAGAAAATAAAGTAAAAACATATTTTCCAGCTTGCCTTCCGTATTAGGATTTCCAATGATCATTCAGCAATAGCCTGGATTACGTGAGAACATTCTATAAACTGAAGGACACATATTGTGATCAACTTTTGGTAGACGAAGCTTTTAGTATGTCAACTTATCAACTTTACTTTTCTTTCAGGAATAAATTAATTCGAATACATCAACAGATGTTTTAATAAGACACTGGCAACAGTAAGTAATATGTCATGACAAGATAAAGTTTGTGTCTAGCAGGTGATAAAAACTAGTAGTTGAAAAGCATGCGTGCGACCAAAAGCAGAATTCCAGGACATTTTTAGTGTCACCTTTACAGCCTACGCGTTTCCCCTAAGGAAATCTCTAAGTCAGTATACGGATTGCGATGTTTTATACGAAGGTTTCAGTAGTTGTTATCTAAATGAAAACGAACTGTTTAAAGAAGGCATTTAGAAACAATTTCTGTTTATAGAAAAGCCTGAGTAGTAGTCAATTTCAAATTTCATTTTAAACAAAAGATGTGGAAAACAACGCAAAATTGTGTAAATCCCTTGTGTAGCCTTGTTAATAATAAATCAAGACAGGAGATCACCAAACCTTTCCATCAGCTATCCGACACCTTGTTTCGAAATTAAGCTAGATATTGTCTGCGCGCGAAAATTTGTATATGGATTGAAAGTCACAGTTTCTCTCCATTCAAATATTTTTATCGCAGTTTTATATCCTTGAAAATTTCCACTGATTTAAAACAATTAAACAACCGAAACAATAATGAACTGTTCCAAATATTCATGTTTAAGTAAAGATAATGTATTTATGTTCATTAAAAAATACAGCACAGAACGTGATAAAACTTAAATCGAAGAAGAGTTCATGTTAATAAAGAACCTTGTTTAGGTTTATTCAAAATTCATAATCGTTCGTTCGTGCAAATGAAGACTAATGTTTCAGTATATTCAGTGTTCATTATTTGTTCTTTCATGTATTTGAAAATCATGTTGAGGTATATTCAAAATTCATAAACAATCGTTTATGTAAAAAGAAGAATCATATTTAAATATATTCAAAAACTAGAATCGTTCGATCATGTAAATGAAAAATCATATTCTAGTTTATTCAAAGTTCATAATTTCTCGTTCATGCTAATGAAGAGGCATGTTTTTGTATATTAAGAATTCATAATCGCTCGTGTATTTTGTTTAAAAAAATTGTCACGCTGTAGATGGTCACATGTGAACTATAAAGGTAAAATGATAAACACGTATCAGAAGGCTTCAAAAGATAACACTGGGTATGGATATTCAGATACAAGTAATCAAAAAGACAGTCTATTTGTAGAAAATATAAGACTTTCGAAAAAATCTGTTTCTTTGCTTCTGATGTTTCCTCAACAGCGGAGCCACAACCAAAGTGAGCGACCCAGGGCTATCATGGCCTGCTTGTTAAGTTATTGCAAACTCAAACATAAAACGGAAACTGGAGTGATGAGATGACCAAAATGATCTAGATTATAACCAACAACACTTAATGACTGAGAGGTCCTATTCATCGACATAAGCCTTCTAACAAGGTGACAGGCAACACAATCAAAACATTGATCTATTCTGAAGCCCAGAAAATACCCATTTCATTTCTGACAAGATTAGGCATCTAATGTAAGAATTAAATTTAGAAGTTGAGCTTTCACCAACATCAAGTATTAATATCTTAAATAGAATATACGTGAGTCACTCTATATGAGAATGAATTTATTAAAAAGATTTTTACAATACTTGCATTTTTGTTCTTTTTGTAAATACAAGAATGGTCATATTTATCATCAACTGAACAATCCCCTACTAGAACAAGACATGTAACTGTAAAAACGCAAAAACTGGCATCTGATAAATGGTATGTTTACTGCTGTATTAGTCGATATGTTTATGAATTTGTATTTTAAAGAGTTAACAGGCTTTAAGAATCTCTATTGTTATTGAACAAATATAGGAAAACACAAACTATACGTCAATTAAAGGAGAGTCCTAACCTATTTTCCTATAAAGAAACAGCATTGCATGTTTAACTGATCAATTTTCGCAATCTGTAGATTTTAATTGTTTCTCTCGGTAGATACATTAATTTTGCAATGTTAAAATATGTCCGGTTTAAGTAAACTTCTGAGAACTGATATTTCCCTTCTAATGTGAATGTGTATGTGAACAAGGGGTTATACCTTGTCAAAGAAACTTTCAGATTCACACCCCTACTAAACGGTGGCTCTTTCACATTTTTGTGATCTGTTTAAATGAGAGCCCTCGATACTTCCGTTGTAGAGCCCTCGACCAAAACAAGGCTGAAAAAGGTAAGAACATTTTTATAAAAAAATATCAATTTTTACAGAACATGCTTGTTTTTTCAAAAATCAAAGAATGTCATGCCACGTAGAACATTTCTGTCGTCGATTTGGATGCTTCTGCGATAAGAAATACCCCACAATGACGTTGCTAGAACTTTTACCAAATATCAACTCAAGAGTAAAGTTTCATATAAAAACTATCATCAGCGGGCGACAAACAGCACTGCATGTGGTATATGTGATGGCCAATATGCTACACCACCATCTCTGAAAAAAAAACACAGAACCTTTGCATACACAGAAAAGGGAACTTTCGTATACCATAGACGAATGCAACACAAAAATGTGAAAGAGCCACCGTTTAGTAGGGGTGTATCGGGAAGTAGCTGACATGTAGCGAAAAAATGAATAAAATGACAAAATATGTATTAAAATATTTAAGAATTCGAAAGTTTTAAACAATATTAGAATAAACCACAGACCATTCAACATTTTAATTTGTATAAATCATATGTTAATTAAATTATGGTTGTGCAATTTTCAACTCCCATATTATCCCCATTACCTTTCATCGCTCGAACTACACGGGCTAATCTCTACGACAGCCTATATGAAATGGCCATAACATAATCTCTGTCAGCAGAAATAATTGTTGTTTCTGACAGAAGATTAAGAAAATTAAACTCGAAAAAGATTCTACAGCAATACAGAACAACATTTCTTGAAGTCTTGCGCGTTGAAGTATATATAATGCGTTTTTGCCTAATAAGATATTTCCAAGAAACCATTTTGTGACATTTAATGAATATATATATATTTACAGGAAATATCACCTCTTTTGTGTTTTCCAGGAAGAGCGAATTCAAACAGCATGACTTAGATTTCATTGAAAATGATTTTTTCTGCTTTGCAGTGATAGCGTCTTGAGAAGTGAAGATTTACATATATATTCTAAATGGAACGATGACCAACATGTTGTTCTACAGAAGAAACATGTTTGAAACAAATCTTAGTTAGTTGTTATACAACATATTAGTTCCGTTTTCATCATCATTATTATTATTACTTTGTATATTTTTGTATATTATCTATATCATGTTTCAGCTCTCATGCAAATTAAGAACATGTTGTCTGGTAAATCTTTTCTTGTGTTGTGCGTTGACTTTGATAGTTCAATTATTATCTGTTCTGTTTATCGCCATCCCGAAACCTTAGATAAAATTTGTCATTTCAAGATCTGTATTCATAATGCTGTGGTTACGACTTCCGGTACAAGTCTTCATAATATTTTTCTCATTTATGAAATTAAAGAAAAACAAGGAAGGTAAAAGAATCCCGATGCTACAGATGTACCTTTAGAAAATAACACCGACAAGAGCCTTAGCGAATACTAATACAAATTCAAAACTTATGTCAAATCCTGACCATGAAGTTATATTTTACTAACTATGGTATGGAAGAAACTCATATAAACAGAACATCGCATATTTAACAGATTTTAAACTTTAATCACGCTTGCTTTTTTTACATATATATATATAAAATACGTTATGATAACACATCGTTACATTGGTTATAAGTAGTCTTTTGTAATTAAGTCCGTTCCTGAAGACGTCATAGCTTTTATTCCCGTTAACCATCAGACATAATCCGAGCATACGTTCGTTTTTGTTTTTGCTTGCGTTGACGAAAAAACGAAAAAGCACGACATATATCGCCTTCGGGAAAATACAATTTCAAAGACATGGACGGCATCAGAACGACTGCCTATTTTGCAAGTACAAAACCCCAATAGAATTTTATATATGAAGGGGTTGTGGCCACACAAAGGAGCCTTTAGAGAATGACAATTAACAAAAGGACGTCTTTAAAATGTTGGACTAGCGACATAAGAGGGACATCTTTAAAAAAGTACGATATTTTATTATATTATTGTATTATCATATAAGCACGGATTGATCATAATGTCACGACGCACACTGCTTCCAGATTTGCTAAATCTATTTTATCGAATCCCTCTGTCAGATGTGCTTGATATCAACTTACACAAAAACTGAAACGAAACAATTCGTTACCTTTCAATTACATTTAAAAAACACTAATACTTTAATGTGAAAACCTTTTCTAAGACGAAGTGAACTTGGATTAGCATAATTTATAATTTTCTAAGTAGTTTATAGTTTTTTGGCAAGAAATGCTTACATGTTTTAATTTTATTTACCCCAAAAACCAAGACAGCTAAAATTGCTGTTGAGAACCAAAAATAAATAGTTTTTGTTTATTGCTTACTTAACCTAACACAATTTGACAAGTCTATGCTAAACAAAGATTATGTCTTTGCTTCAATAAAAAAGTGACGTCAGGTGCTGTTGCAACATAATGAAAAAGCCGAATAAAGATATTACTGCAAGAAAACCTTAGTGACAAAATGCCTTAGAGCACACGTATCTATGTTATTTATATAATTATGTTAGTTACAAATGGAGTCAAGATACCGAGACAGTTAGCTATAGTTGTATGCATTAAGAGAATCACAGCCACCATTTAGCATTTGGATTCCGGCAAGTCGAAAAGTCGGACAATATCAAAAGGATATTTAAAGTGGATATATATAGATCTACACTGATGCTAGAAACAGGCAGGTGTTCTTGAAGATGAAATGAGCGCCAATCGTTATAGCAGGACTGCCAGGTGTTGCAATATTTTCAACAAGTTTTTCTTCTACTGTTTCTCGTTTTTTCCCTGAAGGCAATTCATAGTCTATATATAGATTCAGTCACGGCAGTCTTTTATGATTATTTTCAGTCTGGTAACATCTTCTTGAATGCACATTCTGTTGTTCCTGATGAATATGCCAAAACAACTAAAATTAGTGATAAGTTATCAGGATTTTAAGAAATTTTATTCAATAATTGGAAAAAGGATGAAATTTATGACAAAATAAACATATTTCTGGCAGAAAAAACTTTATACAAAGTTACGAAACATTCTATTCAAAAGTTATATCTAAAGTACAAGATTGAATTGTATTTTAGTTTCGTTTTAAGAAATAAAAACAGTTAGAATGAGACACTGATTGTGGTTAAATAAATGTCAAAATGTGCTAAATCTGTTCTTCTGTTTAAAACAACTACCGGCCTCATCTGGCAGGTTATTTCCAGGAAATGCAATAACATTGTCAAGAATGTCATACTCGTTCTTGTTTTATGAAAAGTTTTGATGAAGTTAAACTGACCGATAAATGCAGATTTGCTTTGTTATTTTTCTTAAAATATATTTGAGTAGGAAAACTAGCTTTTTTTAAATGTCTGTTAAAAAGCAGTATATATAATACATTTTTTTTATTTTATTCCTTTTTTGTAATTTATAATAGTTTCATCTTAATCCTTTTTAATCCTATCGATCGCTATGAAAATTATAAATCATGTCGGCATTCAATTGTGCAGTGGAGAAAACCTTGTCAACATGTAAAGAACGTGAAAAACTAAGTTCATAAGTGACATAGGTTATTTGCATGAAAAGTAACCGTTAAATCGACTGATTTTCTTAATATACGGTTTTGGAACTTGCCATGTCAATGTACAAAGAAATATAAACAACCGTCACAAATTTTCTGTTTTTGCATTTTATGCGCATTTTAGGTAGGTTTAACTCAATTACTTACTTTCTTTCCAAAAAAATTTTTTGTAAATGTTTATATATCAATATCATATCAATATAAGTGCTTACTTTGAAACCTGTAGGGTTTATAGACATCTTGCCCATGAAGAGTCAATCAACAAAACTGTTGCAACTCACGTTTAACCGGTTATTTTCTTTTTAGGTTTATAGCACGTTCTACTTAAAAAGACGTTCTAGGTCAGCGCCAAAAATTATTTCATTCTAAATATGTTAAGATACCGGTCTGTAATCTCCGTCCTATTCACACCCCACTATGCCTTAAAACCTTGAAATCATTAAATGCTCATAATGAAATTCAAACACAAATACACACTATAACACAAAATAGGATAAAATATGGGAGAATATCCAGATATCTGGTGTACTTGTAACAGGAAAAATGTGAACTGTACAGTTGATTCAGGCTTTGTATCAATTTCTTCTACAGACAGTCCAGGAATAATATGTAAAACTTTGAATTAAAAATGTCTGTGTAAGTGCATATATAAAATAATCTTTAAAACAGTCAAGGCTTATAACAGCAGAATGACTGCAACACCAACTTGTCTTAACAAACAACGACAATAACAATAAAAAGACATTAAAGACATTATCAGCAACAACAGTAACAAAAATGATTGCATAAATTACATAAACAATAGTGCCTTAAAACAAACAGCAAGAAAGCATTACAAATAAGCTGATTCATTATTTTTTTTATTTCCTATAGATTTTAATTTTACTAATGATTTTCCTGCTTGTTAGGCGTGTCTTAATCATACATGGATGCAACAATACAAGGTTGCAACAATACAGAATCCTTAGTATGCAATGTCTATGATTTCTTCACAGCAGCAATGTGCAGTTCAGATGCGATTTTATCCGAATAAAAACATTTTTAGACAAAACTTTTGGAATCATGCACAAGATACATTTAAAGAAGTGGTAAAATGTACATTAAGTTCGTACCTAAAATCTTTATATCATTTTGACATACATCTTATCAAATTTAAAGCTTTGTTCTCTCAAGAATGTAAAATGGCACTTAGCACATTGCAGTAATTTCAAAATTTAGACAATTACCTCATAAACTGTTAAAGAAGACGAAACTCTCTTTACTCCTAAATTGTCATGTAATATGCTATAAAACATTCTTTAGACTCCTAGCTTGTCATATAATACAGAGTCTAAAACTCTTTGCCCCTCTGTGTAGTCAGACACTGTCAAGGTACAACACAATCTTTCTTGTCATTAACCCGGTCAGAATATCCAAAATAAAAACGTTTTTGCTCCTGTCTGGGAGGGAATCACTCAAGCTTAAGCATTTGGACTCCAATATTTTAATGCAATATGTCATCTTAAACGCCTGGACTCATGTCTTGTCAGGTTTTACTTAAGGAATAACCGTTTGGATTTCTATCTTGTCCAAATTTATATAAAAAACTCTTTGGACTCCCGCTTGATTTATATATCAAAGAAACAGAAAATCTTCGGAATCCTCTCTGTTTATTGTTACAAAACCAAAAGTCTATCGTCTCAGACTTTAGTGTAAACAAATTCTTCAACAAAACACTTCAAACTCTTTGGTTTTAGCTCACTTGAGCGAGAAGATAAGAGTTAGCTATTGTGATTACGTTCCGTCCGCTGTCTACCACTTTCTTAAAACAATACCTCCTCTGTACCACTTGATCAAACTTGATGAAACCTGGCAGAGGTATAGCTTGCATGTAGTTCTGTTATATTTTTTTAAAAAGGATTTAATTCCATGCATTACTCTGGGTACTATATCTACTTATTATATAAATGAAATCGTACAAGTTCTTCTTGTCTAAAACCACCGGGCCCAGAGTTCTGAGATTAAATGTGTAACATTGTCAATTAGACCTGTAGGAAGATTGTTAAAAGCATGGCTCTAGGGACAAAACTAGTTCCTCCCTGCGGTTCACTTATTTAATGTCTGTAAGATTTTAAAAAAACTTTCTCTAAACCGAGAAGTCCAGAGCCTAGATATTTGGTGTATAGTATTAGCTAATATTTCTGTATCAAACTATTCCCCCTGGGTCATTAGTGGTTCGACCGAAGGGGTCTTTTGTTTAAAAAGACTTATATGGAACACCAACAATCCGTTAAATAACTTTAGGAAGAACGTTCATGTTTACATATTTTTAAAACTTTTTTGTCCCGAACTTTTATGATATTTTTATCTTGATTTACTGAGCTACTTCTTTATTGTGCAGCTACAGAAATATGAACAATATATATTAGCCTTTGCTCTTAGAGTTTATCTTTGACCTTGGCAGACGTTGACCATCTGACATACCTTTTGTATTTAAATGTCTTTGAAATTTTGGATCTTAAAATATGCTGAACTTCAGGTGAATGTGTTTCATTTGCCGTGCTGGTAAGCGGAAAAACTGTTTTAAACGAAGGTTTAATCATAACTTACACGTGATGACAACGTTAATGGAGCAACATTCAACATTGTCAATTAATGAACCGGTATCTTTAATTCAAGATTTCTGAGCTATTTTATTTATAGTAGCGTCTGAGACCATTTTATGTAAAAAGAATTGCATTGAAGCATACAAAAACATTATCTGCAATATAGATACTCAAATCCACTCACGAAGTTCGCATCAGTCGTTTCCGTCACGCCAATTTGTAAGTGCACTTAGTCATTATCATACCCTGTATGCATTAACTTGAGTTTGTCTGTATTCAAACTACTAATCAAAAATAATTTGAACAATGGGAAAATGTGTCTGGAGCCTCTGATCATGAACACTACCCAAGACAATCCTTGAGCCTTTTGTCATATCTAGAATTTTTATGACGAAATACATTCGTAGGATTTGGTTTCATGTTAATGGTCTATTATATCAATAACTGATTTTGTTTCAAACTTTTACACTTAAGAAAACTAAAGTACAAATAAAAAAGGTCAGAAACTTAATTTCGAATATCAGCCTTGCAAAATACATATAACGTTTACAGTAAGCGAACATTATATTATCATGCCGGTGAACCATAACTTAAACTCTTAACTGTTGCCTTACAGTTGCATAGAGAAGAAAGTTCCGAAACCGTATTACATTTACATGTTTATAAAATTTAATAATACTCTCAGATATGCCAAACAGGCATTTGCTAACAAGGAACAAACAGTTCTCCAATGCCAGCTGTCGCAATGTTATAAAATATTTTTGTACATAACATGTTACACATTGCAGTTAATTTCCCGTACACTCCGTACGGTTCTGTCTAGGTTATCATTCAAGGTTTTGGTTTGCACCTAATAAAATGGAATTTGCTCAATCAGCCGGTCATAACACAATCTGTTCTGCCATATAAAGAAAATCCCTTAATCATTTTCTTTTGTATATTACAATCACCCGGCAAACCGGATGGATTTCTACTTAACACGCAATGTTATATCCAGGAGTGACCAAACCTTACATAAAGGTAAACATCAAATTCTCACGTGTAGCTGTTCAACAGATGATTCAATTTTTAATTATGACGGCAGGATTTTGTATGTCTAATCACGTGCAATGTGGCTAGAGCGAAAACTAAACAAATCGTATTTCTATAAAGGTTTCATACGATCTAATAAGATGGTGTAGTATCATAAGTTCCTTTCAAGAATATGAAAGTAACTTAAAAATCTATTTGTTAACTGTCATTTTTTCACATATCTGTTTGTTCTTTCGTAGCTGGGCTCGATGTCTGGCCTTTTGCTCCTTTGATTGTATATACCAAAATCCTACTTTAAATTCGAGGAAAACGACTTTTCGCGTTCAGAAAAATTAACAATGAAACCTTATAAAAGAGATGTTTGGCTTATTTAGGGTTAAATAATTGTACACAACAACACATTAACGAGTAACATAAAACTGATTTTATGTGTACTAACCAGTAGTATCAAACAAGTATTCTGATTTGGATATATTGTTCTTAAATGTCTTATTAATACATGGAATGAAAAATTTAATACGGCCTATCAGTCTATGTAAAGATGGTGTTCTGGAAAATCGCTACGTAAAAAGAATTATTTAAAGATGTTCAATACATATTTGTCACCGTTTCGAAATGATTCGAAATTTTTATCATGCAGTATGAAAACCCTTAATGTCTTTTAGAGTTTCTTCATGGCAGGATCAGCTTGAATTATTATCATTGTCCATATGCTTGTTTTGTTTTGCTAGTAAATTTGATTAGCGTCCATGGTTGAGGCATCTTCTTATTACTTCTGTAAACATGATCTTTTCGTCTCCAGACTGTTAATCTGTAATACGTCTGGTGTATGAAAATACACTGTCTCAATCCCCAGGTGTTTTCTTTTGCGAACCAAACCGCTTTGTTCTAAGACACACAACCTTTTGGGCGCAACAGTGGACCAAATCAAAGAAATCCAGAAACAATTGTAAAACAAGTTTTTTACACAATCAACTATTATTACCATTCCAATAATGCAGTTCCTCATTTAAAAAAACTTGCAAGCTTTAAGGTGGACATTTCTTAACTAAAAGAATATTCTAACACTATCTGCAATTCGCCAACAATAAACAAAGAAGGAGTTGAGCGTGATATATCATAGGCAGTATAGCACGCTGAACACCAGCGCGCGCCCGCTGACGTCACTGCGAACGTTACTGTTAAATAGTGCACATACTTGCGCCCCTTATAAATATACCTACGTGTTCGAATGGAAATAGATTTTAACATTTTCGTGATCTACCGTCGTATATATCACGGTTTCTCGTTCATATGCGTAGTTATTTAATCACTCAGGCCTACGGCCTTCGTGATTAAATTACTACGCATCTGAACTCGACACCGTGATATATCAGACGGTATATCACTCAAACTTAAAATCTATTTCCTAAATATAACATGATTTCGTGGAAATCGTGCAATATTTATATAAAACTAAGGTGTCCCTTTAGGACAATCGTAATTTCACTCTGGCGCATTAAAGGCGAAAGTACGAAAACGTGATGTGAACACACACAAAAAATAAGATGCAAGGACGCGAAATAACGATGCAAAAGCAGAGAATACGATAGGATAGCGCGCTATTAATATAGCTCACTCAACCCTGGAGGCAAACATACGATGTGAAGTCGCGACAACATACGATGCGCAAGTTTACAATTGTTAATGTCCTGCTGTATAACTTGTTTTTTTATAACGATTTTATACTGCATAGATGCTTTCAATGTTTAGAATAAATTATTATTCGTAAACTGGCAGCAAATTTATCACAATCAAACGGGTGCCGATTATATGAACTACACAGCCATGTATATGGATGATATAGGCCTAAACGTCATGATTGTCCAATGAAATTACAAACGATAAAACAAACGTTCAGTATTATAAAATTATAGTAACTGCTGACTACCGGCCTTCTGTTCTAAGTCCAAAATATTCTCTTGTTGTTACGAGTGTTTGAGGGTTTATAATTTCGTTATTTTCTCTATCACTTACGTCATACGCAGAACATTTTTTTTGATAAGCCATTTTAATAGATTGCAAAAAAAAACAATTGTTTTATATACATGAAGCCAATATGCTAGAGAAGGGAATATAGTACTATAAGGCTTTTAAATTACCATACCAAGAAACTTCAGATTAATAGAAAAAACAACATCCAATGACATTTGAACGTCACATAAAAAGAGGTATTTGCAGTGTGCATGTGGCAAAAACATGTGTTAATCAAAGAATGTCAGCTTATGCTATATATGTTCGATGTCTTCTAAACGATCACCGGCCTCATCCGGCAGGTTATTTCCATGAAATACAATGATGTTGTCAAGAAAGTCGTGTTCGTAATGTTTACTTTAACGAAGTTTTTAAGACTGACCGATAAATACAGACTTTTTTGTCATTTGTCCTGAAATATGTATGCACAGGAAACGTTTCTTCCAATGCCCTTTGAAAACTTCAATGAATAATCTTGTTTTATTTTATTCTTACTTCTAATTTATAGTGTTTTTGAAGAGACGAGTTACAGGCGTTTTTTTCAAATGTTAAAGTATTGAATAGTTTATTTCTAAAAGAGTAACTGTTAAATTGTCACATTGTTCTCTTCTTTGTGTAAGTTAGTCTTTGTACGCCTGAACACCAAATCCTCATGAGGAATCAGTTCATGAACTGATCAACATTATCAAACTAATTAATTGTAGTTGATTGTTTTCACAAAACACAATAATTTTATATATAAACTTTTTTTCAAATATGGTAGGTGTAAAGTGTACATGTCATTGATTCCTCCACCTAAAAAGGTCAATTTCAGTAAAAGATATGTGAAAATTTGGAATGCTTGCTCTTGATGTAGTACTAATTTTCAAAGACTTGTTTTATTTAACTAACATCTGATGCAATTTGTATCATATTTTATCATACAGTGGTCCTAAACTAAGAAAGAAGCACATTTTTACATTTTCTCAATGGTGTAAAGACGTATGTTTATCAATGAATGTGAATTTTGTGATTTATTTGTATTCTGAGCTATGAGAAAGATAATGTTCAATATTGATACAAATCTTTTATAAGTTTACAGGAAGCGATATGATTTGAAGTATAAACATTTAGAACAATGTAAATGTTCTACGGAGTCCAGTATTTCACATACTGGATTTATTTCGTTTATAACACAAGTTCGCGGAGCCTTGTAATCGAAGATTTACAGTTGTTTTTGACCGACAATTTTACCAATTGCTGATCCTTTTTATGCTATTTTATATACTTCCATCGAAATTTCCCATATAAACACTCACATAATTGTCACATATGTATATTATTAAAACCATTTAACGGCAAATGAAAACGTAAAAATTATTACACAACAAGAACATCTGACTACTAAATTGTTATTGTTTTTAAATTATTCTTAAACACATTTTAAGTCGATCTTCAATATATACAGGGTGTATAGATAGCCCCTGAACATTTTATTTTCAATATTGATCATTTTATTTACTACAAGAAATTGGTGATTTTTCCTTTGCTGATGTTTGAGTTTCGATGATAGATAGATAGAAAGATAGATTGGTAGATAGATCATTTGTTGAATGTGTTAAATGCAGATGAAAGGCTCTTGAAATCATGCAGAAACCGTTTATAAAGAAGTAATTGGTTCTTTAGGTACTTCAAATATTGTTTTTATGAATTCCGGCTTTATGGCCACATTCTTGAATTCAGCTTTTTTCAATAGCTACATACCCAGCACAGAATGGAAGTAAAATGACACGGATAGCTCTGTAAAAAACGTCATGACGTGTTGCAGGTATCAACTGACCTCATTATTGCATGTTTATCTAAATGAGTGGTCGCTGTATTTTGCAAACAATGAAACAAGATTTTTCAGATAATGTAGATTAGTTGTCTTCTTCCTGATCACATGCGTCTGTTAACAGGAACAATGAACTAATTAAATGATACGAGAGTGCAACACAACGTATCCAGAGGACAACAGCAACAACAACAACAAAAACTACTGACTGAACTCACTTAAGCTTATTATCCAAAAACCAAACAACTGGTTGACAAGGATGACTGTTTTTATCAATGAATGCATATTGATATAAATATAAAGAAAACAAGTCATACCAGTGGTATAATGGGAGAAAATTGTTTAAGGGGTTTAAGTGCATAAAACAATAGAGATTTATAACAATATTTTTCAAGCTTAGAGGTGATAAGCAGCAAAATATTGAACACTGATAAAAAAGACAGACAAATCAAATTAAATAATTTCTGGGAATTGATGGTTACCTAAAATTTTTTATGGAACTGTTAGATAAAGAGCTTGAATATTTCACATCAGGCATCATTTATAGTTGTTGTGTAAAGATTAACACACCTATGGTTAATGGACCCGCCAGGGGATCATATGATTTAATTTATTTTCGAAGGAATAAACTTTAGAAATCCCTTTATCTGAAACGATAAGGATACATATAGTGAAGAGTCTTGGCCTGCAGTATCGTCTGGAGGTCCTGCATAAGGGTTGTTCAAACTATATCCTGGGGTCAGTATAAGTAATGAATGTGGGATGGGTGGGGTCATAAATAGCTTTTTTATCTGGACTCGTTCGGACATTGAATGATCTTGTATAAAAGTTTATAAAAATAAGGACCTTTGGATCAGTGTCAGCCCCGCCCGCCGATGGTCACGTGTTAAAATATAGAAGAATGAGGCTAAAATACCTCATAACTGTCTGAAACATTATTTTTAGAGCTAAGAATTTTGGACATTTAGACAGAACATCATATGGAGGCCCACTCTTAAAATTGTTCAAACTAAACCTTTTGGGATCAATATAAGCCCCACCTTGGGGTGGGGTCAATGTTTCACATATGTTAAACAATCTTTATATTTCAATTTACCTGAAACTGTAAGAGCTAGGGTCCATTTTGAGCAAAAGTGAGAATTTAAAAAGAATGTTTTAAATCAAATTTAAGTCATCATTTTCTCTCAAAAGTTATGAAGAAGATAACTGACGGCTGTAGACCAACGTCGGAGTTTTCTAATTTAATTATATCTACTTTAATTTTGCTGGGCTCTTTTTAGTGAAATTGGAGCTTTTCTTAGTAGATCCAGACTGCGTTAATGCACAAAATACATTGTACATTTCCTGACATATTAATAAAATGACAAGCTTAGAGACAGACTCATAGTTAAATAACACCAATTTTGCATAAAATAGATATCATCATGAAATACGAATGGTAAACTTTAAGTGCAACTAGCTATTATTGTATCCTCTGAGCAATTTTTAAAATGACAACCCACAACAACTGCTTAAACAGAGACAGGAAAAGCCTTTGAGCGTCCAGCAACCTTATATGTTTAAATGTCCCATCCTCTTCATCTATATTATGAAATACTTTTATAAAGAGCACGACGTCCCTTATACAGTTTACATTTAATTTAGTAAAATATAACACTTTGATCATGAAGATGAAATACATTTAGAGAAACTTTAAATCGAGTCTATACGAGTCTGAATTTTTCTATCGATGGTCAGACATACAAAAGCGTATACACACGTAGAAAGCAAAATTTGAGCAAAAAAAGGTACATGAATAAATAGATGCCATCAGATAGTTATAATAATGTTGAATCATAATTAAATCTAGTCTCGTCAAAAAGGCAGCTAACAATAGATGTAAGTAAAATTGTTTTAATGGTGAAACGTTTTTAAAAAATGTCTTGAGACAACTATTGCGTTACCATTTTTTATATATATTAATGCATTTCGAAAGACAGTACCGAAACTATAATATACTTACGTATTCTTGTACGGTTCTTCCTGGATATTACACGCAGGGAGGTGCTAACCGGGAATAATCATTTCTCCAGAAGTTATTACAGAGCTGTCAGCTGTCGCAATATGTTTTCCATATTTGTCTGTACAGCCACAGGCCTCGCCTCGCAGCTTATTTCGAGTTTACTCACCAGTGCTGTCAAAACTGTCAATCAGAGATTTAGCTGACATTTAATCAGATGGCATTTTCTCGATTAGATAATTATTGCACAGTATATTATTGCATGAAACTTAACCTGTAAATCGCTGCTATTTTCTGTTCCTCAATTATATTTTTCACACTTCAGTTGTTCCGTTCAATTGTGTCTATCATTTAAATAATAATGATAATAATAATAATAATAATAATAATAATAATATATCAATTGTTAAAATGTTTTTGCATACAACGTTCTATTCAAGAGTTATGAAATGCGCGTTAGAAGCATACTTGTTACACATATTATATGTAATTTCTCTTATATCATATCTTTGAAAAAGAAAAATCATGATCTTCAACAAAATTCCTGGACAGTTTAAATTTTTAAATCAATTTTTTGCAACACTCTTTTCTGTTCACGATATCTGTCTGCTTTCGAATTATTCCTATGTTCCTGATTTAATTATTGTAACAGTTAAAAGAGTAAAATTGTTACAACTATCACATATGTGTAATTCACACATCATTGTCACTGCATTACGATGTAATAATACTGTACAATAACTTATTTTTTTTCGTGAAATTTACAATTCTACTATAATATTATGAAAGTTCATTAAGCTATACCTGATTGTAATAAAGATAAGCTCGACTTATGAAATGATTTCTGAAAGTCTTAAATGGTGTAACCAAGCAACTGACCACCTGTTTGCAACAGATTTACGTATTTCAATTCGACCAGAGCAAAAGCCACATTTTTAAATTGTATTCGTAATCAGCTATTAAAACTCGCTGACTTTCAGTTCTTTTTAATATGATCTATTATTTATGAAGGTGTTGCAAAATTCTATACGTCAGTAGGAGTCCGGTAAATAAATTTCTAAATAAAATTCCTTTGACTATAATTATCAAAACATGTTTTGTTATAAAGCGTTTGTTTTCTCCCTGCATCTTATCATGAACAAACCCTGATAGAAAAATGTCATTGATGCAAACAAGAAATGGATAAACAAAGTACTTCAAATCTGAGTGCGTTCAGATTAATTCAACCAAAGGAAAAACTAAATCCCTGTACAGAGAGGCAAGAACGTTTAAGAACGTTTTAAAACAAACCCCAGATTCAAGTTTTAACTACTATTTAAAGGCATGGCTTTCCTTTTCCCGTTCAATGCAGCTTCAGTTAAATACGCAGGAGACATTGGAATTTGTTGTAAAATCGAATCTTATTGACGAAAATCTGTGACATCAAGCATTAGGTCCACTATGGGGAAGAAAGTAGGAGTTGTTTCAGGTATAATGTCACAAAAACTATAATTATATATAATCACATTAATCTTAATTCGGTAGTTACACAGAATAACTAAAAATGTTCAAATATTCATACCTAATACATATGTTGAAATAATCCCGTTCTCAGCGTCAACATTTTCAAGCTTAAGAATATGTAAAACTTAACATCCTTTACCCACCTTACTCTCTTTTCCAGTGCTTCTTTGGTCAAAGAGACTGTCAAACCAAATGAAACCCCCTTATCTGTAACTGGTATGTTAAATCAATCTATTCTTATACAGTTGCAATTACAATCTTACACATTTGTTACTTAATACAACATCAGTAAAGCCTCACTCTATTTCTGCAAAGGAATCTCATTTCGATTGGTTTAACAAGAAAACATATTTAAGTTTTTATTAAAAATTTCATTACAGATCAGCTTCCGTCGGCCTTCAAGTAATTTTTGAAGACCAGCATTCGAAGAACAGTAAATTGTTTTAAGATAGCTCAGAATGTCTACTTCCGTGGAAATTAATATAATTATTTGATTCAAATGAATTATGTAAATAACCTAAACGAAAGATTTCTCTCTTTCAAATGATTTAAGCATGCCTTTACCATCAGTTGATCTCGTTGAGAATAGTATCTACCCCTCTTAAGGCACTCACTAAAGTAGCAACAACTGCGACAGCTCATAACTAGTTATTTTTTTTTACTTGTGTTCCATCCAACCACGTGCTGCGATTATACATTTTCTCAATTTGAGACTATTAAGACGGTCGAAAAGCTTCAAATGGTAACAGCTGGCTGATTTTATTTGCACCACGTTATTAAAAATAATAGACTGTAAATTCATTTCCAACGTTCTGAAGCAAGCAGATCTATCTTTCTTTAAGCAGTTTTTCTATTCAGTAGGATAGCGACAGAGGAGAGTTTCTTTTGAGTATTAGATTCCAAATGTCCAGAAGATAAGGAAAAGAAACAGTAAAAACTTCAGGAATAAATAAATAATGAATTATTTTAAGATTTAGGTATATTTTCATATATATTATTCATGCATATTTTAACAATGTCAATACATGCAGCTTTAAAGTATTTTGTTGAAAAGACACTGAGTTGTTTGTCTAATGAGGGTGACACAAGTTATAGAGTAAACTGCAGCAGAATATGATATTGCCATTCAGGTCTTTTATCTAAATTGAACATTTTAGTGCAATTAACATTTGGAAATAAATGTTAACGACTTAAATGGTAACTGTATTGATGAATTACAGTTTTGAAATGTTAATAGAAGGAATTTGTTTGTCCAAGTTCCAGTGTCTAAATGACAATATCATGTTATATCTTTTTGATAATAAAACAGCAATTACAAAACAAAGTGTTCAGTATTGCCTATTGCCTTTAGCATTTAGAGTTAATACTGAATATATGCATCCATTTCAAATAAAGGAAAAAAATCTATGTATTTAACAACTGAAACAGTCACAGGACACACTTTTTAAAAATAATTTTGATTAGAATATTCAGTTTAATAATCGGGATAAATAGAACAATCACAAAGTATAAAATGTTGAGGTAAGTCTTAGCATGTAAAAGGTAATGTCTTCGAAGACTGAAGAAATGGTCTATATGTCACACATTTTCCCAAATATTGGTAAATAACCATTTAAAGTTCAGTTACAGTTGCTTAAAAGGCATGTTTAAATTTATCATCTAACTATGATTCAAAACTTTATGACAATATGATTCCTTGTAAACTGACATTAAAGAAAAATACGTCTTAGGTTATACAGTCCTAACATTTACCTGACTAGAGAGCAAATGAAAATTTACAACTGCTTCCTGACACCACGTATATATTTCAATTGGTTACACTAAAAGCACACCAAACACCCGTGAACCTACAATGAAAAATCTAAACTTGATTTTTTAAAATGGGTTCCTTCTACCAATACAACTATAAATGAAATCTTTGATAGATTGTAGAAATAGTTGCCTGGTGCTATAGTATCATCTGTTCAAGCACCTGTCATGTCCACGTGTGATCTCCTTAACTTTAAAAAGTTCAAGCAAAAGACAACTTAACGTGTAAATGGCCTACGATCCATCAGCACTCTATATTTAGAAATATGCACAAATATTTACTATTTTTTCCAGATCATACTTTCTGTTTATGGTAGTTCGTCGCTTTAGAATCAATGACACGCATTACTTTGAAGTGCTTTTAATGCTTATTTTCTTTCGAGGCAAAAAGTTACCAAATTGAAATCACCATAGAAGAAAAAATCTGTGGCTCTGCTTGTTTCTACATGAAACAACGCCCATTGCAAGATAATGCAAAAACAAAACTTATATAACATTTTAATATATATGGTAGGACAAGTATAAGGATGAAAGGATTAAAACAGAAGAATAATGTAAAGAGTTACAAGATATACAACATGACTTGTAAAAAAACACTATATATGTTAAGTGCCCATAAATTGATTCGCTTACACATGAGTTATAGAGAATGCGACACGCCTGCCTATTTTCGGTAGCCGGCATTTTGTAAATGAGCTCAATTCAAAGTGATTTTTGACTGAATGAAAGTTTAGTCAATTGGTAAGTGAAAAAAAATCTTGTCGCCGAAAAGTACGTGTAAAAAGTTGCGTAACAAAATAAGGTCAGTTTGGTCGACACGATGTACCGAATAAAAAGTATGATAAATTAAAACTATAGGTTCACATGTGTATGAATACTGATACTGCAATGTGTCAGCATTTTGTTCTTCTTAGTACTAAAAAGGGATTATAAAAGTCCAGGATTAGTTTCTTTGCATCATCTAAACATTTTATTTCACACAAGTTCTTGAACAGAACGTCATTAAAAGTCTTAACGTTTGAAGGAACTATAAAAATAGGTTTAAAAATTCAAAGATATCTAGACATTAAGAAAAAAAAACACCTTTTTTTCCAGTAGATGGACTAATTCAGTTTCTCGTTTCTATGAATAAACATTAAGGTAGCCAAACAGCTTGAGAACAAATAAATACCACTATGTTTAAACAACTTGAGTATCAATTCGGTTACTTTCGTTTGCCATTGTTTGATTTAGGTAAAAATAGAAAATAGTAAGAATTGTTGTTTTGAAAATGCTTACTTAAAACAAACGGAAAATGTCCGCATTCGAAAGAGAGTAATTAACATCACCTACGTGATAAAAAGAGTAGCTTCCGGTAATCACAGTTTCGGGCATGTTGCGGAGTGTACCTATTTCTTTTAGGAATGTGATGTTATATTTTATGATCATAGCACGTTGTTTTGAAATGGATTCTGTCAAGTATTATAGCAATTTGTCAATATAACATTTCCCTTGTTTTAATATGCTGAAGTGTTTATCTTTGTTTCGATGTTCAAACGTTTTGATGAATTAGTTTTGTTTTAACATTGTAGAGAAACACTCTTTATTTTAATTGTTTATTCAATAGCAATATGATATCAGACAATGATCAGTTATTAGCATGTCAGGCTTTTGTTGTGCTTTTTTCATAGCAATATAATGTCAATAGATATCTATGAATTTATTATTAGCTTTGCTTTTATCAAATAAACACCATAAACAGTGCAAAATAAGGTTTTTGATAAAATAACAGCATTTTTATTGGAACGTAGACATTGCAAAGAAGTCTTAAAAACAATCACAACCTAAAATGCTATGCAAATACCTAAAGGAATAATAAGTATACTCTGATATATACGCCCTCTAATAGTTCGAGTACACATTTTTGTAGGGAAATAAAAAAATATTTATAAATTTACGAATTATATCTATTGTTACTTATGTGTTTAGTACATTAAATTGTGTGCTTTTTTCATACTTCAGAAAGTTGGAACCGACGGTAAAATTTTTGTTTTATTTTTTGTTTTTCTCGTGTTTGGGCACAATTACAATAGAAGATATTAATATGTTTGTCATTTATGTTGCCTTGACTTGCGACCACAAGGGTAAGGGATTTGATTATTGATAAAAATCAGTGTCTATAAAATGGTCCTGTCATCTTAAAACTGTTCCTACCTTCCAGTCTGTCAGCAACTAACTTTGATCCTGGGATAAGTTACTAAAATGGTTTGTCAGTATTATTTATAATTATTTTTTTTGTAATAAATATAAATATGGGTTTCTGTTGTAATGTAGTTTTAATGTTCATTCGCTCTTTTATTGGAAAAGAAAGATACGCTAACAAGGACCTTTAACAAGGCTTCTTTAAGTTTTTTATTTCTGTTGTGTCAAAGGTAAAGGTCTAAAACTGTTCGTTCAAACGCAATTTACAAGTTACAAAGGCCAAGTAATACTGAAAATATATTTGAAAACTTCATGTATATAACATGGTCGTTTAAGGCGAACTGGCGAACGGATACAGTCTTGCATCATGGCAAGATCAATCTATTGCTTGTTAAGTACTTAATCAATATATTCAGAAGATTATGATTCAGTGAAATGCATTATGAGCTACAAAAGGAAAACTGACAAAACTAATGAGGAAAGAGCAATGTTACAACCCAAAGTATCTGAAAACGTTATATATGAATAATTTATAACTTCTGTCCAAAATGTAAGCATCTGGAGTTGTTTTACGCAAAAATAAAGGTTGAGCTTTATATAATACCAGATCAGTTAATGCCTTTGTGATGACCTCTTCAGATTTTCTAATAGCGTTTACCTCTACACTTAATATTTGAGGGATATACTTCAAAACAATTTTCATTTGTCAATGCCTAAATATACAAATATGAACAGATTTCGAAGCCCAAAGGTTCAAGAATTCAGTATTTAAAGGTCAAAAGTATTGAAAAGGGTAAACTTAAGCTCTTTATGGCGAAATGTCATTTTTGTCAGAAATACAGATTTTCAAACAAAAATATTCTTCACATTATATTTTTTTTTCGGTCAAAACAGCTGAGATGCATGATATCAGCATTAAACGCAACTAAAAAGCCTCAACTCAAAGTGTGCCTATTTAAAGAAAATTAAGGTTTTATGTTAAATCACCTTCTCGAGCAGGGACCTTCCTCTGACCATTAAAACTAAGGTTATTTGCTGTATTTGTTTCCTTACTAATCCCAGCTCCTATTAAAAATTCCATAGAATCTCGCTTGATCTAGTTAGAGCTTCGTCAAAAGTTTTTTTGTAAGCACCTTTATTACTTCTCTGAATTATTTGCAGCATTTTGCATTTCAAAATTGTTGACCTTCCCTTCAAAGATTGGCATAAAAATGCAAAAATGTATTTCAAAAAGTTATGAGATCATGGTAAGATAGAATGATGTTCAAACAAAATTTTGAAATTTAATTTTAGCTATCTCGCCGCCTATAAATCCGGGCAATTTCCAAAGATATTTATAAATATATTGGATATGCTTGCAAAACTGTATAATGTTACTTGAGTATTGCAAACAGGCAGATGCTTTCCGGGGGTAAATAACTCCCCGTATGTTATCCCAGAACTATAATATACATGCCAAATTTTTTCCTGCATAACTACCGGTCTTGCATTTCAGACGCTTTGCAGTCTCTGCTCTGTATTGTCAAAACCATTCAAATTTCTAATCTATGTTTATTCTACTGACATTTACTCAGTAGGCCGATTAATGTGCAATCTGTTGATAATGAAACTCGGCTTAAGACTCATTGTATCAAAAATAAAATGACAGCAATGATTGAAACATGCTCAATTAGTGATGTACAAGACAAGTTTCTAGCCGAGTTTTGCTCGCACTATTATATTGTTCAAGAGACAATTTAACAGTAAGCAACTAGATTTTTTTCCAGACATTATGTTTTAAAAAGTACTTTTACCGAAAATGGTTTAAATAATCTGAAATTGGAAATTGATTTTTTGCTAAAAGATAAATC
Organism: Cyclina sinensis; assembly: GCA_012932295.1. Classification (NCBI taxonomy): domain Eukaryota; kingdom Metazoa; phylum Mollusca; class Bivalvia; order Venerida; family Veneridae; genus Cyclina; species Cyclina sinensis. The sequence continues at coordinate 6,967,682 of JAAONU010000006.1, read as the reverse complement.
AAGCTTATTAAATATCAGATAATTCTTCCCTAAAATGTCTATTTTACGAACGAATATCAGTCTTTGTTTCATTTTAGCGATATAAAACCCATAACATGAAGTTAATATGGTGATGTGTTCCTGTTGGAATACACTTTGTTATAAAAAGATATGATAATTTCAAAACAGTGATAGTTTATTTCAGCAATGCCAAACAGAAAAAAAGAAATACATATAAAGTAGAGCCAGTATACTTTGGATCAGTCTCTTGTAGATTGTGCGTCTTTTCGTTACTTTGACAAAATAAACGAGAACAAATACAGGATTAAGTACCAGACGAACGAATTCTGGGCAGTGTGCCCAAGATCAGAGTAACAACATGTCAACCTATTTTATTCCTCAAAGATATTTTTATGCAAAAAATTACAAAGGAAAAATCGATTATTTCTATCTGTGGGATGCGTTTCTTCATTATTTCAATTTTAAAGTTCAAAGTTTATAACAATGTTGCCAAACTAGAGCATTTAATGTAACAACTTCTTGATGTAATAAGTCTTAAAACTTTCGCATGTAAGCTTACTTAGTAGGTTTATTTATCAAGTTGCAAATCTAATCTAAAAGTTTTGTATTTCCGAGTCCATCCGCAGGTGACTTTGGTTTGGCCTATGTCAAGCATCTAAGCGATTTATCAATGTATAAAATCACCTTAAAATAACACGAGTAAGTGTTTGTCTTATGTACTGTAAATATGCGCACTGTTGAATGTAAAATTTTCATTTGCAATCAATCAACTTTAACTAGACTGGCTATGGAAATGCTTCGTTTTGTCATGTGAAAGATTGGCAAATAATTTACCCACACGTGACTATGGTTAGTCCCTTTAAACAAAGGTAGGTTCAATAACAATCAAGAATTACTAAGTTCAGCAGTATAAGTTTGTACCTTCAAACGAATACAAAAAGTTGACTTTTCAATTTTCACAATTGCATTGATCCATCACTCAAAAAGCAAGGGACTATTCTAATGGATTTTGTCAAAATTCTTTCGATTTATCAATATCAGTTTATATTTGCATAAAGTTTCAATATGCCAATTTCAAAACATACCTGTTTTCATATTACAGTCAATCAGTGCCTTTAGCTAAATATGTTTTAGAAAGCTTCACGACTTTGTTTTTTGTTTCTAGCAATTTTTCCTTTAATTTGCAAATGGCGAACAAAGCCAGTACACTTAAACACAATATCTACACAAAGCAATCACATGGTAAAATGAAAGTTCAAAGCATTGATGATCACGCTTGCACGAAAGAGCAAGATTTCACAACATTTTTTATTGAAAGTTACCAATCTGTCTCCTAAAATTAAATAATGCTTACAAGTTCAAAGAAGTGCAATTTTCTCAAATTGTGGTCTAACAATACTATAACGTTGACACTAATATTCTTTTTTTTCAAAACAATAAACATACATGTGTAAACAACATAAAAGAAACTTGATAAGCCCATTTCTATCGAATGGTGTGTCTCTGTTTATATTTGTTTTAAGTTCATAATGGAGCAGTGAGAGAAATTTCTTCTCAGCCTTAAGGCTTTGGCTTTTTAATTTGCTCATTAGTCCTGGGTTCCTTTAAAATACTTCGAAATGACTGACTGAACGAGTTAGAGATAAAAGTAAAAAGGAGAAAAATGATACTCATATTTTGTTATGTTATTTATTTCTTAGAACGTATACTTACATGAAACTTACAACTTCAAACTGATCAAATGCCATCACTTGAAGACTGACCTCAGAAAAAAAACATGTATGAAATGTAGAGTAAGATAGCGTTACGTTTAAATGTTAGATTTAATAAAATAATTGTCCCCTTTTTTAACTTAGGCATATTTTTTCATATTTTTCTAGGTATATAACGTTTCAGTGAGTTTGTAAACAGGCAGGTGTTTTCCGGAATAGATACTCCGTAAATTATCACAGACAGGTTATCCGTCACAATATTTATGAAATATTTTTCTATACAGCTACCGGTTAACATTTATAGTTTCGTAAAAAGGTTGGATACATTGGCTTACAATGAAATAGCTAAAATTTAAGTACATTATTTCTGCCATGTTAATTTACTGCCGACCGGAACTTAAATAGAATCTGTCGTCATATTAGGGTCGTATGTGACGATATTTTAAGAAATATGAATTTTGTGCGTCATTTTCCTATTCAATATGATAGTATATCGATGCTGTTCTATGCTGGAAGCTGAAAATTTCAGACAATAATCATGGGATAACATACGTTCTAAATAAGTAAAATCGTACATTTGCAAAAATTATGTACGAGTGCCCTTTTTTTCAGTGTCGTTAGTCAAATGACATTTTCGTCAAACGTCTCATAAAAAGAGCATTGATAACAGTTTGCATGTGGCAAAAAATGAGTTTATCAAAGAATGTCAGCTTGTGCTATGTATTTTCGATATATTCTAAACGACCACTGGCCTCATCCGGCAGGTTATTTCCATAAAATACAACAATGTTGTCAGGAATCTCGTGTTCGACATGTTTAATGAATTTGTTAAGACTGACCGATAAATACAGACATTTTTGTCATTTTCCGTTAAATATGTATGCACAGGAAATGTTTTTTTCCATTGCCTTATGAAAACTTCGATGAAATAAGTTGTTTTATTTCATTCTTACTTCTAATTTATAGTGTTTTTGAAGAGACGAGTTACGGGCGGTTTTTGAAACAAGAGAAAATGTCAAAGTATTGAATAATTTCATAGTCATACAAATATTTTAGAAGTTTACAGGAAGCGATATGATTTGAAGGGCGTAAACATTTAGAAGAATATAAATGTTCCACAGAGTCCAACATTTCACAAACTACTGTTTCTGTTTCAAACAATTTCCCAGAGCCTTGTACACGAAGCCTAACAGTTGTATTTGACCGATAATTTTTTTCAAATGGCTGATCCTTTTCATGCTATTATTTAAATATTCATTTAAATTTTTGATACGTATATTCATGTCATTGTCAGATCTGTATATAATTAAAACCATTTAACTGCTAATGAAAACTTAAGATTATTACACAACAAGAAAATTTGACTACTAAACTGTTAATGTTCTTTAAGTTATTCTTAAATATATATTATGTCGACCTTTAATATATACAGGGTGTATAAATAGCCCGTGAACATTTTATTTTCAATACTGATCATTTTATTACTTCAAGAAATTGTTGATTTTTCCTTTGTTTATTTGTTGATTTTTCATTTGTTTATTTTTGAGTTTTGATAGATACATAGATGGATGGATAGAAAGAAAGACAGCTAACTAGATAGACGATTTATTGAATGTGTTAAATGCAGATGAAAGGCTCTTGAAATTACGCAGTAACTGTATAATAAGAGGTAAATGGTTCTTTAGTTACTTCATAATATTGTTTTTATGAATTCCAACTTTATGGCCACATTCTTGAATTCAGCTTTTTTATAACTAAATACCCAGCACAGAAAAGAAGTAAAATGATACGATTAGCACCCTAAGAAAGGTCATGACGGGTTGCAGATATCGACTGGCTTCACTATTGCACGTTTATCTAAACGAAAGGTCGCTTTATTTTTTAACAATGAAAATAAGAATTTTCTGGTATGTGTTCAACAAAAATGTAGATTAATTGTCTTCTTCCTGATCACATTAGTCTATTAACAGGAACAATGAACTAACTAACTGATAAGCGAGTGCAACACAACGTATTAAGACAACAACAAAAAGTGACTAATCTGAGCTAAGCTTATTATCCAAAAAAAAAAAACACTGAAAAAAGATGACTGTTTTTATACTATATTAATATAAATATAAAGAAAACAAGTGATGCCAGTGGTATTTAAAATGGGGGTCAATTGTTTAAAGGCTTTTAGTGCTTACAACAACAGTGATTTATAACAAACTCTTTCAAGCTTAGAGGTGATAAGGAGCAAAATATTCAACAATGTAAAACGACAGATAAATTAAATAAAATAATTTCTGGGAATTTATGAAGATACCTAAAATTTTGTCTACACCATGTGACATGAATGTTATGTATATTATATTTAGTGTACTGTAAACTCCTGTGTCATATGTATGATTTGAGTTAAATAAAAGCTGTGTTGTGTTGTGTTCTGTTCTGTATGGAACTTATAGTGCTTGTGTAAAGATTAACACACTCACTGGTATTGGCCCCGCCTAGGGATCACATGATTTAAATTTATTTTCGAATGAATAAACTTAAAATATTGTTTTATCCGAAATCATACAAATACACATAGTGAAGATTTTTGGCCAGTAGCATCCTCTGGAGGTCCTGCACCAGGGCTGTTCAAACTATACACTGGGTTCAGTATTAGTAATGAATGTGGGGCGTAAGTCATATATAGCTTTTTTTGGTCTGGATTCTAAGGCATACCGTTCGGACATCTAAAGATCTTGTCAGAACAGCCCATCGAAGAATGAAACTAAAAAAATACTTCTTGACCGTCTGAAACATTATTTTTTAAAGCTGAGAATTTTGGACAGAACATCATTTGGAGGCCCACTCCTAAAATTGTTAAAACTATACCTCGAGATACATATTAGCTCCGCCTTGGGGTGGGGTCAATGTTTTACATATTTTTATACTTTATATTTTAATTTACCTGAAACTATAACAGCTACAGTCCATTCTGAGCAAGAGTGAGAATTTAAAAAATGTTTCAAACCAAAGTTAAGTCATCATTTTCACACAAAAGTTATTAGGAGGTTAACTGACAGCTGTAAACCAACGTCCAAGTTTTCCAATTAAATCGCATTTAACTTAATTTCGCTTGACTAGTTTTAGAGAAATTTGAGCTTTTTTTAGTAGACCCAGACTGCGTTAACGCACAAAATACATTGTACATTTCCTGACATATGAATAAAATAACAAGCTTAGAGACAAACTCATAGTTAAATAACACCAATTTTGAATAAAATAGATATCATCATGAAATACAGATGGTAAACTTTAAATGCAGCTAGCTATTATAATTGTATCCTCTGAGCATTTGTCTGGGACCGTCTTTGTTAAAATGACAATACAAAACAACTGCTCAAACAAAGACAGGAAAAGCCTCTGAGCATCCGGCAACGTTATATGTTTATATATTCCATACTCATCATCTATATTATGAAATACTTCTATAAAGAGCAAGACGTCTCCTTATATACTATACATTTAATTTAGTAAAATATAATACTTTGATTATGAAGATGTTATACATTTACGGAAACTTAAAATCGAGTGTATATGAGTCTGGATTTTTCTATCGATTGTGAGACATACAAAAACGTATACACACGTAGAAAGCAAAATTTGAGCAAAAAAAGTACATGAATGAACAAACGCCATCAGAAAAATATTATAATGTTGAAACATAATTAAATACAGTCTCGTTAAAAAGGCAGATAAAAAAAGACGTAAGTGCATTTTTTTTTCAATGGTGAAACGTTATAAAAATGTCTTTGGACAACTGTTGCGTACCATTTTTTATATATTAATGCACTGCGAAAGACAATACCGAAACTATAATATACTTTCGTATTCATGTATAGTTCTTCTTGGATATTACGAGCAGGCAGGTGTTAACCGGGAATAATCATTTCTCCAGAAGTTATTACAGAGCTGTCAGCTGTCGTAATATGTTTTCCATATTTGTCTGTACAGCAACAGGTCTCGCCTCGCAGCTAATTTCGAGTTTACTCACCAGTGCTGTCAAAATTGTCAATCAGAGATTTAGCTTACATTTAATCAGATTACATTTGCTCGATTAGCTAATGATTGCGCATGAAAAATATACCTGTAAATCGATGTTATTTTCTGTTTCGGAATAGAAGTACCTTTTACAAACACATTCCAGTTGTTACGAGCATTCAACTTGACAATGCTGGTCTTATCATTTAAATGATATAAATGTTTTTTGTATACAGCATCCTATACGTTCTTTTCAAGAGTTGTAGGGACGTAAATGCGCGTTAGAAGCAAAGTCTTACACCTATAATATGTAATATATGTTATATTTTATCTTTGAAAAAGGAAAATCATGATCTTCAACAAAATTCCTGGACAGCTGTAAAGAAATACATTTTCTTCACAAATCAGTTTACATCGTAGGTTGTAAAAGAAATGTGTTTGCGATTAAATAAATCTTTTTACTACATGTTCCTCATTATTTTATAAAAAAAAATATTTCCTTTACCCCAATTGTACTTCGAATAGTTAATATAAGAGAAATAAACAACATAAAATTGTGTTAGACTAAAATATGATCTTTTCCTCATAATCAAGATTAATATAGAAAAGTGAAAACAAGAAGGCCATGATGGCCGTAAATCGCTCACCGGAGTCTCATTGCTCAAGTTACAAGTATCGTTATAGGTTGTTATGGGTGTTCGTTGTTCGCAAGTTTGAAAAAGTTTGCAGTAAGTTTGAAGACCCTGGGTGTACTGTACGCTCCCTCAGCAGCTAAATGAATACACTACCGTTACTTCACACCGCTGCTTTAATAAGAGTAGATTTATGATATTGACCTTTACAATGAACTTTTAAGCAACCAATGAAAGTGCACCAATATCCCAAAAACCGAAAAATCTTTAAACCATTTTTCATTGGTTTAAACGATCATGTGATTCCAAACATTATAAATAGACGGGTGTTTTCTGACAATTTTATAAACACATTTCAACTATTCGTTTACGTAAACATCTTAATACAGCAATTAAACGTCTTAAACAACCATACCATCATGATTTTAACATTTTTGATAGTTTTACTGGTTTATTTACGTATACATATTAAAAATCACTTTGAAAAGTGAAATACGTAAGTAACATGCAGACATGCATTGTTTGTTTACATTTTGGGTTGTCAATTGTATGTATGGACATTTCGTTGTAAGCTAGTCACTGATTGGCTGAAAAGTAACTGTGGACTTTTCTGTCTAAAAATAAAAATATCGTTCAGAAAAATGAATTTTAGCAGAGGTAAGAAAGTGAAACATTCGACCGATGCGCAGGAGAGTAGGTGTAATGGTACTCAAATTTTTGAGCAGAAATAGTTTTACTCTACAGGTCCCTGTGAACTTGACCTTTGACCTAAGGACCCCAAAACAACATGGTTCTTCTAATATAATTACCCTATGAAGTTTGAAGGTTCTGGGTGTAATGGTACTCCATTTACTGAGCAGAAATAGTTTTCTGACAAGAAGATTTTAAAAACTTTTTCCTATATGTAAAACAAATGACACCCGGGGCAGGGCCATTTTTGACAAAGTGGTCATGATTTGAACAAACTTGGTAAAGGTTCACTAGACTATGCTGCACACCAAATATCTAAACTCTAGGCCTTATTGTTTCCGACAAGAAGATTTTTAAATTTTCCCTAGATAACTCTATGTAAAACATGTGAACCCTGGCGTGGGGCCTTTTTTGACCCAGGGGCTATGATTTGAACAAACTTGGTAGAGGTCTTCTAGACAATGCTGCACATCAAATATCTTAATTCTACGCTTTATGGTTTCTGACAAGAAGATTTTTAAGTTATCTTAATCTATGTAAAATCAACTGACCCCTTGGATGGATTCAGTTTTAACGCCAGGGTCATAAATTGAACAAATTTGGTAGACGTCCACTAGGTGATGCTTCACACCAAATATCTAAGCTCCAGGCCTTGAGGTTTCGGAGAAAGATATCCAACTTTAGTGACCCATAAATGCAATGGACCGGAACCATTTGAACAATCTTGGTAGAGCTTCATGCAAGAAACATCACTGGCAAGTTTCATTAAATTTGGCCCAGTGGTTTCAGAGAAGATATCGTTTGAATGAAAAGTTGACGACAGACGGACGGACGGACGACGGACAAAGACCGATCACAAATGCTCACCTCGAGCACTTAGTGCTCAGGTGAGCTAAAATAATCTTAAAGTATTTGCGTCTTCGCACGGTATAGAGGGCGCCTTGTTTCTTCGAAGTTAAATGAAATTACATACCATTAACCAAGAACACGGTTAACACAATGCATATTTAAGCTAAAAAATCTGAATTTATTGTTTTCAAAGGAGGAAGTTATTTTTGTTTCAGAAGTTCACATATTTTTTATATCGCCTTTGTTTGCAATACTTTTTACTGTTTGCGATATTCTGTCTGCTTTCGAATGATCCCTATTTTCCTGATTTAATTATTTTAACTGTTAAAAGAGTGAGATGTTACAACTGTCACATATGTTTAATTCATGCAGCATTGTAATTGCATTACGATGTAATAACACTTTACAATAACTTATTTTTTCTTACAATTTACAATTTATCGAACAATTCTACAATAATGTAATGGACGTTCTTATTGTAATAAACATAAACTAGACTTATGAACTGATTTCTAAAAGTCTAAAGAAATGGTGTAACCAAGCAAATGACCACCTGTTTGCAATAGATTTACGTATTTCAATTCGACCAAAGTAAAGCCACATTTTAAAATTGTATTCGTAATCAGCTGTTACAACTCGCTGATTTTACAATTTTTTAATATCATCTATTATTATATGAAGGTCTTGCAAAATTCCATACGTCAGTAAGAGACTAGTAAATAAATTTCTAAATAAAATTCCTTTGACTATAATTATCAAAACATGTTATGTTATAAAGCATTTGTTTTCTCCCTGCACCTTATCATGAACAAACCCTGATAAAAATGTCATTTTCCCCAACAACATGAAAATATTTGTATCTGCGTTTGAGTGATAGGAATTGATTTCATTATGATGCAGAACAAGAATGGATAAACAAAGTACTTCAAATCTGAGTGCGTTCAGATTAAGTCAAACACAGGAAAATCTAAATCCCTGAAAAGGGGGGCAAAAACATTTAAAATCTTAATTCCCAGATTCACGTTTTGAACTACTATTTTAAGGCATGACTTTCTTTTTCCCGTTTAATACAGCTTCAATTAAACACTGGGAACATTGGAATTTGTTGTAAAAACGAATCTTAATGACGAAAATCTGTGACATCAATAATTAGGTCCAGTATGGGGAAGAAAGTTGTTTCAGGTATCATGTCACAAAAACTATAATTCCATATAATCACATTTATCTTAATTCGATTGTTACATAGAATAACTAAATATGTTCAAATATTTATACCTAATAGATATGTTGAAATAATCGCGTTCTCAAAAAAACAAGCTTAAGAATTTGTAAAACACCCTTGTTAACAACCTTGCACCTACCTACGGTGGCACAGAGATGACATGCACAACTTTTTTTTAATTGCACTTCTCTTTTTTCTATGTCGTTCCCACGAGATAGTAACTCGAGGGAACGACTTAAAAAAGAGCATGGCAAATCTAAAAAAATATTACATTTGAAAAAAGAGAAGCGCAATAAAAAAGAATCGTGTTTTAATAAAAAGAACAGCGCATGTAAGCTATGTCGAGGGAACGACTTACTAACTCGTGGGAACGAGTTAGCTATGTCATGGGAACGACTTAATATCTCGTTCCCACGAGATACTAAGTCGTTCCCTCGAGCAAAGAATATGTTAAGAACATTAGGAAAAAAATCAGTAAAATCTTCAGGAATAAATAATTATAATGAATGATGTTAAGATTTAGGTATATGCATATTTTAACAATGTCAATACATGCAGCTTTAAAGTATTTTATTGAAGAGACACTGAGTTGTTTGTCTAATGAGAGGGACACAAGTTATAGAGTAAACTACAGCAGAAAATGATATTGCCTTTTAGGTGTTTAATCTTAACTGAACATTTTAGTGCAATTAACATTTGGAAATAAATGTTAACGACTTAAATGGTAACTGTATAGATGAATTACAGTTTTGAAATGTTAATGAAAGTAAACCGGTTATCCAAGTTCCAATCTCTAAATGACAATGTCTTGTTTTATATTTTTAATAATAGAACAGCTAGTTCAAACCAAAAGAGCTCAGGAGTGCCACACTTTAAAACAAATATATTTGATTAGAATATTCAGTTTGATAATGGGATAAATGAACAATCACAAGATGTGAAATGTTGGAGTAAAAATGAAACTCATGACTTGTCATGTAAAAGGTATTTTATGTGCCTAAAAGGCCTAAAAGGCCTCAAAGGCATGTTAAATTTGTCATCGAACATGGACAATATGTTGCAAACTGACATTAAACTGACATTAAAGGAAACTACGTTTTCGTTTAAACAGTTGTTTGATATCATTTTACAATAAACAAAAAAAAAAAACAAAAAAAAAACACATGAAATTTAAAGGCCATTGAAGGAACTTAATATATTACATAGGATAATAAGACAGTTTTAATTATAAAAGTACAACAGTTAGATTATATAAAGTTACAATCAGAAGAAGATATTAGCCGCAACAATAACAACAACAATAATGGCAATTATATTGAAAATAATAATAACTATTCACATTTCAATGTTATTAAACAGGTTAAGATCACAATACTCTTTGAATGACTAAGATACTGTGTTTTTGACAAATATCTTTCAGTTTGCTGTAAAACAAGCAACCTGACATTCCAGTAGTTAAAACAAGTATTGGCTAATGTTTGTTACTTTAACCGCTCTACTTTTGTGCAGCCGATTATTTGCCAAATATAAACTTAACTTAGTAACCTTTAAATGTCTTTTCAGTCAGAAATGAGTGAACAAACTTGTTTTCTTTCGCTAAATTATAATCCTGATTGATGACAGTTATAAATAAAGATCTAATAAAAGACTTCTACGTCTTCCGAACTATACATAGGGTCAAGTGTGACTTTTAACATTTGTCATAAATGGGACATTGATAACCAGATATTGCCATAATATACTGACGCAAAAAGATGTTGAACACTCGAGCGTTACTGTTAAATATTCCTTTAAAATAGGTCTGCGTTTATGGAACCAGAACTTATGTTATTACTCCGTCTACTTAATTGCTAGCCTTTTCTTGTAACTTCTCCGTGTTTCAATTTTGGTATATCGTGAAACAACGTCTCTCGACAGTATTAATCAGACGTAATATTGAACGACGTCAATTGGTATGACATTATTCTCGTGGGTAAGGGTAGATAAAGAGGTTGTCAGGAATTGCAACCAGGTCGGTTTTTTTCACGACCGATAACCAGGCACTTATCTATAATGCTGTCCCCGACAAAGTGGAACCCAATCCAAAAACCCAAAACAAAAAACAATTATACAAACGTGTTCAGCTTAGCAAAAAAGACACGTGTCCTTCCATTAGCAGAACTGAATTTGTATAAAGACTAAACAAGAACTTTGTCTATATTGCTTAATTACAACGTAAATGTCGCCAAGTCCAAATCAACCGGAGAAACGTGTTATGCGACGGCGATTCAGAACAGTTTCTCTAGATATGCCAATTTTAACGCATTCAAACGAACTACATATTGTACCGATACCTCTTTAAGTCTGTCGAAACAAACAGTATCTCTGGTTATAACGGATTGCTGTTGATGATAGTGGCAGTGATTGACAAAAGTTTGACTGTCTTGTAATGTTACTAACACTTACGACTGACGCATAAAGCATAATAGCATGAGCTTGTTTTCGGAAGCCGTGGTATTTTGTAAATAAGCTCAATTCAAAGTGAAGTTTGATTGAATGAAAGTTTAGTCAATCGGTCAGTGACAAACAAATCTTGTCGCCGAGAAATATGTGTAAAAAGATGCATAACAAAATAAAGATAGTTTGGTTGACACGTACCGAAAAAAACGTTAGACAAATTAAAACAGGTTTACGTGTGTACGAATACTGATACTTCAAAGTGTCAGCATTTTGGTCTTCTTAGTACTGAAAAAGGTGTATATAAAAGTGCAGAGTTACTTTCTTTGCATTAATTTAACATTTTATAGCATACAAGTTCTTGAACAAAACGTCATAAAAAGTCAAAACTTTTTGGAGGAACTGACTAAGAGTTGTGTTTATAAATATAGCTTTCGAAATTCAAAGATATCTAGACATTATGAAATAATCTCTTTCTTCCAGCACAAGGACTAATTCAGTTTCTAGTTTCTATGAATAAACATACGGTAGCCAAACAACATGAAAACAAAAATACCATTATTTTTCAACAACTTGAGTATCAATTCAATTACTTTCGTTTGCCATCGTTTGATTAAGGTAAAAATAGAAATTCAGTAAGAATTGTTGTTTTGCTTAAAACAAACGGAAAAGGTCCGCATTCGAAAGAGAGTTATAAATATCACTTGTGTGATAAAAAGAATTGATTCCGGTAATCACAGATTCGAACATGTTGCGGAGTGTACCTATTTCTTTTAGGAAAATGTTATAATTTTATGACCATATCACGTTGTTTTGAAATGGATTCTGTCAAACATTATAGCAATTTGTCAATATAACATTTCCTTTGTTTTAATATGCTGAAGTGTTTATCTTTGTTTCGATGTTTAAACGTTTTGATGAATTAGTTTTGTTTCAGCATAATAGAGAAACATGCTTTATTTTAATTGTTTATTCAATAGCAATATGATATCAGACAATGAATAGTTATTAGCATGTCAGGCTTTTGTTTTTGTTTTTTTGTTTCATTTTTTTCATAGCAATATAATGTCAATAGACATCTATGAATTTATTATCAGCTTTGCTTTTATCAAATAAATTCAATAAACAGTGCAAAATAAGGTTTTTGATAATATAACAGCATTTATACAATTAATATTTGTCTTTGGCCAAGGATGATTTAATGGAAAAAAGATATTGCAAAGAAGTCCTAAAAACAGAAAACTAAAACACTATGCAAATAATTAAATGAATAATAAGTACTCTCTGATATATACGCCCTCTAATAGCTCGAGTACACATTTTTGTAGGGAAATAAAAAAATATTCATAAATTTGCGAAATAATCTATTGTTACTTATGTGTTTAGTACAGTAAATCGGGTACTTTTTCATACTTCAGAAAGTTGTAACCGACGGTAATATTTTTTCTTTTTTTTTAATTTAAATGATAAAAATAATCTATAATGAACAGTTGTTAAATTTTAAAGAGGGTTTATCAATACAAAAGAGTGGCACGATGATTTCGTTTGACTTTTCACTCGTGTTTGGGCAAAATTACAATAGGAGATATTAATATGCCTGTCATTAATGTTGCCTTGACTTGCAACCACAAGGGAATGAATATTTTCTTTACTGATAAAAATCAGTGACATCTTAAAACTGTTCTTACCTTCCAGACTGATAAAAATCAGTGACATCTTAAAACTGTTCTTACCTTCCAGTCTGTCAGCAAGTTGCTGTGTTCCTGGGATAAATTACTATTATGGTTTGTCAGTATATTTATAACTATTTTTGTAATGAATATAAATATGGGTTTCTGTTGTAATGTAGTTGCAATGTTCATTCGCCCTTTTGATGAAACAATAGGCTAACAGGCACCTTTGACAAGGCTTCTTTAAGCCTTTTATTTCTGTTGTCTCAAAGGTAAAGGTCTAAATTTGTTCATTCAAACGAGTTACAAAAGGCGATATAATACTGAAAACATATTTGAATATTTCATGTATATAACATAGTCGTTTAATGCAAACTAGCGAAGGGATACAGTCTAGCATCATAGCAAGATCACTCTATTGCTCGTTCAGTACTTAAGGAATATATTCAGAAGACTATGATTGAATAAAATGCATTATGAGCTACAAAAGAAAATCTGATAAAAGTAACGAGGAAAGAGCAAAAAGCAAATGTTACAACCCAAAGTAGCTGAAACCGTTATATATGAAGAATTTATAACTTCGAATATGTAAACATTTGGGTTTTTTAAGCAAAGATAAAACTTGAGCTGTCTTTTTACAATATCAGTTCAATAAATGACTTTGTGATGACCTCTTCAGATTACCTAATAGCGTTTACCTCTACACTAAATATTTTAGGGATATACTTCAAAATGATTTTTATTTGCCAATGCCTAAATATACAAATATTTACAGATTTCGAAGCCCAAAGGTTCACACAAAAAGAATTCAGTATTTAAAGGACTAAATTATTGAAAAGAGCAAACTTAAGCTCTTTAAGGCGAAATATCATTTTTGTCAGAAATACAGATTTTTTAAAAAAAATATTCGTCACATAATATTTATATTTTTTCCCGGTCAAAACCGGTGACATGTATGATATCAGCATGAAATCTAACTTAAAAAACTCAACTCAAAGTGTGCCTATTTAGCGAAAATTAAGGTTTTATGTTAAATCACCTTCTCGAGAAGGGACCTTCCTCTGACCATTAAAACTAAGGTTATTTGCTGTATTTGTTTCCTTACTAATCCCAGGTCCTTTAAACATTCCATAGAATCTCGTTTAATCTTGTTAGAGTTTCGTTAAAACGTTCTTGTATGCAACTTTATGACTTCTCTAAATTATTTGCAGCATTTTCCATTTCAAAATTGTTGATCTTCCCTTCCAAGATAGGCATAAAAATGCATCTATTTATTTTAAAAATTATGAGATCATGGTAATACAGAATGATATTCAAACACAATTTTGACATTTTGAAAGAAAAACAAACTATCTCGCCGCCTATAAATCCGGACAATTTCCAAAGATATTTATAATGATATAGGATATGTTTGCAAAAACTGTATAATGTTGTGGTAAATAACTTTCCGTATGTTATCACAGAACTATCAACTGTTACAATATACATGCCACATTTTTCCTGAATAACTACCGGTCTTGCATTTCAGACAATATGCAGTCTCTGCTCTGTATTGTCAAAACCATTGTCAAATTTCTAATCTATGTTTATTCTACTGACATTTACTCAGTAGGCCGATTAATGTGCAATATGTTGTTAATGAAACTCGGCTTAGGGCTCATTGAATCAAAAATAAAATGACAGCAATGATTGAAAAATGCTCAATAAGTGATTTACAAGACAAGTTTTCTATCCGAGTTTTGCTCGCACTATTATGATGTTCAAGAGACAATTTAACAGTATGCAACTAGTTTTTAGACGATATTTAAAAAAGGTACTTTTACAAAAAAATGTTTCCGAATAAATAAACTGAAATTGGAACCAAAGAGAAGGCATATTATGTTTGATTTAAATCCTTGATTTGCTGCAAAAAAGATAATATTTTATACGATATTATTATACAAGATAATTCTAGTAAACGTCTAATTTACGAACGAATATCAGTCATTGTTTCATTTTAGCGTTTTAAAATCCATTCCCAGAACTTAATAAGTAATTAGTTCCTATTGGAATACACAAGGTTATAAAAAGACCTGATAATTTCAAAACAGCGAGTGATAGTTTATTTCAGCCGTGCCAAACAGAAAATAAATATTTGAGAAATATATATAGAATAGAACCAGTATACATTTGGAGCAGTCTCCTGTAGATTTCTGTTTATCTTCTCTTATCTTAAAAAGTCTCTAATTAATTACTTGGTCAATGTGGCACAGATTAAACTTCCAGACGAGACAATTACATTAGAATGTACAAAGGAGGGTAACCGTTGAAGAAAAGCAACGAAGAAGGGTAAACAATTTACACAAATACTAGGTTTGAGGATTCACCTACATCGAATAACAAATGTAAACTTAACACGATGCGACTTTCAAGTTATCATTAAAACGCTGTGCGTCTTTTCGTTACTTCGACAATATAAACGAGAACAAATACAGGATTCAGTGTCAGACAAACGGATTCTGAGCAGTGTACCCAACATCAGAGTAACAACTTGTCAACCTATTTCATTCATTTTTTTATGCAAAAAATAACAAAGGAAAAATCGATTATTTCTATCTATGAGATGCGTTTCTTCATTATTTCAATATACAGTTCAAAGTTGATATCAATTTTGCCAAAAGAGAATTTAATTAACATTTTCTAGATGAAATAAGTCTTAAATCTTTCGAATGTTACCTTACTTAGTAGGTTTATTTATCAGTACGCATTATAATGGTGCAACTCTTTCTAAAAATGTTGTATTTCCAAGTCCTTCTGCAGGTGACTTTGGTTTGGCCTATGTCAATCATCTAAACGATTTATCAATGTATGAAATTACCTTTAAATAAAGACCAGTAAGTGTTTGTCTAATGTAGTGTAAAAACATGCGTTCTATTGAATGTAACATTTTCATTTGCAGTCAATCAACTTCAACTGGACTGGTTATGGAAATGATTTGTTTTGTCATGTGAATGTTTGGCAAATGATACACCAACATGTGACTATGTATATAGTCCATTTTCACAAAGTTAGTTTCAAAACTAATCAAGAATCACTAAGGTAAGCAGTGCAAACGCTTATGTCTTCAAGCTAAGTTTGTACCTTCAAACAAATACAAAAGTTGACTCTTCAGTTTTCACGATTGCATTAATTCTTCCCTCAAACAGCAAGGGACTATGTTAATGGATTTTGTCAACATTTTTTCGATTTATCAGTACCAGTTAATATTTGAATAAAGATACAATATGTCAATTTCAAAGCATACCTGTTTCCTATTTTAATCAATCAACGCCTCTGACGTACTTAAGGTATGTTTTAAAGCTTCACAACTTGTTTCTGGCAATCATTACTTTAATTTGCAAAGGGCGAACAAAGTCGCAAATGTGGTGTTTTACTCGAACCCAGTACACGTAAACACAATATCTACACATAGCAATCACATGGTAAAATGAAAGTTTAGAGCAATGATGGTCACATTTGCACGAAAGAGCAAGATTTCATGACATTTATTATTGCAAGGTACCCACCTGTCTCCTTAAATCAAATATGCTCACTTAATACAAAGAAGTGCGATTTTCTTATATTGTTGTCTAACAATACTCTTTTTTTCAAAACAATAAACATACATGTACATGTGTAAACAACATAAGGGAAACTTGATAAGTCCGTTCTGTCGAATAGTGTACCCTCTTTTATTATTTGTTTTAGTTCATAATGGAGCAGTGAGAGAAATTTCTGCTCTGCCTTAGTGCTTTGGCTTTTTAATTTGCTCATTAGTCCTGGGTTCCATGCCTCAAAATGTCCGGTTGAAGGTAGAATATCTTTGCTATGTATACACGTGTTCGAGTTTCGGAGCGCAGTGACCCATAATTGAAAAGTATACACGTGTTTGTCTAGCAAATATATTGTCATATTCCGTTCACTTCTAAATTTTAAGCCACTCAGCCGTTTCAACTGATGTCTTTCCAATTTTATTCCAAATTCTGCAGGGAATAAGCGGTGCCGACGTAAGGAGGCCGCCGATAAAGCAAATTTTGCAGAGAGACCACCGATATGATTATGCACCGTGTAATTGCTGAATATAATAAAATAATTGTCTTTTTATTTAACTGCGGGATACTTTTATGCCCCCGAAGGGAGGCATATAGTTTTTGTCCGTCCGTCCGTCCGTCCGTCAGTCAGTCAGTCCGTCAGTCCATCCGAAAACTTTAACATTGGCCATAACTTCCTTATTAGTTACAGGATTGACTTCATACTTGGACAAAAACACAGCTTTGGACGAGACCTTCCAACTGACTTATATTTATTTGACCTTGACCCCTGAATGACCTTCACCTTGAAGATCCAATTGTCAAAAAACTTTATCGTTGGCCATAACTTCCATACTAGTAAGTGGATTTATTTCATACTTTGATACAACACCACTTTAGAGAAGACCTTCCCACAGACCTTTATTTGTTTGACCTTGTCCCTGAATGACAGGTCCTCAGCTCAAAGGTCAAAGAACCATTTCGGGGGCATTGTCAGCTTACAGTGACAGATTTTTATATTTTTTCAAGGTTTATAATGTCTCAGGGATTTTGCAAACAGGCAGGTGTTTCCCGGGAAACGATTGTTCTCCGTAAGTTACCGCAGTCCTGTCAGCTGTCACAATACGGCGGTATTTGTGCCATATTTTTTCTAAACAGCTACCGGTCTGCCGTTACAGGTTATTTGCAGTCTGTACATTGTTGCTTTCAAGGTTATAATTTATGGATATTCTAGTGACATTCGCTCAACAGGCCGATAATTGTGCAATCAGCTTCAAGGAATTTCTAAATAGTTCATGGCTTTATTGAAATTCAGAGCTTTGATTTAATTAGAAATTAGCACGGTGGATAAAATGGTGTTGGCCATTTACACAATTTGTATAGTGAAAATTGAAATTTAGTTTTGTTAGAACTCACAATGAAACGAAAATGGAAAACATGACAGTTTTAAAGGTCACTGGACAGAAATTTTTGACCTCGAAATTTTAATATGAGCTAAAGCTATACACCTATACACCTATATACTTGACACAGCTACCTGTGTTGTTAACAAAACTTTAAAATTATGGTGGAAAGTGAAAATGTAGACTGAAAATAGTCAAATAACACAATTGCACAATGTAAGCTAACATCATGATTATACACTGATTATTGTTCAAATAAATAACTTGAAATTTTGATGGAATTTGGAGGCCAATGAGCAGAATTTATATAGTTCATTTAGGATTATAGAATTAAAAGATACATCAGTGAAAATATCTAGAGATTTTTTCCAAGTAACTGATCCAGAAATATTTTGTACATGTTCATTTTTGTTTCATGCAGTTTTTTGGAAGACTTGACAAGCTTATTCCAATCGAGGGATGTTTTTTCTCTCATATAAATGTTCTCTTTACAGTGATGTATTGCTTATTTGTCTGTGATATATTTCTCCTGAGGTAAGTGTAAGAAATCTTTGACTAGATCTATGATTTTGTCATTATAAATGCATATTTTTTTTGCGTTATAATTCTAGACTTTTTTTTGAAAACAGAAAAATAATGATAAGAGAACGAGTTATATGTAAAGAAGAAGCCTTTAAAACTATGTTTAATAATAAAACAAACATATTGTTTTTTAATAACTTTTTGTTCACATTTACAAGTCGAATGATTTTTATTTTCATCATAAATAGATCTATTACATTAAATTATTTTATTAAATATTTAACTGCACGGAAGCTTCTTAAGTAAAATCATTGAGAAGCAGCTATAACATAATGTTTTCACAAGTGTGACTAATCAAAAGTAATTCAATAAATTTGTAAGATCACTTGCCATAAACTTTGACATTGATTGAATCATAAAAAAGTGTAAATTGCTTTGTTTTGACAGCTATGCAGAATATACAATGGTCCTTTTTGTGTAGATTAATTTGCATAAATCCCACAGTATAAGGCGTGATTTATGGATCTTTGACGTTTCATCGGATATTAACTTATAAACAGACACAAATTTCTGCTTAATGGACGTGCCATATTATTGTTTTTCAAACAATACTTCCAACGTGAAAAAAAAACTCAAGTGTGTGCATTTCAAGTCCAGTAAAACCAATGTTAACATATTAGGTCACCTAAATTCACTTCAATTTTTACAACACTTAAATGACAAAACATTTTATTATGACGTAATCATCAAGTGAGGAAGCGTTACGTCATATATTAAAACGTAGAGGAGATAGTTTTATTTAGAACCACGACATAGAAGAAATTGGAATATTTATTAATCACATTCTCTGCTAAGGTAAAATAACAACCCGTTCTCCCGGCACAAAGTTCGAATTTACTAATAAAAATCGAGTAGTAATCGTATGATTTTTTTAAAAATTTAAATTCATAGCATGTTATTTTTATAAGTGTGATTTGATTGTGCTTCTTGCACTTGTGGTTTTGTGTTATTTCTGCATTTAAAAACGGATGCGTTATGAACAGTGTAATTCTGCACTACTGCCTCGTACAGTAAGGAGAAATCTACGTCACAGTCAAAAATTGCGGCGAAAACTACCGAAGTCGAAACAGACGATCATCAAAAACACGTTCTTATGGTCAAAAGCAATATTTTCATAGTTTGGTAAATAAACCATTTTAATCAGTGCATGTTTATTGTTTTGATCATAGGGAGCCGGTGCAGTGTTTGGATAGCATATAAAATGCTTATTTGAACATCTGAACACACTAGAAAAAAAAATTTCCCACCATCATATATCATATGGACAAGGGGTGGAACACCAAAACCTAAAAACTTACACTTCTTTCTATTAATGTCATGTTTTTTCACAACTGAATCGGTTTCTAGGAAAAGCAAACGGTCTTTATATAGTCTTATGCCTACCCTTCTGAAAACCAACCAAACAAATATTCTATCTTAACCCGCTATCCGGTGCCAGGAAGAAACATCACGTAAAATTGCACAATTTTGACAGGTCGACAACAAACGTGCAACCGCCAACTTGTAGAGTAAAACTCCAATAGTAACGTTCGCAATCGAGGTTTTTTGGCTGCATGCAATAACTTTTCAACAACTTTCTCTCTGACCGCTAAAAACCCGTTCGCTTACTCGATATACAATTAGTAATTCAGCTTTTCGTACAAATTTCACCCAATGTTTCCGATTTCGGACATGTTTGTATCACGTGACTTTTTTTTGTAACGGCTATTTTCATTGGCCAAGATTACAAAAAAGTCGCGTGATACAAACATGTCCGAAATCGGAAACATTGGGTGAAATTTGTACGAAAAGCTGAATTACTAATTGTATATCGAGTAAGCGAACGGGTTTTTAGCGGTCAGAGAGAAAGTTGTTGAAAAGTTATTGCATGCAGCCAAAAAACCTCGATTGCGAACGTTACTATTGGAGTTTTACTCTACAAGTTGGCGGTTGCACGTTTGTTGTCGACCTGTCAAAATTGTGCAATTTTACGTGATGTTTCTTCCTGGCACCGGATAGCGGGTTAAGATAGAATATTTGTTTGGTTGATTTTCAGAAGGGTAGACATAAGACTATATAAAGACCGTTTGCTTTTCCTAGAAACCGATTCAGTTGTGAAAAAACATGACATTAATAGAAAGAAGTGTAAGTTTTTAGGTTTTGGTGTTCCACCCCTTGTCTATATGATATATGATGGTGGGAAATTTTTTTTCTAGTGTGTTCAGATGTTCAAATAAGCATTTTATATGCTATCCAAACACTGCACCGGCTCCCTATGGTTTTGATGAGACAAAGTTGCTATAGTCGTGTCCAATGACCTTTAACTCAAATGTTCAGAAAGTAAAACAACATACATCAGTGTAATCAGTTCAATATAAAATTATTAAGTTATCTCTACAAAAAAGTGCAACATTATAGGTACATAAACAATAACAAGAATTAAAAATACTTCAAGACACTAATATTAAGCCTATGTCGGTAAACTGTTTACAGCAATTAGGAGAACATAAAATTCTAATTCAAAATGAAATCTAGCACTAGGAAATAAAATAGTTCAAACAGTTTTCCTGCAGCAAATTTTGTTGTTGATCACAGTTTAATATTCTTCTTCAATATTTTATATTTTATAGTGAAAGAAAAGTAAAGTCAGTATGACAAGGGAACATTAGAAGCAAGGACTGTATATCTCCTTGTACGCTCATGAAAGCTACATTTGCAATAGCCATTTAAAATATGATATTTAATGGTCTGTCTAGACTTGTTTATTACATCTAGTTGCAAACATAGACGCTTCATTTTTATTAATCAAACAAAGCACGTGTTCTAATGGAACTTTAGAACATTTGCTTTCTCAGAAATGTATAAATCTTAGTTTTAAACAATAATTTTGAACAATCAAAAAATTGCTACAATTGTCCAAAGTTTCAGACGTCAAACTGTAAGCCGTAATGTTCACCAAAGTATCGAAAATGTTTCCTGATAATCTTTACGACAGCAGCTGCATGCAGACAAAAACCAAATTGGATTTATTTCATGCAATCTATTTATGACTTAAAGAGTCATAGAAAGTGTAATTTTTGACATAAAGTGACAGTGCGATTAAACAGATCGCAAACATGAGTGATTTTCCTTACAGAACTTACATACAATCCAGTTGTTTTGTGCATGAACTGTTTTAAATTAATTTGAACACACTGCATGTCTCCTTACATGTCATTAACATTGTTCTGCATTTGTCAGTTTATAGAAACTGACATGTTGTTTTCTATGTCAGTTAGTCAATAAGTCTGTATTTCAGCACAGTGATCATTTTTTTCCACTCATAGAAATAGTTTATTTCATTTTTCCATATTTAGATAAACGTGATGGTAAGCTGGAATCCAGAACTCATACCGTTAAAGCAAGCCAGCAGCGAAAGACGTTATCATCAACATTTGGTGGGTGTAGTAACTCACCGGCGGTGAACAGCTAGAAATAAAACACCCGCCTTAAAAACAAGAAAAGTAATGTAGTTATACGAGGCTCTCAAAAACTTATACTCCCTAGTAACTCACCGGCGGTAGCTAGAAATATAACACCAGCATTTAAAACAAGATAAGTAATGTAGTTATATGAGGCTCTCAAAAACTTATGCTCCCTAGTAAATCACCGGAGGTAGCTAGAAATATAACACCTGCATTTAAAACAAGAAAAGTAATGTAGTTATATGAGGCTCTCAAAAACTTATGCTCCCTAGTAAATCACCGGCGGTAGCTAGAATATTACACCCGCATTTAAAACAAGAAAAGTAATGTAGTTATATGAGGCTCTCAAAAACTTATCTCCCCTCCGCGAAAAGTCAAAATTATATAGAAAAAACTACGAATTTATACATTTCTGGTAAATATTCTGAACTAAGAATTGAAAACCTGCAATTGGCACGTATCAGAAAAAAGTAGGCTTTTCTACTTTTCTTTGGACATTATAACCTGAAAAGTAGAAATTAAGCTTCAACTTTTACTACTTTCATTTGATTAGATGTCGAAAGCGGAAAAAATTACTTCAAACAAAAAGCTCCGCGTGTGGCGGGTAACGGTTTAATGCAGCTTGCGTCAAAAACAAGATCATGCTTTGTATAACTGACACTACATTGAATAGCCCTGTTAATGTTATCTGATACGGGTTCATTTTAGTATGCATTTATGATAGCAGAGATTTTGTACTTTAAATCAGATTAACCTCATTGACAGAAATCATTTGTAAGTCAGTGAAATTGTATTCCAAGGCAGCTTTTATGGCATGTTTGTGTTCTTGGTTACGCTAGATTCGGATCAGCCAGCATTGTTCAAAGCAATGCTTATTTCCTTATCAATCCGTTTAATCAGTTCTAGTTAGCCGTTCTATTTAATCGAATCCTCTTTTTCGAATATCATATGAAGCTGACAAATGTCGACACATAATAGGAAATACGATCGGTGTCCGTGAATTTGCTACATTTTGTCGTTGTATCCTGATTTCTTATATGGTTAAATTCATGAAAACTTCTTTAAAATTTGTGCTCAAGATCTGAGGTATATTTCTAGAAAAGTACAAGACTTCCTATTTTGTATATTTATAATGTAATTAGTGTAATATGCATCGATGAAACATTGCCGATAACAATTCCTCCTTTCGTTTTATAGATTTGTTTTCAATTTATAAGTAAATTAATAAAAGAATAGATAGGCAGGCAGGCAGACAGATGGACGGACGGACAGACAGATAGATGATAGGATTTTGACATATTAATATACAAAAGAGTGAAACCAAGCAAAATAATCGATAAAATTGTCTTCTGCCTTGACCAGCTATTATTCCAAATCTGCATAGGCTTGACAATGTTAACGTTTCCTGTCGTTTCTATCACGCATCCCTCATATTTGTCAATTCAAATATACCTTTCGATGAACAGATTGATTCTGAAGTATATGCCTGTTTACCATGTGGATGTTTTCTGTTAATTGATGTTAGTTGTTATTATAGTGATCATTTATCGCCTCCCACTTGGCGTGCATTTTGAAATGCTTTGTTATGTTGTATGACAGGGTATCTCTGACTAGGATAACAGTATGTGATTGTAAGTGATTGGTAGATTTTGCTTAAAATAAGACAACGCCTCGCGATGATGGTAAAAACAAAATGAAAATGGAAGAAAAGATTACTTTTAAGGAAATGATAAATTTCAAGGAAAGTTAGAGAAATGAAAACATTACAGCATCAAACTTCACCAGAGAAACCCCCAACATCTATCAAACGTAAGGGTGTACTTCATAGACATAAAAAAATGGACACGCCTTTAATAGGTTCTTAACTTTATGTTCCAAAGACCACTTGGTAAAACACCTTTGTCACAATGAAAATGATTACTGTATCGTTAAATATCTTTTTTTGCCTTCTCCTGTTTTTTTTTTTTTTTACATCTGTGTGCATTGACATGACATATCAAATAAATTAAATATCCTAGACATAGGAACACCAGAGTTATGGGCCTTTATTGATTAAATTTCACAAAAACTGTCCGTCCGGAGCCACATCTTGGAAACGATTTGCAATTTTTAGGCAAAATTTCTTGCCGATTTTCCGTTACGATAGGGATAAGGAAATGGGGCTCTGAAAAGAACGCTCACGTAGTCCTAGGAACGCCAGAGTTACGGCTCTTTGTTTCTTAAAATTTCACGTGGTTCTAGCGCTGTATCTTGGACACTGTTCGTATTTTTTAAATAAATGCATCAGCATAGAACGCTTATACACGTGCACGTTCTGCTAGGCTGTTTATGTGGAGCTCAGAATAAAAAATATTTAAAAAATTGTCTTTTGTTATACTGCAGTAATGTTCAATGCTGAGACCATCAATTGTTATTACTATTATTGATACAAATCTAAGACTTTATAAGTTCACCTGACTGTTGCTGTTCAAACACAAGTTATGGGCCTTAGATTTATTGAAATAAATACATTCCAGCTTTTTTGCACTCTGAACATAATGCGTATAGACTTAAATAGGGAAAACTTAAACATGTCAGTCGACATAAATATGTATCGTCAATTTAGGATGGTGCAGGTACACAGTTTGTTCCAGTTATTTTAGTAACTTCTGAGTTATGGCCATTTGATTTTCTATACAATATATTAATTAGGCTTATAAAAGGACCTTAAAATCCGTTTGCTATTCGTAGAACATTAAAACTCCCATGAGTGTTCTTTGCATGAACCTCTACAAAAGTTATTCAGGCAATTCCATTCTGTGTAGAACTCTGGTTGCTTTGGCAACCAAATTTATAAAAGAAACTTTTAAAAGTTTCTTTTCTTAAACCATAAGGCATGCAGCAATGGTATTTGGTAGGTTATGGGACAGGCAGAAAGTTAGTTCCGATCAGACCAGTAACATCAGAATCGAGGCCCTTATATTAGTTTTTATACAATATAATAAGTTAAGGCATATCGACTTATGTAAGAAAAAGAAAAATTCATCTTCACCAAAATGGCTATAACTGTAGCATTAAAACTTCCCAGGAGAGTTCATCAAAGTGATATAAATTTGCCGTGTCTGTTTGCCGGCCCCTTCTTCTTTCTCATAACTACATAACTGATGGATGAAATTGCACGACATTTGTCACAATTGTGCGTTGTCTATATGTCTAAATCTTAAAATATGTAGGATTTAGATTCAACAACAATTATAACATTTTACAACTGCTGAGCCGAAGTAGAAAACTATTTTAACATAATATATTTGATGACCCAATCTTGAAATCATATACAATAGTCATCTATGTAGCTTCGAGTTATTTTGCAAAACCATGCATTTGTATTAAAAAAAGTTTATTTTCAAACCCACATGTTCCAAAGGGAATGAGCATTTTACGCCGCGTGTAGTACTTATCATAGTTTTAGAAGTACCGTCCAATATGAAGAGAACAGAACAGAGTTTATTTCCATAACTTGTACACACATAGGTACATCGTTATATCAAACAAATTGGAAAAAAATAGTTTGTAGGTCACATAATGTCTAATAAAAAAAAGAGACAAAAGTGCAGTACAGAGATGAGCAATGGGATATTCTAAGTATATTGTATACTGAAAAAAAACTTTTCATGTTTAGAATGCAAAGTATTTGCTTAAATATGACACTTTTAGAGAACAAAAGAACAATAGATAAAAATAGATAAAACAGGAGAACAAACTAAACTTCGCTAATATTCCAGTTCGTGTACACTGTATTAGGAAAAAAAAGACGTAACAGTTTACTGAAAGTTTACAGAAATATTATTTCGTCTTTTATTTGCCTTCGTTAAGTAGAAACATAGATTCTTAAGTACCTTCCGACTTGCTGATTGTAGTAAATCTACAAATTTAGCCATATGTCAAACCAGTGAGATGTAGAACAGGTTGCACCAAATATATGTCATTACAACCTTTACATGCTATCTTGACGATTGATAATACCTTACCTTTTCCTTTCTGCTGTAACACACACATTAAATAAAATTGGTTTCACGAAGTAAGCTGTTAAATGAATAGAAAATTCTTAGATTAATCTCTTAATATGTAGAGCAAAATATTTTTTACAAAGTCTTTTATGTTCTGTTTTCTGACAGTAATTTAGAAATAAAAGTGCGCGCACTCATTGGCTTTTTTTCTCGTGAGAGTCTGAGTAACTAGTTGTGATCATTACAACAATAAGCCTCCTATCCAATTTTCTAATTTACTTGTTTTCATCGACAACTCGACCCCAAGTACAAAAAATGCCAAAGTCATGAATAACAGCCGCTGCCCATACTATCCGTTGATCAGTACGTACCAGTGATCTCTAATTATTTTGATTACTTGGAAAATAATACACTAATTTTCTAGGCTTAGGTTGTTTCCAGTTCGTACGCAAAGATTTTATTTCATTACAGACACGATAAAGCTGTCAATTGAATCACTATCTTCGAAAACGCACACTTAAGAAGTGAATGGCAATACAGAAATTCTTGTTTAGGTGTGTCAATTGCTAGATATTTGTTCGTGTTGAAATGATTAATAAAAGATCACATTTAGAAAGTCTTACAGGTTTCAACACGTGTCATCAAAAACTAAATAAAAGGAATTTTAATTTTAGCTTTTGATCTGTAACATTTCAGTTCTATCA
The DNA here is from genome assembly GCA_012932295.1 of Cyclina sinensis. Taxonomy (NCBI): domain Eukaryota; kingdom Metazoa; phylum Mollusca; class Bivalvia; order Venerida; family Veneridae; genus Cyclina; species Cyclina sinensis. The sequence continues at coordinate 6,940,797 of JAAONU010000006.1, read as the reverse complement.
TGACTCTACATATGTCTGTGAATGTTAAGTACCAAACCCAATATAACAGTAATACTTTAGTTTATGCTGTCACTTAAAACGGTGTTCATGCTCTTTGTCCAAGAATTCGCGTGGGCAGTGGGGAAATCGCGTCTATAAATAAGACACCTGGCATTATTGGCCGTCAGTTTATATCGATACCAGAAGACGCGAAGAAACGAGCAAGTACCATGGGCCACATGATAGCGTAATAGGAATAAGCAGGACAGTCTCTTAATATTGAGTCCTGTGACAGTGATATTGAAAGTAATTGCAAAGAAATAAAGGTAAGTCCGTCTACGTTTTGACATTTGCACTTGGCATTTTTTTAGATTTATATTTTAAAGTACAAAAAGTATTTTCTTTAGTTAGAATTAATCTATAGTTTATATTTTTCTGTTGAACATTTTGTTAAACATAATGTTAGGGTGCAGAAAGGGTTTTCTACAATTAAACATAATTTATAGGTGGTATACTAGTACCTTATAAACTGAAAAAGAAAATAGCTAAAATTAAGATGGCACATGCTATTTCGGATTGATAATTAAAACTTTACACTATTTGTATTAGGTAAAATAAACAACTTTCACTCCAATATACATTTTAAGGTTAAATTTGTAAATTGTCTTCATATCAGTGTAAAATTTAAAAAAAAAAAGCACTAAATGTTAAAATAAAAAATTACAAAAATGTACTTGAAAATTAAAGAGATATTGAAATATCTTTTTTGTGTGTAATTCAACATCAGTTTAAGCAGAAGATAGAGTGATTTTACTCTATTTAAAAAATCATAGCTTGCATGCAGCTGAAGACTAACAAGTGCACAGTATTTAGATTATTGATAAAGTAAGTACCAATACTTAGAATTTATGTTTATTGTTAACATCGAGTCGTAATTAGAAGGTAGTCTTAACTATCGTATCCCAAATAGATAACTTAGCAATCCTTAGAAAAGTGACTTACTTAACTGTTACTACTATTCCTGTCAAATTTTCACTTTGTATCATTCTCAGAAGATTGTATTGTTACATTAATATATATTTTTCAATTTCTTACTTGATAGCTAAGTGTGTGAAATACGGGTATTCTATAAAATGCGTTGTTTTGAATCTGTATACAATTTTGAAACAAGAGCCTTAAATTTGCTGTTTTGTCTGTGTTAAAAACGGTATTTCTCTGCTAAATGAATGCCAGTCTACAAAGAGGAGCAGACGGCTGCATATTTACAATATCCATCAATACAGTCGCTAAAGGATTTCTTTTTAAATTCAATTTCATCATTAAAATATATAATATCATTTAACAATTTATGCATTGATAGTGTTTGTCCGTGTCCTTTTCAGAATATTTCATTGAAATAATTAAGTAATTCGAAAGAACTGATTGTTTTAAATCTTGTAAATCTTTCACGAGCATTTGGTTTGAAATTCAACGAATAACCTTTTAAATTAATCATTTCTTTATAATGCTTAATGTTTTCATTAGTTACTAACATGCAGTCCAATAAAAAAACACAATGTAAGTCCGACGAAACCATTTGATGTATTAACTGTTGTTGTTTTTCCCCTTGAATTACAGTTTATATAAATCTAGAATAGCCTAAAGATTTTTTGCGTTACCTTGTGTTTTAGTAATTTTTCAAACAATTTATCAACGTGTTTTATACATTCCTATCTAGGGAATTCGTAACTTTATATTTCTTAATCATAATTTTTTGGTTTAAACATTTGTGAGAACCATAAAACTGAAATTCATCAGGCGTTTCTCTTCCACACAGTTGATCGCAATTTTTATGTTTTTCAGACTCAGACAATAATGACAAATATAAAATTGTCGTTTGTTTTTTGCCACCAACTGTACGAAGAAGATAATATTAATGAGTTGACCAGTCCTTGTCTATCACAAAAACAAATTACAATAAATAAAAAGTTTAAAAAAAAGAAGATAAAATGAGAATTCATGTTGGCCATGCATAGATTCTTCTGCAGGTTACCCTAAATATTCTCAGATGAAACAAACTTTGACTATTTCTTTTACGGAGTATTTATCACGTCTTACTTTATGCAAAGAAACTGAACATCCTCAGTATTGTTCTGATTTGCATAAAATGAAGTCCCTGGAAAAGCCTTCCTCATTAAATGACATTTGCTACCATTTTTAAAAAAAGATAAGATCTTTTCTGTCTCCAAGCTGGATGCGTTGTTAAGCATATCGCTCCGCTGGATGTAAAATGTACGGCAACTTTTAAAAACTTAAGTTAATATCATAAAAAAAGAATCTGAGAATCATTGAAAATTTCCTTCGACCTTTGCCAGCTGTTGAAATGCAAACTTTGTGATACATAATAACAAAGCATAAAATACAAAAAAACAAATACGATCTGTATGTGTTCGGCAGCCTACGAGTTAATTATTCTGGCATCAAGCCCAGAATTCCCCTTAGAAGAAGAACGAGACTTGTAATGAATACCTTTTTACATAACCTGCCATAGGTGAGGGGAAATGAATTACTGTAATTTGCTCACATTCTCTTGGAAAGGAAGCAAACTTACTTTTGTTTCCAGTGGCTAATATCTCGTATAAGAGGCTTAATGCATTCACCCCTCAAAGTAGTCTGTGATCGTAGGCTTGTATTTTGATACATAATTAAAGCTATTATAACATAACAAATAGACTGTAATTATTGTTATTCATGGTGGCTTTGACAGTGCAGGAAAGTGTTGCTGCAGGAAGTGGATATTACATTGATGAACTCATGAATCTAATGACGTCTATAAGTAAGCATAATTACAAAATTCTGCATTAAAATATGAAAGAAAATACATCTCATCCCATTTTTCAAAACATTAACAATGTTATCTTTCTTCCTATTGTGACATATATAGCATTTATGTTATCCATAATATCAAAATATGTTATCCATAATTTTATCATGATTATTTTTCTTAAAGGCAGTTACAATAACAAGAGAATTTTTCCTTTATTAATATCGTACACGATTAGATTAGAATCTTTTCTGAAATAAGAAAAACAAACTACTATATTCTTATATTCCCTCTTTTTATTTCAAACGAGCCTTGACTGTCTGAAGTTGTAGATAAGAGCGTGTACAATTTTCTTTGCGTTGAACTAATTCTTAACAGAATATTTTGGGAAATGAAATCCATCTCTAAAGCCAATTCTTCCTGGTTGTGGTCCATCTGACTTTCTAGCGATGACTTTTTTTATAAAGAAGGTTGATAATGACAGTAAAAGGGATTTTTAAACGCATTATGAATTTACCCGTGACCTTCGATCACAAAAACAGTAATATCATAATAATAATGAAAATGTCTTAAGAATTTTGGCATCTGTGCACAATCGAAAAAGTCAGCAATTACATCGTGCGGTACATCTTACACAAAAAGCAAAACAAGTAACATAAAATGGTAAAGTGTAGTGATTTTAAAACTAAGATTAATGATTAGAGTTTTATATTATAAAATGTTTGTTAAATGATTCTGTCAGTTGCATATTGATTTCTTAATTTTACCTAAACATAAAAAATATTTATTTATTTTTGGACGGAAAGATGATTTTTTTTAAATCCCCATTTTTTTTATCCAGAAAAAAACAAAAAAGCAAGTTAAACATTATTTCTTGAAAAGCAATCTATTTCTCTGATAGTGTCACTCTAGGTTTTGGCGATAAGACATAGAAATCGTCTATATCCTGAGCTCTGAAAGGCAAAACAGTTTCTCTTATTCATGATATATACCTAAGTTTGTTTTTATGGGCAATGTTTAGATCTTTAACAAGTAAAGCTATTTTCAGTCATTTTTTCATTTACGACAGAGTTTTTTTTTTAAAATATGCTTTGAAGGTAGGGCATAGGGTAATTGCACTGTCCGTTCTTCCGCCTGTATGAACATGTACAAGAAGTCTTTTCCTCTTACATCTAGAATATTGACCTAACTTTCCAAAGATGTTGGTTCACTTCCAGACGTCGTGTGGCGAACAAAAATAAAAGGTCCCATGATAATGACCAATGACCAATGTTACATTCAGTGTCAATCTGTGAGTTTTGTCCTCAAAGTGACTCAGTCTTACAGTAGAGAACTGATATTGCGATGTAAAATGAATACAAGGGTCCTGAGTCCAAGGCCAAATTCTTATGCACCACACGTATTTGTATGTTCGTGACCGAGGCTGTAGAAATTAAGAAAATATATTGGCAGGGGGATGGAGTTGCTTTACCTACTACAAAAAAGGCATTCCCACCAAGGTTTGTCATTTTACTTAAACATCCCCGTTACAAGCCAGACACTTCTCGGAGACAATTCCCGCTGTGGAGCATTTGTCAGTTACAACGACAGATTTTCTTTTAAACTTTTGAATCCGTGTATAAAAGATAGTTTGGTTTAGTATAAAATGCCGACCGAATCAATTACCCCAAAATAAAAAAGGTAAGACACCATCTTGAAAGAAATAAATAATACTCTGACAAGATAAATATCTAATCTGCGAGCTTACTCTTGCTTAACTTTAAACGTCTGTGTTATCGTAGATGTTAGTCACGGACAACGTTTAACTAAACTTTCCCAAGGCAACAGTGTATCATTATTGTCTGTAGATTGTCCTTTCTTTATAAAAAGTAGTTATATTGTCTGAATACTACTCACATTTTACGACAGAATAATTGAAATGTAAGCCAAAGCTTTTTAAGTTTGTCTGTTAATTCAGAGGTTAAAAGAATTCAGTGTCAGTAACACTTTGAAGAAATGTCTTTCTTTCACACACGCACGCACACACGCGCGCGCACACACACACTTCTGTGACAGCTGTTACTTATTTCATTTTTTTTGTCGGTACAGAGAATGTGTAGATTTTTATTTGATTTGTTTTAATAAGAGGTAAATGTATTTTGAATAAAAGGTAAGTGTAGTTTGTATAAATAGGTAACGTGCAGTTTGTATTGTAGCGACCTACAGGTAAGTTTACATGATAAAAGAATGTTTGATATTCATTTAAAACATTTGTAGTCTGTTTTCCTTTGATCTGATGTATATGCTTTTCTGAACAGCATAACATTAAGTTCATATGGAACCATTTGTTTCAAATTTAGTTTAATGTTGCTTCAAAGATAGTAGATGTTGGTTTGCTGTTTCTAGCGAGAATATTGTTGCACAGAAAAACGTATGACTCCACCGTTATTTCAGAATACGGTGATGATTTTCAACAATGATAGAAATAAAGGAAACACACTAGTCAGTAACACGATATTTTGACTTCTGTTTACTCATGAACATCATTTCTTCATTCCAACTGTTTGAAACATGCTGGACTGTAAGATAAGTAAGCAGCAAAATGCGAGACAGAATCAATCAGTCTCAAAACGACCCAATCAGAGGAGTAATCTACGAGCATGTCATTCTGGTATCAAGAGATACACGGCAATCTCGCAAAATATGCCTTAGAGTTCTCTCAGGACTGAAAACAATCCTTTACATAAAATTCTTCATTAGGGTACGTAGCGTTTAATAGAAGAGAAGTCATTGTAGTATTTTGGACTACATGTAAGTGTTTTCAGTGGCTAATACAAACCACAGACACTAATGAGGCCCGTCGTCGTAATTGTCTTTTATGCTCACCTATCACAAACACATATCATAAGGACCATATAATAGATAAAAAGGCGTTGATTAGCGTTGTCTCGTTGGCGCCGAAGGGAGGACAAGAAAGTATATAATCAGGTAAAAACATAACCTCTTTGCACTGGTATATCTTTCTTGTATGAAATTTATGTAAAACATTTACACAGTTATGAGGTGAATATTGAAGAATTGTAAAATATAAACTAATTATTCTAAATAAATACTATGAAAATATTCTTTCGAATATGGTTGTAAATATTAGTTTTGACTAGGTCAGTCAATGTTTTTGACCATATTTAAATAATTTTATTCATTGAGAGAAGTTTTTTTTCAATCAGTATTTTGAATAAAAGGCCAGTAATGGTTATTTTCTATGATAACACATCAGTGCAAATTAGTCTGTATAATTTTGATTCGAATATCAATCAGTCCTAGTTTTCACATATATCATTTTCTTTGAAAATTAAACGTTTGAATGAAAGCCTTCTGCTTAATCTAGGATGACGTTTCCTGTATAAAGATAAAATGATGCTATAGATTTCCATCAGTATATCTATCAAACTATAGCTGTTTCAGAAACAACTTCCTTCATATATATCTAATAAACCTCAAGATGTGATTACCTTTCACTATAAACAGATTGAATACTTTGTCTCTTTCAACCAAGTCACCTTCTCTTTTTTCAAAATGATACATTAAACTGAACATTAATGACGGTATTATTTCCTTACTGTTTGTTTTATAGACAATTAGTTTTACCTAAATCGGTATATGTCTTTCTGTACATTTTCAAGATCTTTCATTACAGTTGTCACGGAAGCATCATGTATGTCATCTTCATTTCCTTCAAGATTGTGTCACCTTGGGAAACCTTGTATTGGCAATGTTTTTCTTCACTAACACAAAGTAGTTTGTCATCATCATGCCTGTTTATATTAATATATCTACGCATTTTTATAAGTTTTTCAAATCGTTGTTTGCAATCTAAAATGTGTAGGAAAATTATTAATTTCTGGTTCTTGCTTTATTTTGCATAGTTCATAGAATATTGAATAGTCTTATAGGCGTCCAGCAGAGAGATCAGGACTGACGAAATTTGTCTAGTTTGTCTTCAGATGTACTGTTGTATTTTTTGTTCTGGAAATGGAATAAATGGAACATATTCTTTTTTTTTTAAATGTCTCATAGAGTTATTTATATTCTTCTATGGGATTTTAGCGCTTCCTCCCCTCGCCAAATGGTCCTCCTAAAGATATGATGTTTCCTTACCTCATCAGCTGAACGTAGTCATTATCTTTCCTTTGTTGGATAGGAATTTTAGCTTTTCGTAATGGCAGCATATCATTATTGTATATATATTGTCTGTTTCATTGCATTGTCGCACGCACTATTAGACTGCTTGGTTATAATATCAGCTGTTAACTTCGAAGAGTTGTTAATAAAGTCTGGAGTTCATCTTCAGTTTATGATAGTCGATTATTTTCATAGTATCTCTATTCTACCGTGAAATGCTTTCAAATATAGGTCTTTATGATAAATTATATTACATGCTATTAAGAGTCATTATGAATATTTAGCTTTAAAGAACGCATTTTAGCAAATTGGATAAGCTTATACCCCATTTATAAATCACAAAACATTTAGTTGAAGAAGATCCGAATATTAATTTGGTTAAGATAACAGATAAGATGTTTTTCTCAAGACTGAGTTTAGCTTCACAAAACATTGTATCGTCAAACTTAAGTCCGGCTGTTGTATCTCAAATAATAGATAAAACTTTAAAAAAATACAAATATTTAAACGCTGACAGGTTATTGAGTTACTGTTATCAAAAAACTTAAAAAGTTTGATCTTGATGACTTGATTAAAAACAACAACAACCACAACACAACATATCTTATTGTCAACAGCCGGAGTCATGTGAAAATAGACCTGGTATAGTACAAGCTTTCTCCAAATTATTACTTATGTGTGGTATTACCATTGTCTAGCATTGGAATTATTCTGAGAAGTTCTGGACATATCTGTTTGATTTCCCCTTACTTGCCTTAACGTTACTCACTGACACGTTTTGATACTTATTAAAGGTACATATTTGAAAAGAAACTGATTTATAAGTACTATTGCTAACCCAAGCAAACTAATGCTCTTGGTCATCAAAGTCATCGTTGACAGTTATCAGACAAGACGGTATGTGATAAAAGTTTTTTCTATCAATAGAAAGTAATTAGCAGTACTCTTTGTGACATTGTAAACAATATAAGGAAGTATCTCTGCAGGAAAAGGACACATGAAAATGTTGACGCCTAAGCTGCAGATACGCGCTTAGAAAGACAATATTCTTGCGTTTAAACTGGACCGAAAAGTAAATAATAACTTTAAGCTGGTGGTTATACAAAACAACCCATGATAATTGAATACATATATAAATGTATGCATGTTTTGAAAGAATCGCCGATTTTTTTTTGCATTTGATATCATTTTAAGAACGATAATCAGGTTGACAAATTTAGTCATGTGTATATAAACATATTTTCGTATTTTTATTTTGTGTTGTTGTATGTGCCACATGGGTCTATGACCTTCTGCTTGACAATGAAAAAAATCATATTCATTTATTTTTATTTTTAATTATTTAATATGATGTAAATTCGATAATACTACATTTGGCTTTTAATTTATTATGCTGACAGGTTATTGAGTTAGTGTCCGCTTAGACCTCGAAATAACTGCGTAAAGGTAACGCTTATAATATAAAACTAAAGATAACTTCTTCTTAAGAAAACGTTTAAGGTATAAATTATTTGTGCATTGCAAGACTCGGATGGGTGAGTTTATAAAAAGAAAGTTCACACATTTACTGTCTTTGCTCTTGTACATCATTTGTGTTTAATCACCTAATCATTTAAATTTCTGATAAAATTATTCTCAGTACACAAAAAAATTCTTGTTGCGATTTTTTGACCTTTCTTGTGCAGGTTTTCATGTAGAATAATTAAAACTATTATCTCAAATTAGCAGAAACCTTTAATGTGACCTTTTATGTGAGCAAAAAACGTGATATGCTAATATATTCCAAGTATTTGCGTAAATTTGCAATTACTGTATTACTGTAACTTTAAATTGAAGTATGGAGATCAGAAAAGCTAAAGTTTAAAGACTGGGAAGAAAATGGATAGTTCAATTTGCAAACATGATCTTTCTACGAGTTAACTGTTTTATTGAGCAATTTAGCTAGTAGTAATAGTAATAGACCTTTGTTTCTTAGATAGACTTGTATGACTGCCAAACCTTTGCAAGGCATTTTTTTCCACAAAAGCAACGATTTCGACTGTTTAAATTAACCTTAAATGCTACAAGGAGATTAACTGTCTCTGTGCAGAAAACAAAAAAGCTTACTCTTGTAAGCTCCTGATACCCATATCAGTCTAACCAGCTATTACAAAAACAAAACATTATACAAGGGTGTCATATAAATGTAAATCAAATATACTCAGCTAAAATGATTTTTGACAACTTTTTCTGATAGTTTCACTGTTATTTTTTTAAACTTAATGAATTTTTGTATCTATGTGTAATGTAAAAAAGCTGTACACGTACCAGTTATTTTTATTCAAGTTTGATACAAAGATGTTTTTAGAGAAAAAGATTGTATTCACTGACACGTTTTGTAATGCAAACTTCGGAGTTAAATCTTGAAAATTCTAGTACTTTTTCCTCTCTTTTTTTACCAAATTGTGAAAATAACCAACCCACCAGATCGCACTGTTGTATTCTGTTTATGAAAATTCTGTATTTGCATAACTTCTGAAAATTATTACGAGACAAACATTCAATAGTTTTCCTTAACTTTGAATAGCCAGTACTTTCTTGTTAAATTATTAATTTACGATAGATTATTACGCATGTACATGATATGATTTTATTAGTCTGTGCTTGCAAATAATTTACAAGTGTCTGAAAACTGTCAAGTAGCTTGTTTGAGCAAGTTATGATTAAGCTTATTCATTCAGGACTGTAGGCGGCTTTGGGCGATGCAGTTGGTTGGTTTTGACAGATTAAACAGATGTCTCTTTTTGCAGCAGACATGTTTAGCTTTTCTATCCAATTATTTATTTAAAGTAGCTTTAAACGAAAGATAAATTCTCTGATGTTGTCTACCACAAAAAAATGTTAGACATTTTATTAAAAGATTTAATTTTCACTGCAATAAAGTGAAGACTGTCGGTGTACAGTTAACGGACATGTCTGTGCTACTTTTTACAAAACAAAGAATTCAGTTGATGTAATTGTTATATTTCCGAGATAATAGCATCTCATTACTGTCTACACTTAGTCTGGTCGTCATATATATAATGACATCCTATCTCAAACCTAAAATGAATGTTTTAGTTATAGTTTAGCAGTCTAACGAAACTGTTTTAAGATTTAAGGTTACGAAGAAATCTCTTGTCAATATTACCTTTACAGAACTATTTTATTTCTCAAAATAAGTGCTTGAAGAAGTATAAAGGGTTAAATAAATCTGCTGAATTATATACCTTTCTTTATTATATCGCATCCGAAACAGTGTAATAAAGCCGAGTATATTTGCTATAATACATATATGAGAACGAAGTGTTCTGTTTTCAAATACAGGCTAACAATATTTATATTTAAGCAGATACAATGGAAACTACTGTCATAATTATATTGTGTGGTGAATGTGATTGAAATGAAGTTAAAAGTTTAGTCACTGGTACTGAATAAGAACTGAACGTCATAGATTAAAAACATAATCTTTCCATTGGGCAAAATAATTTGTTTCTCCTAAGTAATGTGTTTTCTTTCATATGATATTTTACTATCACTTTTTGGAACTAGGGTTTTAAAGCTGTTCTGTTACCATTTCAGGCCTTGTTTGATTACCTTTACTTATTGTTGAGTACAAAAATGTGCACACAAAACAAAAAGAGTGTTTTATCTTAACATATTTACACTGCATTACATTTTCTTTCCTGAACCAATGGAGATGTACTGTATAGCCTCGGTAAACAATTCACAGTCTTAGTTCATAGGTGCGGGTAGCTTATTTAACAGTTTCGACGGACGTAGGCTAGGAATATAAAAAACGATCGTTATAGATTTTTAAAGACTTTTTAAAACTAGTGTGCCCGCTAAAATCCAAGTATACTTATAACATTATAAGATGAAAGTGTTTTGTTTTGTTTTGATGTTCCGCCTCATTCTTTCCCCTTTCATTGTCGAAGGCAGATACTTAATTAGCTCTTCTGAAATTACATGAAACACAGTTCATGCAATTTTAGAAAAGGTTTCATGTTAGCAGATGAGAATCAGGGCTGCCACCAGACAGACTGCAGTTGCTCAGAAAATAAACATATCGCTCTGTTTTATCTGGAAAAAAGATAAACGTGGAGATATTGCTAATTGACTTATTGAGTTATAGCTATCGTAAAGCAACACAGTTTGACCTCCGTTGATTTAATACAAAGAATCACATTTCCCAGTTATATTCGGGATTAACAGCAACTAACTGGTGCGATAAGAGCTACATATAGAGCTTGTCATTCGTCTCTACAAACTAAGAGATATTCAGCATGCTCTCTTTTATTTACAGAGGAAATTATTTCAACGTAAAACGAGTAACCGCTATACACGATATAAAAATATTTTCTTCTCCCGTTCAATGCGTATAATAGTTTTATATATTCTGAGCATCACGTGACTCCTTACGAAAAAACAGCAACACCTTTTCTGTTTTATTTCTGTATCTAGAAAGATAGAAACTTAATGCAACCATATTCATTGATTGAAAATATAATGAATGAGTCTGCAAACAATTGACCAACGAATAGCGTTGAATATTTACCTTATCAATTAAGATAAATATTCGGTCTAATCTAATGACTGAAGTTTTGAATTTGTATGTGTTCATAATAATGATGTAGTAACAGTGACGTATAAAAAGATGACATAATCTTATGTCTTTGAGTCTTGATCTAGAAACCTGATCTTTGTTTAAATATACCTTTGAATACCCAGCATTGCCTTATGGTTATGTAAACAGCTGAAATATGAAAAAACAAAATTGCACATTGGTGTCCAAGTAGGTTTTACAAGTTTCAAACAAAACGTCTTAGATGAAGATATTTTTTATCATGAAAATAAGCCAATCATAGATCATGAGCATAGCATCATAAAATTAATTACGTAAATCAATATGGCATAATGTTGGTTATATTGGTTATACTACATTCAATAGGTCAATTAACACCAAAAGTACATATTAAAACTGTAAGAATATATAAACCTTTGGCAAAATAGTTTTATACATGTAAATGTTACCGTAACTTAGAGGGAAAAATTGAAATTTTGAGGAAAAAATCACAAATTATGTTGTCAGTAATATTCCACTTACCTTTTGTAATAAGTTAAATTTAAATATTAATGTCTTGAATACTGTTGAAACCCCTGCAATCTGATAATAAAAGTCAGTCAAAGTCATATCATACATATCAGTGGTACCAAATGAATGAAAATAAAAATTGAGAATTATTTAATACGGTTTGTAAGATGTACTAGAACGGTATGAATAAGCTGTAATTAGCGTTGTTTCTGGTACCATTGAAGTCAGTGTGAGGAAGTGGCTCTGTGAGAAACAGACATGAAATCTATTAACACCACTAATGCAAATGGATGTGGCATCACCATAGTGTACAAACGTTGGTGTTGAAATGTTGTGGTGTTTATATATTATCAGATACACCGTGTCATTAAAGGTTACGTATGTACAAAGTAACTATCTACTTAAGAAATGTCAGCTACACAAACCTTCTGAAAAGATTTAACATCCTTTTTCACGCAGTTCTTGTACACTGTCTTCAATGTTTGTTTCGAAATCCCTTTAAACATCTTCATAGAAGGTATTAAAAAGAGGTTTATCTTAAAATTCTGGCATACTGTTTCTGGACTTACTCTCTGACACAACAGTAACATTTTAATATAGTAGTAATAATAATAATAATAATAATATATGTGATAATTTGTTAAGCTTTAAATCGATTCGATTGTATTTTTTTCTAAAAGGTGAAGTTATCAAGACATTTCATTTTTTACAAGAAAACGTAAGTTAGTTGAAGAAAATACAATGTGTAGCTTGCAATCCTGATTTCAGTTTCTTGTAAAACGTGTCTTAACTGGCAAAACATACTCTAGCAGCTTCTCACAAAAACCACCAAAACTATAGTAGAAACTGAAAACAATCAGTAGTCTGGTCTGTATTCAAGTAAGAAATACGTGTCTTTCTTTGTTGTCTCATTTTCATGAAAACCACCTCTCAGAGATAAATCAGTTTTGTAACACTGTCTTTCATAACTAAGTTTTATATTAAAATTTACGAATCATATCTGATATAAAGCTGAAGCTGCAAACCTGGAGAAATCTTGTATTCTACACGAAATTACTTAAACATTAGATCACTTCATACAGATCGCCGTGAACATTGTTTTAAACACGTGCCCAAATCATGCGCAGGTTTCGTAAGCGTTAAGTGAATAAATTTGTGTTTCATGTACGAGTTTTATCTATTAAGGATATTTGAAAGGAAATATTACAGTTATGAATCTTCGAAAATGAATTTAGTGGATGATAAACGATGTCCTTCTTGACAATGACAAACTGTTCCATTTGTGTTAGTTGAAGAATTATTTCCGACTAACATTTATGAGATACTTTACAAGGAAGTTTTCTAAGTAACAGCGGATTGATATCAACAGGTATTGAAGCCAATATAGACATTCAAATATAATCTTTTACAAGGAAGTTTTCTAAGTAACATCGGATTGATATCAACAGGTATTGAAGCCAATATAGACATTCAAATATAATCTTTTACAAGGAAGTTTTCTAAGTAACAGCGGATTGATATCAACAGGTATTGAAGCCAATATAGACATTCAAATATAATCTTTTACAAGGAAGTTTTCTAAGTAACATCGGATTGATATCAACAGGTATTGAAGCCAATATAGACATTCAAATATAATCTTTTACAAGGAAGTTTTCTAAGTAACAGCGGATTGATATCAACAGGTATTGAGACAAATATAGACATTCAAATATAATCTTTTACAAGGAAGTTTTCTAAGTAACATCGGATTGATATCAACAGGTATTGAAGCCAATATAGACATTCAAATATAATCTTTTACAAGGAAGTTTTCTAAGTAACATCGGATTGATATCAACAGGTATTGAAGCCAATATAGACATTCAAATATAATCTTTTACAAGGAAGTTTTCTAAGTAACAGCGGATTGATATCAACAGGTATTGAAGCCAATATAGACATTCAAATATAATCTTTTACGTGCAGTGTGGAGAGTTGCTGCCTTTGATGTGATGCACTCCTGTTTGCTTTAGAAGTAAACAAATTGACTGCTTAGTCGTTGTGTTCACATCAAAGGCTCTCATTAGTTTGTTCTTTTCAACGATCCTATTTTCCTGTGTTTTTTTTATATTTTATGTTTTTTTGCTCGGTTTCTATGTTACAATCGCCACCTCTCCATAAGAGGAAATTGGCATTAAAGAGATTTAGTAATAACTCTGAGAACAAAGGTATACATTACTTAAAGTCACTCTGCAAAGGTAAAAGGGCGACGAAAGACAACACATAATTTTGCTTTTGTCCAGTCTGATTGCACAACTAAATTTAAGTCTAATTTAACAGAACTTTTTTAGGTCAAGACAGCTGAAATAGTTTCTGCTTAACCTGTGAAGAAACATATTGAAACCTAGATATGAATTATGGAAGAAAAATAAAAACATCACATTTCAGTTTGAAAGTATGAGAACGATCAAACGAAAATTGATAATTGAATTTCATTCCAATTTATCGCGTTGCATCGAGTCAAAATGAATTATTCAAAACAGTTCTACAGATGCTCTTGTGCATGTTAATGCTGGGGCAAAAAAAATACAGTGGCTTTATTGATAACACATCTCTTTGTGCTAACTTGAAGCAGCTTGAGGCCGAATGCAAGATGAAATTGTGATAAAATATAACGGGAAGATGATGCAAGAAAATAGTTTTTAAGCCTCCCTTGACAATTGAATGTTTTTAAAACATATTATCTTTATCATGTTTATTACTATTGTGAAGAAAAGAAATGCATGCAATGCGTACGTATATACTTTTAACGGATCTTAAAGAAAGAATGCTATTTCGTAACGAGCAATATTAATTTGGCGGTGTTCGTTGACAGCGAATTTTCATCTTTATTGATATTAGAAAAAAAACATCAGTCAGGCTTCAGCGCTGAAGACAGTAAATCAATTACTATATGATTATTTAAAGCAGAAAAAACATCTTGAACACTGAAAGTCTCTTTGTTTCACATATTCGTTAAGAGTTAAAGAAAGTTGAGATGCATTTCGCTGATGACGATTGATGATCTGACTTTACCCATTATGAGATTTAAGATAAAGATAAATGATAAAGACGCCCTAAGCAACTTAGGCTATTCTAAAGCATACTCTATTATTGCAATGAGACAGAGGGCTAAGGAGTTCTTTCCCAAGTTTATAATTGATAAGCTAAATGTTATCTCCAGTTTTACAATGTTTTTCAGCTTCCAGTATTTCAAATTCTTTAACCACTCTCATCGATATAAATTGAACATTTCTGACAGACACAAGTTTTTATATGAATCAACGGAAGCTAGTAACAGCACCTTGTCAAAAAGACCTGTTTATAGCTTAAATTTCAGATTCTGTTTCCAAAAAAGTAAGTGCATTTATTCATTCAAATGATAGCCTGTTTATCGTCAGGTATTAGGTAGATCAACAGCTGGCATAGACAGCTACACAAGTCACGAGTAGGTCTATTCTTAGAAATGTTTTATATCAGTTCACAGATCAATTTTCCTCATCTGATGGTCCTAGATACAGTTTCTGAGACCCAAAAATGGGTTAAATAAGGCGGTTCAAATATTTGTGTAAGAGTAGGTCACATGGATATCTCTAATTCAGTAACAATGCCATTGTCCTGAATCGATAATACTCTCTTATCAGTTCTTTACAGCTTCTAAAGAAAAGTAAACATGTCATGAAGCTTAAACAAGAATTAAGACACGCTGTAAATCCAGATAGCCATATTATTTGTCCTGAAATAGAAAATCATGACTAATTTTTCTGAATTTCACATGAATAACGACAACGTGTATTAACCAAAAAATAAATAAAAGTACATGTATATATATTTGTTTAATTCTGGAAGTATCAAATTAAAAAACAAAACAAATGCATGCGTTAAGGTAAAAATGTAAACCACCGCTTACTGTAAAAGACGGCAATTCTGTACAGATGGTTGTAGGACCCTATCATATTTATTGCCCTGTATTTTTTTTTTAGTGAAGTATCAATTGTTTTGCACGTAAACGTCGTATTGTATTTCTTTACTTGAGTATAGGCGCGTGGGTTGGTAAATACAAGTCAAGGTTTTCTAAAATCAGTTTTCGATCTAATTTCCCAGATAAGGTTATAAACCAATTACTTTAAATCATTCCTCGACGTCTTTGTTATGTTTGTCATGTGTTCTTGCAGTCCTCGAGAATGTTCAAGTACCTGTGATATTGTCATATGGTATGAATTGTGTTTGCTCTTGATGTTAGGGAAATATTGACAGTGTTCTTAAGCCAACTCAATTATATTACTATCAGCTGACAATCTTATAATCGGTAAGCAATCTTAACTGATACAGGAATTTCTCTCTTTGATAACAGAAAAGAATGAAAAAGTCCTTTTAATATTTACTCTACGTTTGTATTATTTATTTGATAGTAGTGTGAATAAAAATATCAGGGCGTTTACGGGTCACTCCCCTAACACTTCAAAGGGTTATTTCAACTCTTTATCATAGTTGAATAAATTGATTTAAATTGATTAAGTGATTTTACAATTCTAAAAATTTATCCCAGACAATGACTCAAACGAAGGTATTAAAACATCTTCAAATAGATATTTTTTTTGTTAACCAAACATATATGCTGTTTTTTCTCATACTACCCAGACACATATGAGAGCAAAATAATTATGTGATGTCTAGACTTTTTCCCAGGTCTTTTTACATCTCAATCAGCAATCTAAGTTGTCGACCTTTAAAAATAAATTACGTCAATCTACAGAATCTGTTTTGCAGGCATTCTGTCTCATCATATTCAAAGTTTATCTTAGTGTTTGGAAAAGAAAATCCTTGTTTTTAAAACACTTACTTACGCATTTGATAAAGAAACCATCTTGTTTTTAAAGTTTTTTATCATTTTTTTTTTCATTCAAGTCTTAGAAATCAAGTTCTTCTTCTTCACGGTTATATAGCATTCAATTGTGTCAGTTTACATGAAGCCATGATTCTTTATCGACATTTAAAATGTGCATCAAGTATACAGCCTGTTTCAATCAAGGACTAAATACGGACACATGTTAGCATTTGAAGTCGTTTCTTCGTTTTCTTTTTGTCCTTTAGTGTAATGTTTCTTATAGCGCCATTGTACAAAAAGAATAGTTTCTGACAATTTCTTATTTTTCAGTAATCATAAAACTTTGGAATGATTTAGTTTGTTAACCTGTATGCCCCATGTTAACATACAAGAATATAAGAACGGCGGGATTTAGAGAAAAGAACAATCCCCGCGCCAGTTAATAAACGGCAAATCAAAGCAATTTGTGGTAACTGAATACATTTTATAGGGTGCCAAGTAGAATTCGCTATAAAACACTGTCTTTTTTAGTGTACAAAAAGAGAAATACTCTTCAATGCAGCAGTGTTTCATCGTTAGCATTTTCATTTCATATTCCATTTCAAATATACAATTGTATGACAAGTATGTTTCTTCAGGACAGACCAGTTTTAAACGATGAACTTTTCTAGCAAAAATATTCAGATAAGTACAGAAAAGTGGTTTGAAAGAAAACAATACAGACTCAATCTCTAAGCCAATTTCTCAATAGTACATGAAAGTTGATGTCCTCATGATAAAGATATGATCTTTACTTCTCTTTCTACAATTCCAATGATTGTCTGACATGAGGATCTCTTCAAACATGTTTTCATTAAGTTAAATGACATTCAGTTTTTAGTGATAAGAATGCATTAATTTGTCTCCTAAGTCAATAAAGCGGTAGGAACAACTATAAAAGAAAGCCAACATCATTAGCTGGTTGTATTTCTTAGATTATTTCAAAGATTGTCAGCAGGCAAGATGAATAATTGCAACAATCGTCTTGTAACTAGGTACTCAATGGTTAAAAAGTCACGCATTAATTTGCAGCAGTAATTCTTTTCCGATTTTCTTTGAAAAATAAGATGCCTCTTTGATTTATATCTTTCAATGCATTTTTATATCTATCATTGAATACCACTTTTATTTGCTTGATTGGGGTCAGACATAGAAAATTACATAACAAGTAACAATTATATAAAACATAAATTCTCAAGGAGAAAAACAAAAACTGTAAATCTTTAAAATAATACAGGGAAGAATTATCATAATGTTCATTTAAGGTAAAATGTGACACTGAGTTTTTACTCCAAACTTGTATAACAAAGCAAACAGATGTATAGGTATATGAAAATATTTTTTTCAAGAAATATTTTCTGAGGAATTATTATTATTATTATTATTATTATTACATTAAAATTTTGAAAACAAAACGTCTGTATTCAATATATTCAATACATTTTTGTCTTGCATGTTGTTCGCAAAGTCGTCAAAGGAAACATGTTCTTCAGTAGAAATATTCCAGTTAATTTTATCACAAAACAATGTTTCAAGCAGAACAGAAAAAAATAGATAAATCAAATAAAAACATAGAAATTTCTCAAAACTAGAAAAAAATAGCTTGGGTTAAGCAAACAACTGTTTTAACATCTTGACCCTGAAACATAATATTGTGTTGTTTTTAAAAACTTTGTAAGAACTATCAAATGATTATTTATCAAAAAGTGTTTTTTAAGGCACAAACAAAATAAAAATGTTAAATGATAACTAAACTGTTTTGCATAAATTAAGCTAACGAGAGAAAAGAAACGTGTCTGTTTAAAGAGAAGCACAGAGGGCAAAACAAGAAATATCTAAAAAGAGATTGAAGTGAAAATTGCAGAAGCAAGCTGTGTACACTTCCCGTTAGTTCAGTCGCACTCCGGTAATTCTTGCTTTTGCTCGAAAATAAGTAACAATTGTTATAAAAGAAAAAGTGGGTTTTAAAACGATCGTGAGGGCCTCAAATGTCAAGTGTCTTATTCTTGCCCAATGATTTTGACCGACGAAGTCATAAATGCTTGTTTGTTAGCCACGGATGGTTTTTTTTGTCTATTAAGGAGGTCGACATTTGGGTTAAAATTTGCCGGAAAAGCGTCACTAGAGGAGATTTTATTCCAAATGGCATACCCAAGAAAAAGACATTGTGTTTGTTTGTTATAACGGTTACAGACTGATCTTGTATAATCAAGAAACTGTATATTTATTCAGGCATAAAACATTGTATAAAACATTCTCTTGTGTTGATTCACGCTCAATTGATCTGTTAGAAGAGCTTTAGCTCAATTTGGTTACATTATGCTTTTAGGAGTATCAAATCTGTCAGTATTTACACTGCTAATGGTATATGGCCCTAATAATCAATTATCGTTTAATGAAATCAACATTATAATTAGATCGCCTACCGGTCAATGAAAATAAATTTAATATAATTGCTGCAAATATTTGTCTAGCTATTAAACATAGAATAGCTCTTTAGATTTGACTGTAAATGGGTCACTTTTTATTATCATTTCACTAATACACTTAAAATAAAATGATATCTTTGTTCCATATTTTCACTATTTCCTTTTAATAGCCGAACCGGGAACGTAATTTTCTTTAAACAAAACACGTATACATAATGTATCAAAATATAAAAAAAATATCAGAGATAAATATCTTTTATTACCGTCATTGTCTATGTTCAAACCTCCTAGTATTTGCATTTGAATCAGATCAGAGAAAATGGCTGAAAAAAAAAACAAATTCTCTCCATACACACACAAAACAATTATATTTTAACATGATAACGTTAATGTTCAGTTTATTTGTCAGAACATATTGTATTGGCATTAGCTGTAGACATCAAATCTAACCAATAACCCATGTACTGCTCAAAATATAACATAAATAACGTTATTGGGGCTAATAGGAGTTATGTTTTTATCTCAAATGATACTTATCCTGTTCTGTCATACGATAAAATAAACATTTCAAAGCTTACTACTTTGATGTGTAGAAATTGGTAGAATAGAAATAATAACCAAACTTTTAAAGAATATCTAAATAGCTCTGTTTATTCGAATAACCGAAGAGAAATAAATAAACGAACCAACGTTATTTTGAAATAAACTTCCAGCGTACCTAATTTGGCATTTGCTCGTTTCAGAAACGAATTGTGTGAAAAGCTTGTTCAGTTGAAAAAGCGCAAGCTTACAGAAAACAACCGTGTGTCTTTCCCCAAAGTCTTTATACTATAAATCTGATTAACCAGGATAATGTTATTTATTCAGAAGTAAAGAAAAGGCAGAATTCTCTGGAAATGTGTTGATTCAGTCTCTTTTGATCTGTTTGCGCAGTCTTTATCAATATTGTACCATTATGTCATTGATAAGTATCAAATATGGCAGTATTTACTCTGTTAATGGTGAATAGCTCAAGTAGTCATTTATCACGTAATGAAATCAAAGGCATTTGAGATCGTATGAAACACTTCAGAGAGAATCTTAATTCATTTGTCTTTGTCAAATATTTTCCATGCAATATGACATGGAACATAGCTGTATCTAAGCAAATCTAAAACAGAAGTCTACATGATTAAGTATTCATAAAGGCTAAATATTTATGGCTTCACTTTGACAACGATGCACGGATCCTCTTTTTAAAAGATTAGCTAATTAGAGGATCAACTGAAATACTGAGCGTAAAGAAGATTTTAACATAGTTGTCGGAATATTACGTATTACTCGAACGCCATACAAAGGTCTTAATTCCATTCTATTTTCATATGATTTTCACTTCTCGTCTTTGACGAATACGTCGTTGATAAATACGCACCAGTTTGTATTACGGTATTAAACAAGAGACATGAGTGACATGCTCATCCACCCGCCGAAGGCCTTTTTTTCTCAACACCATCTAACATCCTTTAACTTTAATGTCATTACATCAAAGGGTTACAAATTTAAACTCCGAACGAATTTAAATATATTTTCAATCGAAGGACAATAACTCTTATTTATTGTTTTCACTTTTCATAATGCCACCTCACTCTCCTTAAGGTGACAACTGAAAAACATTGATGACCGGACAATAGATTCGGTCGGACCATAACCATTTACCAAGCCGCCTTTTTTGGTAGGGGGGATGATAAACTTGGATATATTGACGGTATATATCGACTCCAAATGTTTTCTTGGAAATGGAAAGTCGTTCAACAAAAATCGTTTTTCTTCTTAATTAAACCACAAATACTTAAGTCAGCATTATTGTGACCGAAATTATAGAGATTCTTTTTCCTGGTTTGGAATCACCATGAACGATTCTCGACAAGGTCTTGAGAAATCTGTTAAAGGGATGGCTTGATTGCTTGCCTTTTGGATGAGTGTAACATCATTATTTTATGAATTATCTATAGTATTATTTTGTAATTTCAGGAGAAATATTGTCAACAACTACCGGTCAGATCTTTGAAGAAAAGACAGGAAAAAGAAGAATCCTCAAATATGATGTCGCTTTACCCCATACATGTACTTTATATAGTGTCCTTTTCGCAGCTTTTATATGTCAGTGCATTTGCTGCGTTCGTGCCAGAATCAAATGACGTAATTGATGACGTCAGCTATAATGACTTGTCGAAACCGGAATCGCAGCCATTGGAAGATGGACAGTTCTACAAAATGCTGAGTAAAATTCTAATGGGTTATTTGAATAGACTCCAGCAGCGTGATTTGATAGAGAGTTATTTATCGAACAATGGCATGCCTTATTACTCGCCGTCTAAGAGGAACTCTGACGCTTACACGGGCCTGTCTAAGAGAAAAGTGTTTTGGCAGCCACTTGGTTACAATCCGCCAGGAGGTTCCACGAATGACGGTGGGAGTTCATCGAGTGGCCGAGGACAAGTGTTCAGATACGGTTGATACCTTGATATTCAGATGATAAAAACGTTAAGATACAGCTTTTAAGAGCTCCAATAAAATAAAAACTAATTTAAAAGTTGAACTATATGCATATTTGATGCAGGACAGATACTAACAACTATCTGTATTTCATTAAACTCATTAGATGTAAAGCATTAGTTGTGTAAATATTTTAACTTCTGTTAGGAAGTCAGACATTAATAATTCATAATTTGTCAATATTTTGCATCAGCTTTAGATCTACCGAAAACACAATAATGAAATGGTAAATGGATATTAACATGAAATCAAATATACTTTCGTATCAATTTTTATTAACAAAAACATAAAAAGAACAGATAATTGGTTTGGCATTAAGTTGAACTGGTTCGACTTATATCAGGTTAAAAATATTTTTAAAAAATGCTTTCGTAGAAAACTTTTATTTAGAAATATAGCTAATAATATGTAAACATTTTGCCTTGTTTCATAGTTATACTAACGCAAATACGCTTTAAATTAAATAGGTCATTAAAGAAACGTGGAAACAACTTCGTGTTTTATATTTTCCCGCCAGTTTATTTTGTTAGTAGATTACATTTGAAAGTTAAGTACATGGCCAGTTTCGGGGATAAGAGACCTGACAAGAATTAATCATATACGAGATGCAGATTTATCTGACAAGAGTGTGTCCGAATTTGCAATAACAACACACAACAACAACAAAAATATTTGATGTGTGCGGATACCCTTTGAACAATTCCTTGAAAATGATACGCCAAGCCTACTACGTGTGTTATTACAATAAAGAACAAGTTCAGTGTCAAAAATACAACATACTGAGACAATAGAATTAACATATCTATTACAACTACTATCCCATTTATAATGGACAATATACCTTCGTTACTTTTCTAACAAATTTAGATCTGCTTAGAGTTTCGTACACATGTGACCGTAGCTAACTTGCATTAAGTAATTTTTGTCATCAAGTCAGTGAAAAACGTTGGTGTTTCCAGGAGATTTGAAATTACGTTGTTGCATTCAGCTGTATTAATAACGAAAATTTTCGTTAACAGCACAGTTGTAACACATAATGTGAATCCTGTTCTACTAGTTCTACTAATTCTTTTCTTTCTGAGTGAAACTGGGCCTTAAATTACAGTGTACTTTGAAAAAATCCCGGCAACTATTTGCTTTAGAAAACAGTGTTATTATATTACATTAGAAGCCTTTTTGGAAGTATTAAAATATCAATCATTTCAAATTTCTTTCATAAAACGTTCTTAATTGATTTGAATAACAGTTATAGTATTACGAGATGGGCGCCCTTCTAACGTTTACGAAAAGGGCCATTATTAGACTCTCATTCTTCGTGCCAACTTTCTCACATAAACGTTAATCATCAATTAAATGAGAGGTTAAGTAATTCGACTTAAACCACCCGACCACGGAGATAGGACTAAAAGCTTTATTATGTTTGTATTATATTACTTAAAGTTGATAAAGATATTTTTTGTCAGGGATAGGGATTTCTAGGTACGTTAGAACTGGACTCATTCATATGATGGATGGACACGGAATGACTGGACTATACGGTTATTCAGTGACGAATCTAGACACTTGGAGACTTCAAAGGCAAGCGCACTAGGGTCTTTAGAATGAAAGAGATGATATATACTGCACTGACATCTTTACGAAATTAAACTTTTTTGCTATGAAAATGTATTAGAAAATACCAAGTAACAAAATTAGCAACATCCCTATTTCATATTCCTTACCCTACACTGTGTATGTAACAGTATAGAGTTATTGTACTTTCTAGTCAAAAGGTTAAAGCTTTACTAAATGTATGCATATATGTATGTTAAACATATGCAGCATTTCCCAGCGGTATACACTTTAAACATTAAATTTAAGAATATTATATTACATAGATTAATATAATTCCCATTATATACGAGTACATGCATTACATATTTGCGTTGCTTTTAAATACTGACCTTTTTAACGAAATATAATTCACTCATGTAAGAACGTATTCACCTATCGCTCAAAACGTATCTACTTAATTTACAACTGATGACTTGATGCAAGTAAATAATTTCAAAACACGTTGAAAAAATAATTGTTCCATATTTTACAACAATAAACACTGTTATCCACCTGCGGTATTTTAGAAATGATAAAATTAAGGGGAAGACTGCAAACCAAATGTATCTCCAGTTATGACCTGTTTCACCTCATGTTTGTCCTAAAGCTCAACTCACTAAAAATTTCAAATAAGAAATATTTCATGGTGACTGTCAAAAGAATTTTAGAAAGGTACATGTGCACGATGACATCAAATAGTAAAAAATATTATATTTTAGCTAGTAGAACAGTTACAGATAAACTGGTCCAGAAGTTCTTAAAACCACACTAGATAGAACTTCTGAGACATTTGAAAACCACAAGTAACTTCAAAACGACGACATTGCAAGCCTACTTAATATATATTGACCATTGGCTTGTAGAGCAAAGAAAAAAGTCTGCAAGCTACAGATGTTAACGATACTGAATTATTGTTAACTTAACGACAATTGTTTTCATTAACATACCATTCCGAATATGATTGGAATGATTTCAAAAAATATTAATTAACAGCTGTTATAAAAGGCACTTCTTTCGAAGAAATTTTCTAAAATTACACCGAAAATTGCACAGTAACGGAAATGCCTAGCAAAAAGGAACTCAGCAATTAATACGATTTGTTTACTGCATTTAAAGTGGTAACATTAACAGTTGTGATAGAAGAAGGCATGGCGTAGCAACACGCTTTTTATAATCTTTTTGATACATTAAACAAAAACAATCTTATTTCAAAACAATGTAGGATCGATTTTCCCGAATTTACTAAAACCTAAATCTGAAAAAAAGATCAGTCTTCTAAAAAAGTGTCTTGAAAGAGAACTATTCTTACATAAAAGTAATACAAGAACGATGCTCTCTCAGATAGAGCTCAGTCAGTTTTCAGTTTGCTGACTTCTATCCTTGCAGTTGTAATAAAAAGTAAGGGGCCCTGTTCTTACAAGTCAGCTCAAGTCAGTTTGCAAATTATTACATTCAGCTAATTCTACTCGAATGATACTGACATTTTTCTTCTGCTCGAAATAGGCAGTTGATCTGTCATAAAATCCGTAAGTACCACTTTTCATATAGAAAATTGGTATCAACTCATGGTGAGTTACAATTAGTTTCTTCTTCTAATTTATGTAATTATGTAAAACTTCAGGAATTAAATGCCAGTATAAGACTTAACAAGGTAAATCATGGCATTTTGTAGTCATAATGCATATTCTGGTTAAGCAGCATTTGCAATATATATCTACAACAACGACCATTATCAGCAGTCATATTGCATATTCTGGTTAAACGTTGTTTGCAATATATATCTACAACAACGACCAGTATCAGCAGTCATAATGCATATTCTGGTTAAACGGTATTTGCAATATATATATACAACCACGACAGTATCAGCAGTCATATTGCATATTCTGGTTAAACTGCATTTGCAATATATATCTACAACAACGACCAGTATCAGCAGTCATATTGCATATTCTGGTTAAACAGCATTTGCAATATATATCTACAACAACGACCAGTATCAGCAGTCATAATGCATATTCTGGTTAAACAGCATTTGCAATATATATCTACAACAACGTCCAGTATCAGCAGTCATATTGCATATTCTGGTTAAACAGCATTTGCAATATATATCTACAACAACGTCCAGTATCAGCAGTAATATTGCATATTCTGGTTAAACGGTATTTGCAATATATATCTACAACAACGACAGTATCAGCAGTAATAATGCATATTCTGGTTAAACGGTATTTGCAATATATATCTACAACAACGTCCAGTATCAGCAGTAATATTGCATATTCTGGTTAAACAGCATTTGCAATATATATCTACAACCACGACAGTATCAGCAGTAATATTGCATATTCTGGTTAAACGGTATTTGCAATATATATCTACAACAACGACAGTATCAGCAGTAATAATGCATATTCTGGTTAAACGGTATTTGCAATATATATCTACAACAACGACAGTATCAGCAGTCATATTGCATATTCTGGTTAAACTGCATTTGCAATATATATCTACAACAACGACAGTATCAGCAGTAATATTGCATATTCTGGTTAAACGGTATTTGCAATATATATCTACAACAACGACAGTATCAGCAGTAATATTGCATATTCTGGTTAAACGGTATTTGCAATATATATCTACAACCACGACAGTATCAGCAGTCATATTGCATATTCTGGTTAAACTGCATTTGCAATATATATCTACAACAACGTCCAGTATCAGCAGTAATATTGCATATTCTGGTTAAACGGTATTTGCAAGATATATCTACAACAACGACAGTATCAGTTTAATCATAGTCATTGATTAAAAATTAAAATTTTATAATGATTACCTTGGTAGTAAGGGTATTCATTACCAAGCGTCTCAAACTTTGTCCTTTGTACAACTCCTTGTCTGTTTACTAGTACAAATGCAAATATCAATGTAATTAATTTTTTAAATAAATAAAAGGAGAAGAAAAAGTTTCCAGGTCGCTTATACTGTAAACAGTATTGATATATTAAAGAATGAATGCAAAAGTAAAGTCGAACTTTCCCTCCTTTTTCAAATTGTAAATGATTATTACCCAGTGCTATAAAAAATCCGTATACTATGTAAGAGTTTTATAACAGACTTCCCTCAGAGTGTTGATTCACGTCCTGTTTAGTTTAACCTTAGCCTTAACCCTTATCTTAAATGGACTTGTCAATTTGGACAGTTATATTATTTAAAGGGGTTCTTATTAAAATTTTAACAATTGAATGGCGAATAGTGCAGACCATGATCACACTGCACGAATGTGCAGACTGATCTTGGTCTACATTGGCTGCAAAAGCAAACACAATTGCCGCCAGCAGGAGAAGAGTCAAATCCATTAATTGAACATCGATTGGGAAGCAAGTTCTTGCAACTTATATTAATCCCTCTGGTTCCTAGGTTCAAACCAGTACTCGAGCCGAAACTGAAAATATCCGAAAAGTCACTGTAGACTCTCACCTCTGGTGGGATTTGACCCAGCGAGTTCCGATCGGGAGTCTGGCGCTCTAAGCCCTCGGCCACTGCTCGTCCTGTTTAACTATTTAAAGTGACAGTATGTCCTTAAAGAAATAGAAGGAATTTGGCTCGGTGAATTTCCAGTATTTATTTTTGATACCCGCGCGCATGCGTGCAACGGTTAATGAACTTTAAAAATGGCGTGTCATGGTCGATCCAATTAACCCAATGTGAAAAATACGGGCACCAGGATAAGAAAAGAAATACAAATTTGTATGAAATGTCCTTTAGGTTCCTACGTGTTTCATCGCAACTCTCGACCCGCTGGAATGTTAATAATGAAGATCTTGTTGAGTCCGTCTTGTTTGTCTACAATGAGACGGGATCGCTAGCACATGTCTGAATCACGTGATCATTATGGCTTAACCGAGCTATATTTGTTCATGTACTTTTGTTATTTTCAAAAGCAAAAAATAACTCGTTAGGAGTGTTTCACATTGATAAACTGTTCGTTTTCAATGGTAAGAGTTGTTTCTTGATTACACAGGTAAAAAAACACTTTTTGATGAAATTGAAAAGATATTTCCCCTTTAAGTATAGTTCTTTGACTTTGAAACAAAGAGTAAAAAATCCAGTATTTCTGCTTATTGTTGAATCATATTTTATAAGCAGGTTTCAAGTAATAAAATCATGCAGAAAATGTCGGCAAATGAGACTGTTTTTCATTAATTAGGTGTAAATATTAGTAAATATCGTTCAAGCGCACCCATGAAGATGGCGCACTGAAAATTTTTCTCTCGCTAAAAGATGAAAATATGGTTGATTTATGGGTTTTAAGATGAGAATACTGAATATATAGAGAAGTAATATTGATGTGTAATCGATGTGTAATCGACACCATATAAAGAAGATATAAAGAGGAGATTTACGAAACCTAGAAAGGTGATTAATAGAAACAGTCACTGATTATACCATACCCCACCCAATTACTAACACTTTGTCCAGCTTTGCCCGGCTTCCACTTTTGACCCAGATAATGGCAAGTAATACTAGAAGTACGGCTTCTACTTCATCAAGAAGAGAATCTATTAATGCAGCTTTAGTAAACAAAATTGACGAAAAGCAGAAAAACAAAGAAAAATTAAACAAAGAAACATACAAACAAACATGCGAAGAACCTGACTCCAATAGTCCACTTTTAGAGTCAAAATTTGAAGACTTCAGAAAAGAAATAAAAACCATGTTCACTAACTTTGGAGAATCCTTTGATAAAAAAATAGAGGCATTTGAGAAAAGCTTGATGGTCTCAATCAATGGCTTAAAAGGAGAAATAACTACAGTAAAACAAGAGGTCGAAAATATGAAAGCAGGAGTTGACAACATGGACAAGAAAATAAAAGACATAGAGTCAAGTTTGGAATTCCATTCCAACAATTTGGATGAAGAAATAGACAAGGTGAGGGATAGAATGAAAGATCATAGAGATAAATTGGAGTGTGAGCTGTCTGAGATCAAACTTAAAATGATGTGGAAGGAGAAACATGACAGGCAGTACAATTTACTCTTTTATGGCTTTGAACAGAAAGCAGGAGAAGACCTAGAGAAAACAATGAAAACCTTTTTTAAAGATAAACTGGCTATTGATGAAACTGTTGTTAATGGCATGATGTTCTCCAACTATCATAGACTTCCAAGTGATACAAAAATAAAAGCACCAAACCCAATTATAGTAAAATTCCAAAAAATGAGTGACCGAGATATAGTGCTGTCGCAGGCATAACTACCAATTCTTCGTGACGAGAAAAAAAGAATCCTCACTGACCTACCAGTATCAATGAAAAAGCAGAGAGGTAGACTAGCAAAAATAGCATATGAAATAAGGCAAAAAGAAACATTAAAAACAAGAATAGTGGAGAAAGGTCTTAATGTGGCACTGGAAGTAAGGAAGGACAGTGAATCTGACTGGGAAAGAAGAGATGTTTAAATAGACAAACTGTTTTGATCAATCACATAATTTAAATAAACATTTTGGCTTCTTTTGTAGTCTGTACATATGTATGTACATATTAGGTATATATTATGTATATGTATATACTGTCACTTATTACTAATATTTAAAGTTAAATACGGTACGACAAAATAATTTCATATTCTGGTCAAGAAATAACAAAGTGTAATAGCATGTTTTGTTGACCCTTACACGTATTTATACACTACAAGGTTATTGTTTTGTTTTTTTTCAATAGTATAAATTTAAGACAATGCACTGTTTGTGAAACGCTAAAACAGTCTCAGACAAAAATTTAGCAGGAGGGAGTTTTTAAGACTACAGATATTACAAGCTTTACACATACTGATAATATAAGTTTTGTGGAGTTTTCTAATACAAAAATACCTTTAGTCTGTTGTTTTGTTCCCCAGTAGTCCTTTTCAAATTCAAATCCATGTAAGTAAACATATAGCAAAACCCTGAAAAAGTTGTAAACTATAGATGAACATAATACAGGGAAAATATAAGTGATTTACATTGTACAAGAATTTTAATATAAAAAGTATCTTCAGTATTTTTCAATTCTCACAGTAAGAGTTCAGAAAATGACTCATAGGCGCTATATGTTCTCTTGATAAATATCAAAAGTGTCAGTATAATTTACTGTTATATCTATATTTTTCAATTTTAAAAACATTTGCAAAATATTACTTTTTTAGTAAGAAAATATTTGTAATAATAAAATATACTTATTTAGATTCTTAGTTAATTTTTTCAACTTACAATTTTTCATCTGTGGAACCAGGAGACCTTGTATGTTTTTTCACCCTGTTTTGTAATCTTCCAGTTAGAATTGTATATAAGTTTATTGCTGTTATTTAATGACCATGGTACATGAACTTGATTGTTGTCCTAGGAAAAAACACAGAACAACAAATACAGTTCACATGTCACGCCAGTATTTCTTGTCGGTATCCAATGGTATATACAAGAACTCAATTCTGCTTGCTATCAGTCTGAAGAACACTTTTAACTGAAATAGAAAGTTTAAATTACATTCTGGAAAATACAGATAGAATGACACACACTTTTAAAAATGTTTTTCTAGTGAAATCTATAGTTAAATAGAAAGAATATTTATGGTTTCTTTTGTATTAAACCCACTTCAAGTCTTTATTTATTAATTTTCAATTGTTTTAAAAGATCTTGAGTTGTTTTTAAAATATTTTGACACTGTTTCGGTTTTGTTCTTCTTTTATATTTACTATTAACTAAACATGTTAAAGCCAGGAATATCTATAAAATAGGAAACTTGAAGAATAAAACAATTTATATTATATTTATTTATCTACTTTTTGACAGCTGACATTACTTGATTTATTACAGGACTCTATAGCTAATTCTTTTTTGAATATAAGTTATATAAAATTGAAGTGTCAAATTTTTATAACAAATATATTAAAAGTTAGCTTGTTCATTTTTGCAAATGAAGAAAAAAAAAAAATAGTTTACAGGTACAAATTATACATATTAATAATTTTTACATCTGTCATTTTTAATAGAACTTTGAATATGTCAGTTGTTTACAGTAGATACATTTTACATAATACTTACCTAAATATCACAACATTTTCTCTAGGTTGCAAGTTTCCAAAAGCTGCAAAATTATTGACGAAAATGAAGAATTTCAAGGTTCTCTAGTTACCTCCAGAATACTGTATTATATAGGAATACCTGCAAGAAAGAAAATAGCAATTGGAAAATTTAAATGATATGTTTTTTCTTTTACCTCTTACATTTGCTTTTCATCATTGTACAAGTGTTAAAAGCAGTGCAAAATGTGTAATATATAGAAAAAGTGTAAATTACAGTAGATGTATTGTTAACAAAACATAATAGTTTACTGACTCATTTATGTGTACAATGGAAATATTAGTTGTCAGTTCCATGTTTTATATATAGAACATGCATGATGGTTTTACTTTTGCTGTCAATAATTTGCATTTAGTATCCTGAAACTACACCATCTACCAATTATTCTTGGGATAGAAGGTTTATAAAGGATTTAGTAATTAATATCCGAAAAGTTCACAATCCGATAATTCTTCACTTCCGACACTGGTCCAGGTTATTTTTATAAAATCCCCTTCTACCTTGGTAATATAATTTAGTATAGTCAAATCCAAAAAAAAAAAAAAAAAAAAAATTAAAATTTATCTCCAAAATCCAATTTCATAAGTTTTGTTCTAAAGTTCATTAATAAGTTCATCAGTCAATATTGTAGTTCATCAGCTTTTCATAAAGATAGTTTCTAGGAGAGTTCAAAGTTCATCACTGTTTCATCATGTTCATACAACAGTACAATTTATCGTGATCTAAAATGAGTCAACCCTGAGATAAGAATTCTTCAAGTTCTCACATCGAAAAATAAAAATACACAGTTGGATATCCGACACTGTTCAACTAATAATTAAAGTTAGAATCAAATTTAAGTTTAAAGAATAAACAAACAGTAAAAGAAAATCACGTGTATCTGTTTACTTCCGCTTTTTTAAAAAACGGTGTTAAATGGGTATGTCGGAATCGTATAAAATTATGTACAGGGTATTAAATTACCAAATGTGTGGATGGGTATTGTGATGCTTTAAAAGTTGTCAACAAAACTCCAAGTAAATTTCTTTTATATACTTTTTTGGATACTACACTAATATATAAAAAAGATCTATACGTCTTAGTAGAGAAATAAGTTTTTAAGTTAATAGGACTCTTTTTGCTCGTCTGTAAATTCGTTGTTTAAAAAATAAATATACATTATTAAAGGGTTATTGAGTAAACTTAAAAGTAAGACTTACTAAGATTTTTAAATTGAGTGGTGTCGTGTGCACATTTTTCAAAAATAATAAAGATAAAGACGTTCAATTTCAATCAAACTTTTAAATATGCTTCTATATTAATTAGATTCAATATTTTCACTTTAGCGAGAAAATTTTCTCCTATATTAATAAAAGATTATAAAATGAAGTATAAAGAATTGTTTTTATGTAATTCAAACGTAAGATGTTTCAGTCAGTACTTAATGCAAATTTGTTTTATTAGACCAAATGGATGAAATAACTATTTACTCACAGAACTGCCAGGGTATTGGAAATATGAAAAAAAGGAGGGACTTATTTCATTACCTAAGAGAAAAAAAATATGATATTATTTGTTTACAAGATGTACATATTTCTTCAAAACTGTGTTCTTACGTAAAAGCTGAGTGGGGGTACGATATATTCGTTAATTCATTTTCCAGTAATAGTCGAGGAGTCATGATTTTATTTCAAAACACTTTTGAACAAAAGGTAGAAAATATTTACAGAGACAAAGAAGGCAATTTTATAATTTTAGATGCTACTATATCCGATAAACGAATTACATTAGCCTGCATATATGGGCCGAATGATGATCAACCAACTTTTTATAATAACCTCATACAAAAGATTAATGAGCTAGATAATGATTTTGTTGTATTGTGTGGGGACTGGAATATGATATTAAACCCGGTTTTAGACTGTGAAAATTATGTTAATTTAAACAATCCGAGAGCAAGAAATGTCGTTTTAGATTTTATTATAAATAATGATTACTGTGATATATGGAGAGAAATGCACGATGATGATAGAGAATATACATGGAAAAGATTTAATCCAGAAAAAAAATTTGCTCGTCTTGACTTTTTTCTCGTTAGTAGAAATTTTAAAAACTACGTTACTTTTTCAGAGATTTTACCTGGATACAGATCTGACCATTCAGGTATTACAATAAAATGGAAGTTGACTGAGAATAAAAGGGGGAGGGGATATTGGAAATTTAACAATTCTTTACTGAAAGACCAAAATTATGTTTCTCTTGTTAAAAAAGTTTTAAATGATTTAAAAAATACACATACTGTAAATGTTCACTCAGAAGGTGCCAATTCAATAGAGTCGCCAAACATTAATATTAATGACCAATTGTTTTTAGAAACCTTTCTGGTAGTTCTAAGAGGTGAAACCATAAAATTCTCATCAGAAAAAAGGAAAAGAGAACAGCAATTCCAAATACAACTAGAAGAAAAAATAAAAAGCTTAGAAAAACAAATTATTACAAATTCAGATAATGTACTATTAGAAGAATTGACAACTAAGAAAAATGAACTTAAAGTTTATAGAAATAAGATAATTGAAGGAGTTATGGTAAGGGCAAAATGCAGATATGAAAGCCTTGGTGAAAAGCCTACAAAATATTTTTTTGGATTAGAAAAAAGAAACTTCACAAATAAAACTATTTTTCAATTGCTTGACGAAAACAATATAGAATATAAGTCAACGGAGGAAATTTTAAACTATCAAAAACTATTCTATAGTAAATTATTCACAGACACTATTGACATCGACGACCAGACACTTTACGAAACGATAGGACCAAATACAATTACCATAAATAATGAACATATTCAAAATCTTGAAGGTGAACTAACACTTGACGAACTAACAACAGCTCTTAACCAAATGAAAAATGACAAAAGCCCAGGATTAGACGGATACACATCTGAATTCTTTAAGTTTTTTTGGGACGATTTAAAATTTTGGATTTTACGTTCGTTAAATTTTGGATACAGACAAGGATCTTTGTCTGTTACTCAAAAGCAAGGTGTTATAACGTGTCTTCCAAAACCAAATAAAAATAAAATGTTTTTAAAAAACTGGCGACCAATTTCACTTCTGAATGTTATATATAAATTAGCATCTACAGCAATTGCAAATCGATTAAAAAAAATACTTAATTATATTATTCATACGGATCAAAAAGGTTTTGTAGAAGGAAGATTCATAGGCGAAAACATAAGAATAGTTTACGATATTTTATTTGAAACAGAAACACAAAATATACCAGGTTTATTGCTTTCGATAGATTTTCAACAAGCTTTTGATAGTGTTTCTTGGAAATTCATTGGCAAAGTTTTAAATTATTATAATTTCGGAGATTCTTTCAAACGATGGATTAAAGTTTTTCAAGAAGGGTCAGAGTCTTGTATACTACAAAATGGACACATGTCAGATTTTTTTCGACTCTCTCGAGGTTGTAGACAAGGAGATCCTATTTCGCCTTATATTTTTATTTTATGCGCAGACATTTTAGGTAAAATGATACGTTGTAACAATAATATAATTGGAATAAAGATATATAACAAAGAACATAAATTATCACAATATGCGGATGATACACAGATTTTGTTAAATGGTACAGAGCTGTCACTTAAAAGTTGTCTAGACACTTTAAATAAATTCTATAATATGTCAGGTTTGAAAATTAACGTAGAAAAAACAAAAGCAATGTGGTTAGGTTCTTTAAAAAATTCAGATAGAAAATTATGTAGAGATATCCCTCTAGAATGGACAAAAGGTCCTATGAAAATTTTAGGAGTTAATTTCACAAGCTCGGTAAAAAACATATGGAATAATAATACAAACGAAATATTACTGAAATGTAGTTCTCTTTTGGAAATTTGGCGAAAAAGAAACTTAACATTACTTGGAAAAGTCACAGTCTTAAAATCTTTAGTTTTTTCAAAATTTGTACATTTATTTATTGCATTACCAAATCCTCCAGACGAATTAGTTAAATCTTTAGAAACAATGGCGTATAAATTTTTGTGGAACAATGGTCCTGACAGGGTCAAAAGAGAGGTTGCGATTAAACAAGTACAATTTGGTGGATTAGGTATGCCGAATTTAAATTCTTTTATTTGTAGTCTTAAAATAAATTGGTTAAGAAAACTTCTTTTAATAACGGAAGATGAAAGTTGGTCCACCCTTGCAAATATCAATATAAATAAATTAGTCAAACTTGGTTCTTTTTACATTTCAACAATTGTTAAAAATGTACCAAATCCGTTCTGGAAAGATGTATTAAATAGCTGGCAAAAATATTGTAAAAGTTTGAAAATAGAAAAATTATCAGAAATTCTTTTTTCCCCACTATGGTATAATGAACATTTTTCTAATAAATCCATTTTGTTAAAAACGTGGTATGAAAAAAACATTTTATATGTTATAGACTTGATAAATAATGAAGGCGATTTTTATACTTTTATGGAATTTAAAACAATATATAATATTCAAGGAACCTTTTTAGACTATTATAGGTTAATTGGGAACATTCCTGCCGAGTGGAAAAAGCTCATACAAGATAAAAGGTCAGAAACATTACAACAAAAAACCAGCCTATGTACGACACCTTATTTAGCTCAACTAATTAAAAATAAAAAAGGCTGCAAACACTTTTATGAAGTTATAGCTAAAACAAACCATATAACATTGCCGGTAAAATGGTTTAACGAAATAGGTGAAATAGAAGAAACAGTTTATAAAAACATATGTAAAAATTTAACGGAAATACACGAAATCAAGTTAAAGGACTTTCAATTTAAACTTAACAATAAAATAATAGTTACAAAATCATTTTTGTATAAAATTAATAAAATTAGAAATAATGAATGTTCATACTGTAACGCCGAGATAGAAACCATTAATCATCTATTTTATAACTGTACAAAGGTTAAGAATTTTTTACTAACTGTAAAATATTGGTTAAAAAATCAGTGTGAATTTGAAATTGGTAATCAGTTTAATCTCTTTATCTTTTCTATTGATACAAACTCCATAGCAGGAAGATACACGTCTTTATGTTTAAAATATTATATTTATAAAACCAAGTTCAAAGAGAACGCGCAATTTCATTTAACTAGTGGACTTTTTAAATTATATTTGAAACAAAAATTGCAGACTCTGAAAAGTATTTTCTCTAATAATGGTAAGCTCGATTGTTTTAATAACAATTTTGGACTACTTTTGGAAAAACTTTCAGAGTAACCAGGTACCTGGCAAAAATTTCTGTGTCCCGTAAAATAAAATCGTAAATATTAAATATAAAAGAAAAAGAAATATAATCAATTAAAAACCTTACTGACTGAAACATCTAACAAATTTGAACAATGTTACAAATATGAACAATGTTACAGTACACCATCTTTTAAAAATGGACCTCGTTTCTGTTCAAATTATTGTTTGTTTGTTTGGTTTTTTTTTTTTTTTAGTTTTTTATATGTTATTTCATCATATATAAAACTGTTTCGGGTCTCTAACATTATATAATATGTTTTTCTATTTTTATATTGATAATTTATAACACTTTGTAAGGCATACAGGGGATGGTTCCCCGACCCCTGATACGCCTACGACGGGGATAATAAATGGGGTTACCCGAAAGGGGCCCGAAACGGAAAAAAAAAAAAAAAAAAAAAAAAAAAAAAAAAAAAAAAAAAAAAAAAAATATCGTTCTGGTTGCTTATAATTCTCTTTAAAGTACAAGCATATTAAAAATTATTTGTACTTTCACAATGGCTTAATATGATCTTTTACTTACAATAACCAAACGTGAATGCATACAAAGATATATATTTGTTAGTATTTTGACTGAAACTATCGATATAAGAATGCAATTTAATTGTTCAAAGTGTTTAAACTTACTTTGCTTTTCTCCTTTTTGCCTTGCCTGTGGCAAACATTCTTTGACTTCTTCAAAACTGTATCTGATATCTATACATTGAATAATGAGGGCATCAAACATGACACGTTCAATATATCTTATTCTTGGCAAATACCATTCAGCATCTTTTAATCAAACAACCCTAAGTATGGAAGTGCAATCATTTTACATGAAAAATTAATCAATTGATCAAATTTGATTTTTTTTAATGAAAAATACATATTTACTCCAAACAAAGTGGGTTTTCTTGTTTCTCCAGCAAAATTCATATGATTTGAAAAAGCAGAAAAAATGTATTATTAGTAATCCTATTTTATGCATACAGAGTCTCTCCTTATCGTAGCCAGAAAAAAAGATGTGAAAATGATGGATCTTTACCGTGTTATTCTTGCGAAATGTAGATTAATGTAACAGAATTACCCGAAAAAATCTTCTCGTTTTTCAGGCCGATTTGAGGTAAATGATGTTTCTAAAGGCTGATTACTTAACATTAAATTCTAAAGACATGACATTGCTTCCTTCACAGAAAATTTTGCATTTTACTCATTTAGTAGTTAGACAAATGTTAAAGTGAAATAAGAAAATGAAACAGGTGCCACCAAGTGCATTATTTTGCATTTTGAGGATAATATATTACAAGACCCTAATTCAAGTCAAGTATTTGGCTATTCTGGCCAAATTGTCCACTGAAGACTTGTATATCAACAAGAGTAAGAGATCGAATGTGGTGTTTGAGGAGATTTATAATAACCGTTTTTTTAAACAAATTATAGGAATAAAAGTTTAGGCAACAGTTTAGAACTGTTGGAATAATTAACCAGCAAATAAAAGAAATTTGCACGTGAAACATCATAGACAGTTTTATACCATTAATAGTTTTTTTACCATTTGTCATCTTTCATTTCACTTTATAAATAGAACGAATGGATAAATATATGTTCTATTTGACTATCAAATTTGTTAAGTCACGAGTGCTTGTCGTTCTTCATTAGTTTTTTACAAGGTTTCTTTTCATATTTAAATTTCATACTTCAATACTATAACGGGTTTTCTATCTTAGACGGCAGTGTTGAAAGTATGATCGTATTGTCTATATCTTTATATTTGTCATTATGTTTAACCGTCATTACGTAAAATATATCATTATACTTATTACGATTATGCACGGTCAAATAGACTTTGTTTCGCTCAAAATGTTTTAAATAACTACCCTAGCAACTTATAGTTTTACTTAAGAGATTAACCCTTGAATGGAAAAGGTAAACTCCATCCAACTTAAATTTCATGAACTGACGATTACCTGCGGACGTAAACCCAAATGTTTTATAAAATTGAATGCTTGCTTGTTGCTTCTTGGCTAACCATAAACGTGACTCATTTGACATTTTATTCGTTCAAGGTAAATTTTGTAATTATCCGAACTAGGCATATCCCGGTGCTGTTACAGTCTATCAGCTGTGCAGTCGCCATTGAAATTTGAATATAACTTGATTCATACTATGTTGCACTGTAATTTTCTACTTCAAATAGAATTTTCCCGTAGTAATTGTTTTCATATATTAACTCGATTATTTGAGCAGAAATCTGGCTTTCTTTTAAAAAATATAATATCGACGACAAAATTTACACTTTGTACCGTGTTTGCATGTTAGAAAGAACCTACGAATTGCTTATTGAATTAACGGCGTTTGCTTCGGACAGTTGCGGAATATCAGATACCAGAAAAACAACAACAAACACAAAACACAAACAAACGAACGAATAAACACTTGCGTTATTTTCCCATTTCATCAGAGTTTCATCAAGGCCAAGGCTACATGACTTTTCACAATACAGCTACTTTTTACGTTTGAATTGTAATCCTCAAAATTAAAAAATCCTAATGACAGGGCGAATTCACAGCGCGTTTCAGTTTTCCGATGTTTTGAATCAATGACGGGGTTTATTATTTTCTTTTTGGAAGACCTTCTTGTGTTCGGTTTTTCACTTGTACACCTATCTTTATGGTCAGTGTCTGGTAAAGTAATGTGTATGGAAACAATAGTGCATTTGTTTGAAACAATTGTTTATCTTGTAAAACCAAGAAATTTAGCTTTTGTTTATTATATACGTTTATGTGTTTATAGCAAAATTATAAAAACCAGTCCAGAATTTTTAATACAGTTAATATTCTCTTTAAGTGCGTTCTTTTTCATATTCATGTTTAGATTACCATTCAAATTTATCATGGGGTTTTCTTTTGTCCACACTGATAAGTTCTCCCGAACATGACCGAATCAAACTATTAAAATCAATTTTGGATATCTCTTGACGAGTCACTTCTAATCTCATCTGATATCTTAACAAAATGCGATTAGCTCTGTTATTTAGCACAAGCGTCTGTCAATTCACAATGACACTTCTTTCTTGAATGTGGATGTTCTCTGATCTCTTTCCATTTTTGTTCGCCTGTCAGCGCCATACGTTTAAAAAAAGAAAAATAAAATAAAAAAAAATGAAAAGCACTTTTAGCCTTTAAAGACGCCATATTCATGGCAGTCAGTTAGAATAGATATGTGAGGACAAAATATTCATTTCGCGTCAATGTAAAGATGCAAACCTCATTTTTTGATAAAATAATAATAATAATAATAATAATAATAATATTCATAAAGCACTAAAATACTGTCTATATAGGACGGACGTTGAAGATACTTAAGGGCACACAAAGCCAAGTATATTTTTCCGAGCCAATGAAATAAGGCGGGACTCATTTTTTGAATTGATGTACAATGTAGTTTCACGGACAGAAGCAAAAACTACAAGCGTGATAATAGTGTTACGGTCCAAACTAAAAGTGTTTAAGATTACATGTTTAAAGAAAATACAAAACAATATATATTTTTTTTTACAAATTATTCAGTTTGGCATTTACAGTTTTCGTGTACGTTTTGTAATGGAGTTGACGTAAAGTTAAAACAATAAATTGACTCAAGGTGTTGGATCAGCCATGACGCATATAATTGGAATTACCTTTTTGAAGACTCTTTGACAGTGTTTAATGAAAATAGCTTTATTGTTTAAAAAGTCAGTTTATTCATATATTAAGCTGAGTAAAACCAAACGACTTCTGAGACATGACATTAAGGGACATAAGCTCCACAGACTAGGTAGATATTTACTTCACACTTTCGCAAACCGTATATAAAAACTCGAAGTCTTACGCTTTCAGACAGGGATACTTTTATAGATTACACTACGTAAGTTTATGTAAAAAATATCTTGCCAAAGTGACATAGTTGAATTACAGGCATTATCAAAATCAGCACCGAAATTTCAGAAAATGTCATCATTCTTTAAATCTGATCAAAGTAACAAGTGCAGCGTAGATTGTTTTACTACTATCATAACCATTATTACTCTTGAAATAGCAAAATCTAGCATCAGCAAAACAGAATCAACGGGGCAGCGCTAAAACTAAAACTAAGGTTAAAACTAATCAAATTTAAAGTACCTGTCTAGATTTAAATGTTCTTCATAATTATTTTGGAATATAACTGGACGTATAGGTTTTTTAATGTCCATTGTTTAGCACTTTCAGGTCATAGATAACTCACAATGTCCGAGTAATTTAATATGTATTACCAATCTGACTGAAGTTCACGATCTCCCTACGGTTAGATCTGAAGACGACGCATTCATTCCTGTCTTCTCGATAACCTGGAATTCCCACTATTTTATTAATATCTCAGCCAATGACACTGCAGCTTATGACGCGTCTCGATAGCTTACCTGTACACAATGCTTGTTCAAACAGCGTGTAAACTTGTCTTGCATAACAAAATTAATTAACTGAGATTGAAAGTGCTTAGATATTTTGAAAAATGACATTAATCACATACATAAATCTCATTATTTTGAAAGATTTTGACATATAAATTTAACTGAGATCGGTGACAGTTTATACATGGCAGATAATTGTTTGGGATCCCAGCTATATGAATAGATTTTCACAAGTTGAACATTTATAAGAAAACTGAACAAGTTAACCCAACATTATGAACATACATTCATAATTTGATGAAATGTTTAAATAACTTGAAATTTAGATGCACTTTGAATGCCAATGAGCAAAACTTATATAGAGGCTATCTCATTTAGGATTATAGAATTAAAAGAAACATAAGTGAAAATATCTAGAACTAACCCCAGAGGAATTATTTGAACAATCTTGGTAGAAGACCTCTAGTTGACACTCTGTGCAAAATATAGAAGTCCTGCACCTTGTGGTTAAAGACAAGTTTTTTTTAATTCCTATAATTTTTATGTAAATTCATGTGAACCCCGTTGATTTCAGATAAGACGATATTTGACGTTTTTCCTATATCAGCCTAAAAATAAAAAAAGTCATGGGCGGGGACATAACTGGCCCCATGGGAATTATCTGAATAATTTTGTTAGAGATGTAACTAATGCAAATACTTTGACCAAAAACCCTGAAGAACCGGTCAAAAATGTGGCCATTAGAGTGTTAACAAAGTTTTTCTTTCAATTGTTCTAATGGAAAATTTCTAAGATAAACATAAACTAAATTTAAACCTGACTAAGAACTTATAGACACAAAGTTTAATGACAGTTGGGACAAAAAAGTGGAATCTAAAGTGTTAACAAGTGTTTTCTTTGAACTGACCTTGTGATTTAGTTTTAAGTTCTACATAATCCGTATTCCAACCTGACCAAAATCTAAATAGACAGACATCATGACAAAGCTTCATGAAAATTGGGGCAAAAAATGTGGCCTCTAGCTAAAGAGTGTTAATTGCGGGCGACGGACGGACGATAGAAGACGGACGGACAACAGACAACAGCTCGCATTAGCACTACGTGCTCAGGTAAGGAAAAAGTTATCTTTTATTTAATTATATTCCATTTCTTTTTGATGGACTCTGAATCTTGAAATAGCGTTAAACGACGCATTAGTGACTTGAATTTATTTGTTTCCTCTATGTCACCCTGAGTTCCAAAATAACTGGCAGTTACTCTGCTGAAAGCGAAAGACTGAAACCGGCAGTCATTATGTAATGATCTCAAGTTCTGTATCTAGAGTAGGCAATGGCGTATTTATTACGACTGATATACCTAATATTGTGGAAGAAAAAATTGGGCTACATGTGTACGCGAATTGTTGTATGGATACGGGTATGGTTATGTCTGGATAAGTCAAGATACTGGTGACTTGAAAATGTTTATATCTTCCTTCAAACAACGCATTTCCGATTGCATGATACAAAATTGGTCCGATGATATCCACAACTCCACGAGATGTGATACATATAGGACATTTAAATCCTTATAAGATGTTTAAAAATATTTATCTGTGGACCTACCTTTCTTGTTCAGGAAATCGTTGGCGCGTTTCAGATGCTCTAACCACCTATTAAACTTAGAACTTGGGCGGCATTATGGCATTGATAGATCAGATAGAACTTGTCCCCATTGTTTTATTAATAGTAACCATTTAATTAAAGAAAATGAATACCATGCTGTTTTTGTCTGTCCAAAATTTGCTCATATAAGACAACAATATCTATTTAGTTGGTAAAAGGGAGGAATAGAACCAGTACATTGTATACACCTAATGAAAAATGATCCTTTTCTAACAATAAGAAGTTTAGCACTCTATGTAATAAAACTTATGACTGAAATTAACAGGAATTAGTAAACAGATAAAGAGTGGACTATGCTCCATTTTCTTGTTTTCTTGTTTTTCGATGTATTAATATATACATTGTTTTGTACAAATTGTGACACTGTTGTATATTTCTTTGCCACAGTATTGTGTATTTGGGCCGATGGCCTTGAATTACGTTGAAATAAATCTTGTAATCTTGTCAGATGACATTTCGAACTTCTGAATCAAGGCTAAACTTGATCATGGAATTTTTCATAAATAATTGACATGTGTGCGTGCATCTCGGAAAAAATTGCAGTCCATTTCAGAAGAAATATCACAAACAGCAACTGGCCGGATCTTTTATGGAGAAAAAAGGAAAACCAGCGATATCAATTA
Source organism: Cyclina sinensis (assembly GCA_012932295.1). Lineage (NCBI taxonomy): Eukaryota > Metazoa > Mollusca > Bivalvia > Venerida > Veneridae > Cyclina > Cyclina sinensis. The sequence goes on along the minus strand of JAAONU010000006.1, from coordinate 6,898,199 downwards.
ACACGGAAATGTTATTTTCAAAGATGTCTTTTTTTGGTAACTTTGTAAAAAAGAAACACATTTCTTTAATCTAATTAAAGTACATATATGAAAATTGCAATAAAACAAGTCCTGTTAATATGAAAAGAGCACTCAAAGTTTGACTGCATGTTTAACACATTAAGCTAACAATTGAGAAGAATTTACCTTTTTCAAAATACAGACAAAAAACAAAAGGATTCATTTAAGTTTTAAACGCACATTTCGAAATACCAGCTCCAAGCGATAAAATGTCAGTTTAAATGCACTTGTCTCAAAACGAAAAATACGAAATTCAACCGCAGGCATCATTTGTCAAGTTTGCGTGCTTACGAAGCAGCAAAAACATGGATTTCACATGTTCAACATGTTTCAGTCTTTGATATTGTGTATTTCGTTTGATCGGAAGAAACAAAAAGCTTAGATAATTCTGTGAAAGATAGTCCTGACTATTAAAGTAAAGGGGGAGTAGTGGTCTAGGGGTTACAGCACCAGACTCCCGATCCGGAATTTGCTGGTTCAAATCCCATAGGGGGTGAGAGTCTCCAGTGACATTCCACATTCCTCAGTTTCAGTGCGAGTACTAGTTTGAACCCAGGAAGCAGTCATCGAGAGGGATTAATATAAGTCGTAATAACTTGCTTCATATAAAATCATAAAATATATGTGAATGGTATACAGAGGATTGAAGTTCATTATCAAATTTCCAATATGAAATTATAAATAAAATTCTGACCTTAACCTACAAGATTTAGGAATTGATTTTTAATAAAAAGGATTTGTATTGTTTGCGAAAATTTACTGCAAGCAAAATGTTTTTTTTTTTCTATTTTAAAAATGTTGAATGAATTGTAAGGGATAGATTAGCATTAAACCTACCAAATGTACAGCTTTTATAAATTGCCAATAAATATATCATTGACTTTGAACAATACTGTCCTGTTATCATGTATCTAGGCAAATCTGGAACAAAAATATCATAAAATCAAAATGAAGGATTCTTTGTTCCTTCGTATGACAGCTGATATATATGCACCGCTAGTTAACAGTTTTATTTCCTCAATTTCAAAAAAAATCTTGTTTAATATAGAAAAGTAACTTTGTTTTCAATTCTTTATTCTATCTAAAATGATAATTACCTTTTATTAAAACTGTTTTATAAGCTATCATCAGTATAGAATTTTTTTGTAAATCCGATAGTCATCTTGTCCACTGGGATTACTGAAAGAACAAAGGAGGCAGATATTTTTTGTCTATAGAATCATATTAAAGAATCATATTAAGTGTAAAAAAAAAAAAAAAAAAAAAAAAAAAAAAAAAAAAAAAAATATTCTTCCTCTTCAGTTTTCGTCAGATTAGTTTTTTCCCAAATGTTTTTCTCATATGTAATGGTTAGCAGAAATTTCTTTTATTTAGATCGACAACAAATTCCGCTTTCCTAAACAATTAAGTTCTGGTGTTCAGAGCAACTCAGAAATCGGTAGAAGTATTACTAACGAAACAGACTTTTAAAATCATATAAAAAATTGAAATTCTGATTACAAAATATGCTTTAAAAAGATATGTGTAAGGCTACATTACACTGGGTATTTCTTTTGTTCATATAAATCATAGAACGTTGGGGTAATAAAATACATTGCATAGGATTCTACAGAATCACAGATGACACAAATATTGCTTGAGAAAAAAACAACCTTTTTTACTTTTTTTGACAGGCTCTTGTATTTCTTAGAATTGAGTTATGTTGTATTTCGAAATGTAGTTTTTTACTGCATTTTTTCTCGTAAACTAACTTCCGGGACGATGAGCCATTCTAATTTTCTTGTCAACTTCAATATTATGTTACTTTTTTCATTTGAATGTTTTTTTAAGCCTTTTAATCTAATATTCCTTAAACAAATTCATCTCATTTAAATAAAACCATTTCATGTAAATGAAATATTATTGCATACACATAAGAAAATACTGCAAATAAATGAAAAATTATTGCGTATAAATATGAAAATATTGAACATAAATGAGCATTAATGTATATGAAGGAAAAGATATTGAAGAACATAGATGAAACTTACTGAATTTTGCTACGTTTCACACGCTATACTTTCTATCAACTAACAGATTTATCATTTACATTAATGTTAAAGTTTTGTTATTTTTCATTAACTAAAGATATCAATTTTGTGATTGTCTTGCATTTATACAAACACATACATTGTATTTTGCCAGCATATCTAGCTTCTCACTCAGTTGCCAATGCTGTTTCTCTGTGGTCCTCGTAAGTTATTGGCCATTTGTAAATAAGTATTTTCCCGATAAACTTTATAAGCAGCACGAGAAAATTGACAAAATAATTGGCAACGGTTTGTCATACGTTATTATAAAATATCGTTTGGAAAATCTCGCAGCATAGTTCAACTTTGATTGGCAAAGAACTATGTATGTTTTTTTTTTTTACATTCGTGCGCATGCTTTAGTTTACAAAATCACTCTAAACCACAGCTACTTGAACGACGACGCGGTAAAAAAGGCACTCGGACATACTTTTTGGAAATTGGCCTTTTCACTTTTTTGGAACAAATAATATCCTAAAATTAATTTCTGCAAATTTCAGATTCCTGCTTAGAACAAATATGACGTACTTTAATGTTTAAGAGGACCATAGTGGGCAAATTTGATATTCCTTAAAATGAAGCCACATCCCCTTATTTGACGTCATATTCTATCTACGTGCCCGTTGGAACTACATGAAAATTAACACAACATAACATTAGATACTTAAATTTTACGTATTCACTTGTAAAAATCTTTAGATTTTCAATGTATCCAACATTTTTACAATACTATAATTGTTAACAATTATCGTGGTCTCGTTTTACACAAGAAAGAATTGTCCCCACAAACTGTTGCCATGGTAATGGTCATTAATAAATTTGACACAAAATGGTCGTCATTTTATGAAGGACAATAATGAGGCCATCAAAGTATTACTTTAATTTTACATTGGAAGAGCACTAAACTTTGCCGTTTTTGCTGATTTTCAATTCAGTTTATTTCAGTAGTATAACAAATGCCCAAGTGCCCCTTTTCCCGTGACGTTGGTCAATTAATTTGTGAGAGAGTGTTTAGCAACTCACTCAAATCACAAGCAATTATGTCAATATTTTACGAGATTTTCCACGAAAATGTTTTAACCTTGCTTTTAGATATCACACTTTGAGCTGAAAACGTTCTTTAGGCTCTCTTATGAGCTTGATTTCGTTACACAACTACCTGTCCAAACCTTCGAGCATTTGCAGAATAATATTAGAAAATTGTGAACGTGACGTAATGGAAACAAATTAATTAAAGGCAGCAAAACGCTATTTAAAGTAACATTAATATGCGTCATCTTTTCAGCAAAAATGAAAACTTAAAAGTGACAGATTTAACAGCTCATGTGTGAGAAATTCTTTGTTGAGCAGGAATCATGACTTGCCTTATGAGACCACGTATGAATTATGAGCCTCAATATTTCTTTGAAGTTCGGATTAAATGACTTTTATTCTCTATCGTTGCAGCCTCCATTGTCGTTCTTTTCCATGGCAGAGCATTTTTTCTAAGTAATTAGTTTTCATCGAAAAATTAATCGTTAACATCATTCCGATTCAAGGTGAAATATTTTGCATAACTTGCACACATTTTATGGATGCCGCTGTATTATGTAAGTTTTCAGTGATTTAAAAATAAAAGGGGAAAACTGAACAAATAAAGTTGTTATGGGCCTTAATGTTGCAAAATAGTTTAAATATTTGCTTTGAGCAATATCGACTAACAAATTTTTTAACTGGCCACATGAAGTTCAATAATAGTGCGCATGAGTTTCACGTGCGGAAACGCGGCCATGTACACCCTGGTTTCAAGGAGGACTTGATAGCGACACATACACCAAATCTGTTGTCAACAATGGAGAAGATAGGAAAACAAAATACTGCAGAATTTCACTTTTAGTTTTGGTAAATTAGAGTTTTATTGGCTGGCCAATTAGAACATTTGTTAAGTGTACACATATAAGTTGAAAACAGTTCTACATTTTAGACAGCGAGTTTGGTCTTGATTCATTTTAATCTTCACTCAAATCTGAACAATGTCTTTTCGAACATGTTGGCTGATTTTTTTGTGTGCAGACGTTTGTAGACCGTAAGAAATAGTAGTGATAGTAATTATAGGAATTATAGTACACGTGCTACACGTGACCTTTACATAGAAAATGATAATGGTTAGGAAGAAGATCATGCCTTTGTAGTTATTTGACACTTATTATTTACATAGACTTATACTGTGAAATCTTAACAAACATCTTGTTACCTTAAATCGTTAAACTTAGAGTTTATATTTTAGTACGTGGCATTGTGAAGAAGATCTCTTTCCAGATGGAACAAAGCAACGTCTCAGAAGTCAATTAATATCACTCATTTTATGTATAAACAAAACTGAAAATCTCATTTAAACCATTAAGCCAAAGGTTTACGTATATTAAACAAAGTTAACTAACTTTCTCCTACAATAGACTGGCTATGAGACAAGTTTGGTTCAACAGTGAGTCACTTGACTCTATATAGTATGACATGGTGAACGCGTTCTGTAATTCTGCGTTATTTTTTAGCCTGACGTTAGGCTAGATTGTTTAAATTATATATTCATATACTTCTGCTACTATACTGACTTCTCACTTCATACTGATAGCGCAACAATCTTATGTTCAGGAGTAAGAAAATAGAAAAGTCTACATACAAGGGAGATCATAAATTGAAATCAGAACATAAGGACTGGAGCCAGTCTACGTTATTTTCTTTTTTGCTCTTCATTTTTGCACTTGATTAAATAAAGAAAGGAAAAGATAGACGCTTGTAATTTTATCTTAGAAAAAATACTTTCCGGTAATTGTAATAAAACTTACGTGTTTGAAAACTAAAAATATTACATAACATCACACAAGTATAGGTAAAATTCAATTCTTTGTCACACAATATATATTGTATTTTATTTTCTTAAAAACATATATACGTTGTTTTTTCATGGCAATTCTATGACCGACATTAAGAGAATAACATCATGATCAATATTAAAGCATATCAAGCATTTGAGGAGCATCCTATAGACTAAACTATAATTGGTGACCGGTTAAATCATAGATGAGTCAGAGAATTCAACTTGTCCATTTTGTTTCAGCTTTTTATTTCTTTTCCCTTTGTTTTAACAGGCAGTCGTAATCTTGCGTTACCTAGGGTTCTCCATCGGTTGATTATTGCATTAATAAAACCATGGGAAAAATGAATCCGTGGATATAAAGCAACAAGTGCCTAAAATATCGACCAATGAAATCGCGTTTAACAAAACTGATACTCTTCAACGGAGAGGGTAGAAAACTATCAGAAACAAAATGGCTGCGCCCATGGCGAAACCCTGTTTCGCGTGTCTTGCCAATATAAAAGGCAAAAACTATCGCCAACTCAATTCTTCGACAAGCAAAGACCGCTATAGTAATATTTTACCTAGTATTAACATTTCGCCCACATTTTCAATTTTGAACTTTTCACAAACAGAATTAAACATGTCGTCTTGGGTTGCCGCCATCTTGTCTGTAATACCAAATGTCGTATAGAACGAGCGTTTTGATTGGTTTTCATTGCCTCATGAAATCGTGAGGGAACCAATGAAATAGCTATCTTTGACACACCTCTTATCGACTAGATAGCGTCCAAAAATCCCACGGCTGAAAAATATTAATGGATCGGCCGTGGGAATCCGACGATGGGGTTCTCGAAATAACAGATGTTCGATATATACCGATGTTTAACTTATCTACAATAAAAGACATATGACGAAAAAAACAAACCAAAAAACAAAACAAAAAAAAACTCCTTGAAAAGGACAGCTAGTCTTCTAAACTACTGAAAATATTGAGCAAAATCATTATGCTGCATTTGGTTAAAAAAATTCTTCTGTCTGGAAAAAATGAATATAGATATTTTCTTTAACTAGAGAAATGCAAAGATAATGTAAAAAAAAAACATTCTGAATGTTTTGTTTTTATTTTCACTCCGGTGAAAATTAATATCTTCAAATCCATGTAATACTTTGGAAGCGTCTGGTGCTGACAGTCGAAAAAATAGAAAATGTTCTTAAAACAAGTTCATTCAAAACAGAAGTAGCTTTGTGTCATTTGCCCTGAATGAATTGACAGTCTTCAGAGGTTAAACGAAAGGAGCAGATCACATTGTGTTGAGATAAAGACATAAGAAATGGCTCATTGTTAGGTGTATTAGTTAATCAAACAGCTGATGATCCTGCCGTCCTTGTAAGATTACCACTCTCGGTAAATAATGTCGAGAAAGTAACAAAAAAAAGACAAACTCAACAATAGAAAAGGATAAGTAGAAGTGAATTTCTAATGCGCTTAAAAAAAAAGAAAAAAACTGCTTTGATTTTGAGCATAGTAAACACACTTACATAACAAAACTGTCATGAATATATCAATTGTATGCTGTTTTATACAAAGGATTTGTTATCTTTTTACGATTTCCGTGAATAACAAAGAAGCTGTATTGTAAAAGGTCAAACAATTCCAGGTAAAGTTTTATGTATGATAGAGTTTATAGTTTTAAAATGTTGAATAATCTAACTCATATCAAATTTTCTAATTCATGTTATTCATTTAGCTAATATTAAGATATCAAACGTGTGGTGTTGATGCCCCGCTTATTTTAAATCTATAGGTTGATTATGTAAAACTGTTTGCAATAGGCACGACAGAAGTATTGCAAATACGGAAACAGAATAGCAAGTTTAACGCCTGGAACAATTAATTTGCGTTCTTATATTGATGTGTTTTATGTTCTGCCATTGTGAGAGCATTTCAAAGACAAAATAAACTGTCATAAGCATTCCTGTTTGACTGTAATAAGTAGGATATAACATTAAATTATGCAATATGGACACCGTAGTGAAAATACCGCAATAAAGTAAAGTTAATAATAATCTCTCGAAACGATGCGTTCTGATAATATTTGTATAAAAAAAAGTATCGCGGCTTATTAATGAGTTAAAGTCCAATGTCTGTCAGAGGTTTCTTCTTGATAATGTAATGGAATAGCTATTTATTTTAGGTATTCTCCGATGGCTGAGATTTGATACTCTATTGTTCTTGTAAGGTTAGTTGAGGATGGTTCTCCGACCTCTTCTTAACCTATGACGGGGAAAATAAACGGGGTTACCCGGATCCGGGGCCTCAAAAAAAAAAAAAAAAAAAAAAGAGAGATTTGATACTCTTCGTATCGGCATCAAATAAATACTACGTAAACGGAACGTCAGAACGTGAAAAAGCACATTGGGATAGAACGCTTCCTTAACACTTTTAGGCTTTAAGAAGCACTTAAGATTATATCCGAGTCTAGGTCGTAGAATTAACATTTTGAAAATGACAATGATAAAAATAATACTGTATCCTCGCGTCAATTTTAGAGTGAAAATACTTGTAGTAAAATGGCACTTGTAGTAAAATATTTCGTCTCCAAAATATCTCTTAAATTGATATTTGCACTTGCACATAAAGAACAAAATGCGTTTAAAACACCTTGCGGAGACAGAAATGAGAGGGAGAGACAATAATGAAACAGTTATTTAGGCAGTAGCGGATAGCTAAGGAGATTTTCACTACTCAGGACTTCGAAATGAAAATTCTGAAAAACTTATCAATACCTTCCGACAAACAAAAGTGAGCTCTCTTAAGAACCAGGTTACTTTTTAGCAATCTCAGAGAACTTTCCCGCTTTAGTCTTAGTTTATGTTGCGCATTGTTTTAAGTCAATAGAGAGCTTTTGGGGGAATATGGGATCGGTAGGTAAAGATCGTTGAGGGTTGGGGAGTCTCAAAACATCCTGAATTGTGTAATGATAAAAAAAAATGTGTAAGAAACGTGTTTGAAATGAAACAGTGTTAAAGTTTCCTAACTGTAACAAAAGAAAATCCATATCCATGCTGGCATAACAGTATTTATTGAGATCAATGACTGGCATTTTCATCTATAAAAAATCACAGAGAATCAACAGTACAATACATGAAATAGTTATGCTATAAAACCGCGGAACGCTTTTCATATGAATTTACCTTACATTCCACTGTTGACAGTGATAAGACTGATCAAGTTTATTTTGAGATATATGCACGATTACAGTGATTTTATTTGGTTTATGAGCAGATGCTTTTTGGTAGAGAAAGAAGGCTTATTTATACACATAATCATACCAATATCTTATTACTTTACCTTATTACTTTCCCTGTTGCTGATACTTTTAATTCTTTCACACCTAAACAGCTTGTCCGGACAAATTTCCGGAAGCCTCCGTCTGTGCGTGTGTGTAAATGTTAAAGTCAGAGCAAATTACACGGTGGAAGATATAAATCTTCCCGTTTGTAGAATTGTTTACTTTTACTTTTTAAATTTAATCACTAATAGCATTGGGCAAAATAACTGACAAACTATCAGCTATGTCCTTAAATCCGCTGCTTTCATGCCAGCTGTATGTTTCAACCTTGTTGCATTGACTGTCATTGAATAATTGAATAATTTGATGTTGATGAAATCGACAGTTTTGCTGATGAAATAGGGAGTTTTCTTTTTCATGTCGTAGATATAGTTCAAATGTCGTTTTTACCAAAATATCCAATGGGATAACAAAGCTGTGATACAGCTTATCCGGTATTGCAATGTCTTTCTATTTCTTGAGCTAGCTTTTTGAATGAATAATTAAAAAGAAAAATGAATTATGACCAACCATGAGCTGACATCGATTTTTAGAAGAGTAGAAAGCCTCTTATAGCACCATAGGGTAGTGACATCTTTACGATTTTATTTCAGTTAATAAAAATACCCTCGTAACTTTGATTATGTTTTCCATTCATTTTTTTTTGACTAATTATGCATCTGATAGTATCGAACAGTTGATCACTGATTAAAAACTAACCCGTATTTCACTGGATTAATTATGGAATGGATTTGGCTAGACTTTTTAGAGCACAACTAAAATATGTAATTACACACAGACACAATAATTAGAATTATGTTATAGGATTTACTGCGCTCTGTATAACAGAGCACGATTCTAAGATTATCTAGCTTAGTGAGAATAGACTGTTAAGCATCTGTTAAAGCCTGAAAAAAGTGTATTTCACTATCGTCTGAAATCTTTGATTTTATGCATTTTGATAATACTTTCTTTTGATGGGAGGGGTGGAGGGTCAAAGTTTCACAAGAAACTAGCCACATCCATTTAAGAAACCCTTCCATTATTCACGGAAGTTACCTTGATTGAATTTTTTTACTTTAAAAAAAATAACAATAAGCCTTAAAGTTTGTTAGGGCCGAAGCTTCAATAAGCATCATTAGATGACGAAAATGTTCTGATATCAAAGATATCAATTTTCTTTTTCTTTTTTTTTTTGCGATTTCTTTGGAGAATGACTTCCGAGGGTGTAATCGCAACTAATTGTAGCGTATCTTGCTCAAACAACAAACAATCATGGCCACATCCAACTAATTCTTCAGACCTTCTTGACCTACTGAAGTCCAACAACTTATAGTCATGAACAATATACAAACAGGCATGCATGCCCAAAGAAATGTCAATATCAGAACATGATATTAACAAGAGAAAAAAATATATCGGAGAGATTATCTTTGAGCTTTAAAGCTTATTATAAACAAACTAAGCTTTTAGCGCGTTATTGTATCTTTAAAAGTAAACATACCAGAAACATTGTAGATTTATATAAAAAAATGTATTTACGAAATTATGAATGTATAAGTTAATTTTACAGGTTTCAAAACAAAACTGATAATTTTCCATATTATAGACAAACAAATGCTTCAGTTACAAGAATTTACTTTTCATTAGTGTCACCGCGTTGAGTAATTTTCTTGATTGCATAACACGATATCATCCCATCTTAGCCATTTACCATTAGCAGAATAAATACTGACATAATGGAAACAGACTGACTGAAGGCTGTTTAAACAAATCAACAAAGTGTGTTTCAACATACTAGATGTTTTCTTACTGAGCTTTCAAAATCTTGAATTTATCAGATTTTTTTTTCATGAGACAAGTCTGCAACTTTGCGCCTTTGACAAGTTTAAAATAACTGAAACAACTATTTGAAAGACAGAAAGCAAAATAGTCAACATTTACTTGTTTAAACGCAAGCATAATCAACATGGATTTCATACAAAAACAAGTTTATAATGTTTATGTTCATCAGAATGTTAGGACAAATTCATGTTGTTAGACCGCAGTATTTTCTCTAATATCTGAGTAAAAAGCACGACACAATTGGACGTGATAACAGAACAAAGCACACCTTTCTCGGTCAGTATCAAAAATGTACTAGTTTTTATATGTAAATGTGCTTTTAAATCAAGGCAAAATTCATATCCCAAGTTCTGTTTGTTTTCGTACACTTTTTAAAAAAATGTGGATTTTGAATATTCTGATCACTTAACTCTGAATTATTGAAAAAATGTAGATACCTTGCAACTTATTCAAAATCAGTCTAACTATAATTAAAACCTAACGTATCTGACTAGCATGTTGCCTATTATTACTAGCATTTGATTTTTGTTGAAAATATTCAGTAGTTAAAGCTGACCTCCTGAAACATTTCACAACATTTAAGTCTAATTGTATATTTTGGAAAGACGGAGCTATGATGGTAACACGATAATATTTGAAAGAATTACATCGGACTGAAGAGCTCGGTGAGAGAGACAGGCAAACAGACATACTGACCATCGTTGTAAATAATGAATACATCTAGAAATGACAGAATATTTTGTAAATTTCAATTTGATCAATTTGATTTTTAACACAAAATATGGAAATAGACATATCTAATCTCACTCGATCAAATGCCACATTATACAGATATACTAGGCGCCCCATACATTTTCACTGGGTAGACAGCGCTTTTATTGAAGTGTCAATAGAAGTTTTATTAATACATAACTGTAAGTAGACAGTAGTGTTTCATGAAACAAGATATCGTTCAGTCAATTATTCCAGTAGTGAGGCACATATCTTATCACAACAACTGGCTGCGTTGTTAAAGCTATGCAAAGACTTTACTGTTTCTCAGTAGCAAAAATGCAATAGAAATAAAGAAGAATACTAGGTCTTGGCGATAATATGTCAGCTTTTGGGGATTTTAAAGCAAATTTGTTGAAGTTTAAACGCACTTTTTTAAATCTCAAAGAACAAATACTGAGGACAATTAACAGCAGGCGACGTTATGCCATGTTTCGTCTTAATTGCAGCAAATGCTTTTAGCCATGGTGCCCGCATGAACAAATTTTGACAATGTTTGAGCGTGTGAAAACAAAATTGCGTTTATTAGATCCAAAGAAACGTTTAAAAACTGATTTGTTCGCATTGACCCTGAAGATTTGTTTGAGTAGCCTTTGAAATAACCGCTTCGACAGTCTGGTTTGTACGTGAAGTACGTGATAACTATTTATTCAAATCAATAAAATCATATTGTATAACATGAAAAGAAGAAAATGATTTCACAGTCTAACTGCAATCTTTTTTAAAGTTTTTTTTTCAAAAATAAACTAGGCAAAGATAATTCGCACTAACTAAATTTTTAGAACGGTCGACTTTGAAATACGCTTGTTTCTGTGAGGACAGAGTTTGGACCGTTCGGAAACCTTTTGTTACAGTTTTAAGTTCAAAACCGTGTCGTCCTAAACATCCTTTTTATAAACCTCAGAAATGCGCAATCCACCGGATATATAACTAACAGGAAGTTGGCAGTAGCAGTAAGCAGAAGCAGTTGGCAGTAGAATTTAAATCAAACGTGAAGTTGGCAGTAGCAGTACGAGCAGTAGCAGTAAATTAAAACGTGAAGTTGGCAGTAGCAGTACGAGCAGTAGAAGTAAACAAAAACGTGAAGTTGGCAGTAGCAGTACGAGCAGTAGCAATAAACTAAAACGTGAAGTTGGCAGTAGCAGTACGAGCAGTAGCAGTAAACTAAAACGTGAAGTTGGCAGTAGCAGTAACAGCAGTAGCAGACTAAAACGTGAAGTTGGCAGTAGCAGTACTGCTCGTACTGCTACTGCCAACTTCACGTTTCTGTTTACCGCTACTGCTCGTACTGCTACTGCCAACTTCACGTTTTTGTTTACTGCTACTGCTGGTACTGCTACTGTCAACTTCACGTTTTTGTTTACTGCTACTGCTCGTACTGCTACTGCCAACTTCACGTTTCTGTTTTCTGCTACTGCTCGTACTGCTACTGCCAACTTCACGTTTTAGTTTACTGCTACTGCTCGTACTGCTACTGCCAACTTCACGTTTTTGTTTACTGCTACTGCTGGTACTGCTACTGTCAACTTCACGTTTTTGTTTACTGCTACTGCTCGTACTGCTACTGCCAACTTCACGTTTCTGTTTTCTGCTACTGCTCGTACTGCTACTGCCAACTTCACGTTTTTGTTTACTGCTACTGCTCGTACTGCTACTGCCAACTTCACGTTTCTGTTTTCTGCTACTGCTCGTACTGCTACTGCCAACTTCACGTTTTTGTTTACTGCTACTGCTCGTACTGCTACTGCCAACTTCACGTTTTAGTTTACTGCTACTGCTCGTACTGCTACTGCCAACTTCACGTTTTTGTTTACTGCTACTGCTCGTACTGCTACTGCCAACTTCACGTTTTAGTTTACTGCTACTGCTCGTACTGCTACTGCCAACTTTACGTTTTAGTTTACTGCTACTGCTCGTACTGCTACTGCCAACTTCACGTTTTAGTTTACTGCTACTGCTCGTACTGCTACTGCCAACTTCACGTTTTAGTTTACTGCTACTGCTCGTACTGCTACTGCCAACTTCACGTTTTAGTTTACTGCTACTGCTCGTACTGCTACTGCCAACTTCACGTTTTAGTCTGCTACTGCTGTTACTGCTACTGCCAACTTCACGTTTTAGTTTACTGCTACTGCTCGTACTGCTACTGCCAACTTCACGTTTTAGTTTACTGCTACTGCTCGTACTGCTACTGCCAACTTCACGTTTCTGTTTACTGCTACTGCTCGTACTGCTACTGCCAACTTCACGTTTTAGTTTACTGCTACTGCTGTTACTGCTACTGCCAACTTCACGTTTTAGTTTACTGCTACTGCTCGTACTGCTACTGCCAACTTCACGTTTTTTTACTGCTGCGTTCTGCTACTGCTCACTTCCTATACTTGGATATATATCAAATTATAGTGGTCCTATATATATAACTCCTCAGTTTATGAGGTATATTTGAATATCGGACGCTGACTTATTAAAAACTCAAACTGACTTTAGCAGCAGCTCGCCTAATTTTCAGTAAGATCAAACAAAAACAAAAAGCTCCAGATTTATATTAAGATTGAATAAAAGAACTCCCTGTTTTGTAATATTATATGAAGAACAACTCACTATATTTTTATTACGGTTAAAAATAACAAACAAAATAACAGAACTGTGTGTTTTACAATTTCTGTGCTAACACGATTGATGGTAAAACTACTATAACAAGTTTCAAACTTCACCTAGGGGTTATATAGATAGAAATTTATTTTCAAGAAGTTACATTAAGACTAGTTCACACATGTATCCTCATTGATATTCAGGTTTTCCGCTGACGTAAACTGTCTTAAAATTTGAGTTCATGTGACTCTTTTTATAACTTAACAGGACGATCATCAAAAACTTATTTTCATCATATTTTATGATGTTTGTGTACAAAAATATACCCTCTGGCCGGCTAATGACCTATTTTTAAACTGCACATTAACTAGTTTCGGATTATCGATATATTCTATTAAATTTTATTAAAATTTTGTAAATATGTCTTCTATCAACAGCATTTTCTATCTTTAGGTTGTAAACTATAGACTTCAGAGTAAAAAAGAAATATTCATGGAAAATATTCTTATATTGACATAATGAAAAACTGACATAAGCTGGCTGTTTTAGCCCTGGTTGTTCTTTTCGCGAATTTGACGCGACGCGACACCGCGATACGACGCTCGCCAATGCTAAGCGACAATGCGATATGTCGACGTTATTGGAGTCAACGATTATGAGATCATCATAACAATAATTCTGACAAATAATCATGAAATGTTGTCATAAGACATAAGATAAATGTTGACTATTGCTGACAGAGAAAAAAATTACCGACATTTATTGTTTGAAAATGAGCACCATGGCCTAAGTTGAGCTTATAACAAAAACACGTGTTGCTAAATTTCATATAAAACTTGCATTATCCGTTTGTTGGTTTAAATTAATCTTACTAGTTGGTTACAACCTCCAAAAACATTGAGTTTTTTGAGAAATGAAAAATCAGAAGCCTTTAGTAAATCGCCCATTTAAAACTGACAATGATTTAACTGTGTTTCTTTATCATCTTTTAAATAAGAATGACATTATATTTAAGCATTTTTACACAGAGCACAGAATAAAAATCCTCCGTATTTGCACTGGTGTAATTGTTTCAAATATTGCAAATTCAAACAAGGGATTTTGTACGAAGACTTACCGGACTTTTGTACTGCTTTTTGGGAGCAATAAAACATGACTTTATTTGAAATATTTCAGTTGGGTCACACATCAATTCTATCGTATTTTGTTAAGATCTAATAATATTTTGATAAAAAGCATCAGAGTAGACAAAGCAAGATAGGCTTTCAATATTAGATTTCTTTTGAAATATCTTTTTTTCAGGCTCCAAGGAGATTAGATATGGTGTTAAAATTTATTATGTATACTTCCAAGCTGATAAAAATATAAGTGGATAAGAGTGTTATCGGAAAAATGGTCATCCAATTTTTTCTTGATTTGTTCCAAAACAAAAGAAATTTAGTGTCTTCTAGAAGAAATAATTAGATTAAAATGTTGTGAAATCTTTTAGGATTAGGTCTGTAACTATTCAATCTTTTAGTTGAATGCTGCTCACAGCATGGTCGTCAAAGAAAACTTTGATTTAAAAGAAATTACATGCAAATAGTCTTTTATCACAAGATAGGATTAGTAAGTGAACCAAACGATTTTATTTCCCCAAGTTAGGAAGGTTTACCAGTGGAACAGGAAAGGTTGCTTTTGATGAATGCGTTAGAAATGAAGATAGATGAATATTTCGAAATATTGTTGATGACGTCACGAAACTAAATTTCATTCCTGAAACATGTTTAATAACGAAATTCATTGTGAAATAGTAAATTCCTAAAATATCATTTGCTTGAATGCAAAAACAGCAGGACTATCAGACAGGGGCACTAAGGTTTCTCAGTAACGTATTCTTGAGGCAAATAAATTAGAATCCGTAGATTATCTAAGCAATGGATCGAGACAGAGGGGTTGGTAACAGTGTCAGAATGGTTGATTTGGTATACCTTTTATAATACATGGTATCAGTGACAATGTGATTTCTGACAAGATTTGACCACACCTGCCTCAAAACTGTACCAGCCCCATTTTATATTGCAATGTATAAAAACAAATTTTCTTGTTTTCCAATATTTTTAACTAAATCGGAAAAAAATGATCTCAATCTTGACCTCATGGAAAGGGCTGTAACTAATGTTGTAATAACTTGTATCCCAATCCATTTGCACTTCTTCTTTTGATTTATGTATTGATCAATTGTATTTGTATAGAAAGGTGCAATAAATAGAGGATATTTGTTTGTTTTTGTGGAAGATGAGAATTTATTTCATCGAGTGAACACCATATGTGATATTTTCACGAGTGGCGCAGCCACGAGTGAAAATATAAACATATGGTGTTCACTCGATGAAATAAATTCCCATCTTCCACTAAAAAACAAACAAATTTTCTTTTTATTTTATGCCAACACGTCAAAAATGGGTATTTTATGATATTTTTTAATCAGGGCCTTTAATAAATTCCCCATGGTGAGCCCCAAATCAGTTAATGCGTACTTTGGTCAAACCGTTACTCCGCACAAAAAAGTTCAGACAATCTCCAATACATATGATAACTTTACTTCTGCTGAAATAAACTGAATACACTTTCATCAAATAACATTTATTTTTCTCTACACAGTTTATCAATATTTATTGAATTTTAGCCATACATACTTTAATTATAAAAGCGGAATAATACCGAGTAATATTCAATCAATTGAATTGAAAGTCGGCCATATTGGATATTGTCCATGTGAGTTATGTAAACAAATCAGACATTTTAAATAATTTATGACGAATTTCATCATTGTTCACAACTAGTTAGGCTCAGGAATTCAATATTATAACTGGATTTAACAAGGCAAATAAATTTCACTCGCTGTCACTGTCTGAAATACAGCGGATTCTCTTGTATTTACGTGGTGGGGAAAAGTAGTTCCGGCACAAACAGTGGATTATCAAAATGGTAATTTCACTGATTCAAAACAGTGGATTATCACTTTTATCTCACTGATATTTCCCTATATTTCATTGGTAGGCATAAAATAAAATAGTATTAAAGTAAAAGTAAAGTAAAGTAAAAGATTCCCCAGGCAAAAAAGAAGAAAGAAAGAAAAAAAGATTAACAAACAAGAGGTGAACAAAGTATGATTATGTATACATAAAAATGTGTACTAATTTGGTGTAGATCGTCTGCCAACGATTCAGTGAATTCAGTAGATATCCTTTATCTAGCTCACAGTTTAAGTTGTCATCGGTCGCTGAATTTCTCTGTAAAACTGATAACTGCCATTAAAAGCATATATTAAACGAATGTATCGGAGACATCCCGCAGAGCATTTATGCTCCTCTTTTATTAGCAAGTATATTTGCGCCTTTATACAATCAGTCCTTGAAAAGGTCGAGCAAACTAACAATTTTCACAGTCAGTGAAAAGGAGAAAAGTGATCATAGATTTTTACTAAGGCTTTTGGTCTCACAGCTTGAACATGGAAACATAAAGTTTTAAAAACTAGATGAAAAGAATTCTGTTATTGAAAAAAATAGTCGAGTAATTAGGAAATGGAAAAACATAAAGAACATTCTAAAAAGAAAGGTATATCTTATGTATATGGTAATTGTAATAAAGTTTTTTTCTTGTTTTTTCTTTTAAACAGTTCAACAAATTACTTTTCTTTCAAACACCAAAACATAGTAACAGCCCATTCTGTTAAAAGATTACATTTTCGCAGTCCGTTGGGTGGTCTCTTATTACAATGTCTGCTGTATTTATAGAGGACTGACTTTTCCAAATTGGTTAACCAACGTACCTATCTATAGAACTCTTTAAGATGTGTGTAAACATCAACAAATACTTGGCACTATTGGCAAAGTACGTGTTAGATTCATTTAGTCGTAGTGACATTTGAACTGACTTTAATTATAATGCAAATTGTCTACATTTTATTCAGAAAGAGCTGCGTAACAAGTATATTTAAAATTCTCATGCTCGAATAATGAGGCTACCTGTCTAAAATTCAAACAGAATTGTGAATGAAAATAACCGTGATATTATAGCGGAATCAAAGAAAACAATTGGGTTTTGTTCAAACTTGTATACCTTTAGTAATGTTCGAGAAACACGTGCTTGCAAACTTCGTTTGAGCACTATGGTAGAATCAGAAAATCTCTTCCTATTGTGCAGTTCTTTGTATTTAGGTGTTAGGAAAAAATACATAAGTAATACATTTCAAGTAAAACAACTAAATTTGTTTTACTTTTGGGCTCGTTAAAAAAAATAAAGCAACATATTCAGAAACAAGATCCGGCAAGAAAAATTTTTATACGTTGATTTTCGCCTTGCTACTCTCAATAAGTATCCTCCGATCAATTTTTCATGATATCAATATTTACTCGGCTAATGGTGGATGGCTAAGATGGGCTGATATCAAGTTATGTAATCATGAATATTACTTACGGTAGTGCAACTAATGAGAAATTAATTCTTGTAATTGAGGCATCTATTTGTCTGGTAATATAATATGGAATGTTACCAGGACCAATTTTTAATGCTCGAAATATACTTTACGTTTTCGTTAATACATCCCTGAGTATAAATTAACATTTTTATGGTATCTTTGTATTGGAAGACACAAACGTTGTTCTCTTGTTTTGCATTTCCGTGTGCATGCTTGCAACTTTGTATATTATCTACGGTGAGGGGCTGTCGGACTCAAGTCTTAATAAAATGCAAGTTCTCTACTTTTCTGACTGTTAATAAAACAGATGTAAAACAAATTGCAATGTTTCTATCTCAACACAACAACAAAACATTGAGTCTGAAATTGCATGGCTTCCTGCTCTAGATCAACAAGATCTGAAGAACCCATTCAATATAACCATGATGGTCTGCTGTTTGAGCAAGATACAAAATATTACCTTGTGATAACATTGTCATTAGTCATTCTTGACTTGCATAGGAGAACGGGAATGACAAATACTGCTCAAAGCTTTGAAGAGAAGACAAGAGAAAGAGAAATTGTCGACTTACCCCTCCCTGCTTTTAAACGGCATTTCCTGGATCGAAAGGAAAAATATGTTCAAAGGGTTATTAAATAAAGAAGCAGATAGTTCATTTTCATACTTCCTTTTGCACAATTTGGTCACGCTTAAAGCATTTCTGGCGTATACAAAGGGTCATCCTTAAGAGATATGTTTTAGTAGCCACGTAGTTAACAACGGTTGAGTTGCTCCAAGATGGGTTGGTTTCACTGACAGTCTCGGACCGAGTTCATTAACCACCAATTCCTTGAGTATATTAGTTATAGAAAAATAAGAATAAATTTAAAAACGCAGACATGCAAAAAATAAAATAGCATAAGAAAAGCACCAACAACAACAACAAAACAGATTTAAACAAGCAACGAAAATGTCCAGATAGAATTAAACACAGAAAAAAAAACTACAACGCAAAAACTCTTCTCTTGAATATTAATAGAGCAAATTCTCAATTTGATATTTATGTTAATCAAGAAAGAAAAAAAAACATTGTCTACAACATTTCATAAAACAACAGAATAGAAAGTGAAATGCTATATTACTGTTATCTTGTATACCAGAATATCTAGAATTTTATTTCCGCTAAATTCATTAGTGCTAAAACATTAATGGTGCAAATATTTGAAATATTTATCAGAAATATGATTTTACCATTAGTGTCAGATCTGGCAGATATATCAAGAATAAACAAAAATATTTTAAAGATATTAACAAATCAACCTCACTTTATCATCTTCTGATTACAACGTGCAGAAATATACACATTTGTAGCACATGGTCATTGTTTTTCACATTCAGTGGTTGCCCTGGTCGTACAGCACTTAAGAATTTTATGAAGTTATTGTGTTGTTGATGGTGGTGGCACTGTTGAAGACAGATTATGTTAACATCTAGTAAACACAAGTAGCATCAAAGGATGAAGTTGCTAAGAATGTTTAAAAAAAAATATGGAAATTCTTATAAATGTCGACCAGTCTGTCTTAGTTGATTTCCTACAGCAGAGAGGACAGTAGTTACATGGAGAGTTAAAAAAAACCATCTCCCAACGCTGATACGGAATCAAATATTAAAATGTTTCCAGATTAAGTCTAAGAACTATGGAACAAATAACCTGTTTTCAGACTTGACATACATTGCTAGTTCAGTGACCGTATTTTTTGGACAATCAAGTCACGTATTATATTATCAGAAGCAATCTGACAAGTGCTCACTTTTCACAACGAGGAGATCTTAAGAATACAAATTGTCATAACTAACTGAAAAAAATGACAATTTTCTGAGAACAGAAACCGGAAAAACTTTGACAAGTACGCCGTAGATTATGTTTCTTTAAATTTAGTTTGGGCAGATAACTGAAAATGCCCTAGCGCCTTTGCTCACGTGAGCCTTTACCACATTATTGGGATATTTTAACACTTGTCTGCTGCAGTATGAAAGACATATTGTAAGATATTATGTTTCTTAATGGGCTTCAGAAAGAAACCATAACAAAACTGACTTTAAATCCTTTACTGTCACTCATTTATTAGACATTCTGAAAAACACATTAAAAACTCATCAAACTGTTGACAGCTAAGTTGACGGACATCTTTTATACTAAGAGGTTAAAGTTTTAAAGAAGTGTTATTTTTTTTGTTCAATGATTCCACAAAATGTCTTAGGATAGAAACACACATATGGAAAAAAATTAATTGAAAATAGTCAGACAAGGAAGAAACTGACCTATTAAAATAATTTATTGTAAGTAAATAGTTACAAATGGTGGCAAAATTCAACCAAAATTGTTGAAAAAAATATTTCACAAACACAAGATTACTGAAGTGCAGCATAAACACTGAGTGGGCTACACGTCTATTTTTATATCAATCAGTCCTTTTTTTATAATATATGTGTAGTTTTTCAGATACAAGAAATATACGCTTTTGAAATTTAATTAATTACCTGCAAACATGCAAAAGAAGTTTTAGGTCGAAATATCTGATACAAAAATCACAATCTACTGAAAAATGATAACTGATTTACCCTTTGTCTGCTACATATCTTGAATGGACTTGTCCGTCTTTCAATTTGGACAGATCCATTAATTGTTTACAGGGTTGCTTATTTAAAATTTACCAACTAAACGGCAAATAGTGCAGATCATGATTACACTACATGGGTGTGCAGGCTGATCTTGGTCTACGCTGGTCGCAAAGGCAAACACAATTCCCGCCAGCGAGACAAGGGTTACACAATTAGTTAGACACCAGACTCTACTTTCAACAATTCTTCATATCATATAGCTGTCAATAAAACATCTTGAAGAAAATTATGACAGACATTTCTGATCATCACGTAACACCTCTGAAAGGTAGATGTTGAAACATTGCGGACAAATATTGCCTACCATGCATCCTCATCAGCTACACATGTACATGTATATAAATCTGAAATGCGTGTTACTTTGCTAAAGGCACAACATTTGTATATATATTAAACAGAATGTTATTTCTTTGTTTCTACCACTTAATAGTAATCTTAAACATTACAACCAATTCTCAAAACAAAATGAAGGAAAACAAATATCATTTAAAAGGTTGTATGATCACAGATCATTGACACTAATCATGTCTAACAGTTACTTCTACAAAGTCGAAACCACGAAACAAGCAATCCTTAAAAAATTGCGCCCCCACCCCACTAACAAAAATCTAAGACACATACAAATTGCTAGCATGACCCAGAAATTGAAAAACGAAACAAACATGTAGCAAAACCGCCTATCACTTAGTCATTCAAAGAAAAGGAAATGATTAGGAGCAAACAAATAAATGAAGGAATCTGCAATCTGTACTTAGTTAAGAGTTTACTTAATTTTTAGAACAGTGTATTGTAACGTCTGAAACAGATTTAGATGACCTTATGTCTGAAACAGATTCAGATGACCTTATGTCTGAAACAGATTTAGATGATCTTGTCTGAAACAGATTCAGATGACCTTATGTCTGAAACAGATTTAGATGATCTTATGTCTGAAACAGATTCAGATGACCTTATGTCTGAAACAGATTTAGATGATCTTATGTCTGAAACAGATTCAAATGACCTTATGTCTGACACAGATTTAGATGATCTTATGCCTGTAGCATATGCAGAATACCTTATATCTGCAACAGATTCAGTGGATCTTACGTCTCTTATTCCGACGCCCTTTTGTTTGTAACAAACTAAGATGACTTTATGTCTGTAAAATTTCAACAACCTGTACAATGCAAACATTCACAGGTAATGTTATCTAAAATGCTAAATGCTTCCTTTTCCTTAATATGTTCAAAGCTGAATCAAAGGCAAAGGTAATCAACCTCAGTGAACCTTGTGTCTGTAAAATATACATACAAAAACTTTATTAATTTTGATTTTCATTTTTACACCAACCAGCAATTATATTTCTTTCAATAATTTGCATCTGACATTGACCGTGTTTGCACTAGTCTATTTATTTGGTTCTGATTTATCACTAGAATCTACACTAGCTTTAGATTTAGTCTGATTCATGGGTGCTGACTGATTTGGATTTATGACTTGTACAGGCTGGTCAAAACTGACCACAGGAAGTGAGATAGACCCTGAAGTACTTGGACCCTGGGAACTTGTGGCATCAATTTTCTTTCCATTTGGTAATGTGATTTTTCCATCCTTGTCAGGATAGAATGGTATCATAGCAACCTGCTGAGTGTCACCTATCATTACAGGCACTGCTACTAAGATAGGTTTTACACCACTTGTGTTATCCAATACTTGTTGCCTATCCTGTTCTGTACTAGTATGAGAGGGTATCTGGTCACTGCTTGGAGTTTCATCAGGATTTCCTGTCACAGTATTTTGACTAGCATTTGCATTAGCAGACTGCATTGCATTAACACTAAAGCTATCATTTACATTTTGTGGGGATTTATTTATTCCATCACTCTGGTTTTCATTTAACACCGTATCTAAGGTGCCCATTTTAGCATCTGAATTTACATCTGATCTTGGGGTCCTTGTTTGTTTCAGAGCTTGAACTTTTTTCCTAGCTCTTGATGTCATGATTTTACCATGGCCCTTAATAATCTCAGCACTATTAACTTCTGTTGCAACGACACTGTTACATGTAACATTATCTTCCACCTCATTTGAGTCAGATGGTTCTTTTTTTATTTGATCTGTAGAAGCTTTAGTGCTTTTAATCTTTGTTGCCTTTGTTGTTGCAAGTTTCTTTTTTTCTTCTTCTTGAACCTGTTCCAAAATACGATTGGTTTTAGGGCCCCTCATCCCCTTTCTCTCTTGTGTTGAGTTTTTCACAAACTTGGATCTAGCAACCTTTTTCCTCTCTGGAATTGGCTTCGGGACTTTTGGTTTTCTCCTTGGTTTTTTCACATTTTCTTTGACTGGTTCATTTAGTATAGGTAGATCAGGTATATGGGAAGCTATCTTACCCATCTTCTCTGGAATAAGGTTTCTAACAAAACTATACTGTACTCCAGTCTTGTTTCCACTTGATTTCTTCTATAAAAGAACGGCAATGAATTATTCTTGATTAAGAATATATCTATTACCTTGATGTGGGTGGCTATGACAATCAGGTAGAACAATGTACAAATCTTACGATATTAAGGGACACTTCATTTCATATGATTTTAACATGTCAGAAAAATAAATGTTTCATACATACATGTACATGTAAATAATGAAATAGTAGAGATATCTTGCCATACAGATAACTACAAAATATTAAACCGTACATAAATAAGTTATACAATCGGTCCATAAATTAGCAATCAGGCCAATCTGCTCAAATGGTGTCCAGTCACTATTTGAGCATAGCGGCTCACTGGGGATTAAGTTGTTTGTAACCTTGTGTTCTATTTTTACAACGGAATATTTTTACATATTTCTAAATTGATGAATATATGTTCGAAAAGTATGATTGTTCACTTCTGCTTAAGAAGTAAAGTTAAAAAGTAAAAGGTGCGTTTTTAATATAAGAAATAGTACACATCATTTCAGACCTTCTGGCTTTATAGTGACCTACCAGTCAGCCCCAAACTTAAAGTGCACCCCGGAGCGCACCTCAGCCTTCTGTTTTGATCCGCATTATGTCTGAGGGCTGACCTGTCGTCACTATAAGGTGAGAAGGCCCTCATTGGTGTGTGCTATTTCTTAAGTGGTGAGGGTCAGCATCAGAACATTGCTGTGAAATTGTTTTTGGGGATATCTAGTTCTAAATTAAGAAAAGTCAGTGTGACAAAAAAGATCAGGTTTAAGCATGGTAAATTCTGTTACATGTATGGTTGAGAAAAGCACTTTACTTCAGGTAGCAGTATCAGACAAAATGTCACAAAAGTGATTACCTGAACTTTCTGAATGTTAGGTTCACAAAAGAAGATTAAAGGACAGCAGGAGAATATTGAGAATGCCTATACACAGACATACATGGAAAAATGTTAAAAGTTCACCTTGGTTGGAGGCATTTCCAAATCTTGGTCTTGTTTCACAACAACTGGACTGTCGTTGGGTTTTTCCAAGCTCCGTCTGGATTTCCTCTCGGGACTCTTATCAGCGTAACATTTTGTTTTTGCCCCCACTGGTCTACCTCTCTTCCTCTTAGGTATTTCTGAAATTGAAATATACTTTATCTCAAATTTTTCAATATAAAAAATACATAGTTATGAAAGTGTGTTCATACTCTATGAGTATCTTTTTTTGTGATGCTTTTATTAGTTTTAGTATTGCATTTTGGGAGCTGATGATACATTTGTCAGAATAAGAGGTGCAGCATTAAATAATTCATATGCATAGAAAATGCTACTTGTGTAAATTTTACTTCATTTATTACAGAAATTTTATATTCACATGAATCACATATGTTGCAACCTTGATTTAGTTCAGGGGTGGGTAATCCAGACTATTAGTTCACATTAATGATGGAAACTACATGTATATTATACTATTATAGCATCCACTTCGCGAACATTTGGATCATTCTGCTGTCACATGATGTATGGGTATAAAAGGCCAGTTTGAACTGATAAGAGTTCAGAAGGAGCGGATCAGTGGTCCAGTGGTAACATGCTGGACTGGTTAACTAGGGGTCCCCGAGTTTGATCCCTCACTCCTCCACTAACATTACTAAATTAATAGTGCCATGTATCAGTGGTATACACTGAGCATGCAAAAGAACCAGGGATGTCTCTGGAATGGGATGCACTACCCACAACATAAAATAACTAATCACTTCAGGGGGCGTTGGTCATATGAGCAATTGGTACCGATGATAAATAAGCTCAGACAGACAGACAGATAAGGGTTCAGTTACCTCCTGAGTCAGGAGAGTCAACATCAGTGGGGAGAAGATTACAACATTTAAGAAGTACTGTATGTCAGTAATGTCTGCCTGGTCGCAGGCACAACAGAAAAGCCCAGCAGATACATATGAACATATATTCAGTGCGGGCTTGTTGAGGAAGGGTAGACAAGGCTACCTTTATTGAAGTACATGTATATAGTACCCAGTGTGGTTTGGCATCAGGCATCGGTTTACATTGGATAGGGACTCATAAAATATTGGACAGAGATATCTACAGGCATAGGAACTTTATCAAACTATTTCAAGCTTGTCTTCCCTTGTTGTCTGTAAGGAAGTATTGCATTTCCTGCAGACAGGGTTTACAGCTAGTAGGTGGTTTGAGATAGGTCTGGAAAGAGTTGAAACCTGTAAATGTTGGATAGAGTTAGGCACAGGCATCAGACCTTAATCAAATCACATCATGCTTGTAGTCCTGTGTTGTCTGTAAGGTAGCATAGTGTTTTCTGCTGATAGGGGTTGCAGCTTCTGAGACAGGTCAGGAGAGTGTTGAAACTCACTTATGTTTGGTCTGATAACACAAGTTCTAGAACCTATAACAACCTATTTCAAAGTTGTGTCTCCATGTACCATTGAAGCTCAGCTTCTCGGCGATGTAGCATAATGGAGTCAGAAGAATGAAACTGTTCCTGCTATATAAGGACAGACTGTTGAAGGTAAACCAACACACAGAGGCTGGAGCCTTGAGCTATGAAGTTTTATCATGTAATATAGAGTGATCTACTGATTATTGATGATTACTGTCAGATGGAGGAAAATTCACATATATACTGTAAGCATTTGGGTATATCAGTTTTTCTGTATCATAGGATGATCTTGATTGTTTGCCATCTAGTCAACGACATCAAATTGATAAAAGGCATACCTTTAAGCCTAGGCATTCTGACAACATTGTTAAAATGTCCCTGGTTGGGACCTAAATATCCCTGTCTGAAAACAAAAATCTCCCTGAGAGACCCTCCAGAAATAAGGTTTGTATGAAACACTGATTCGAATTGTCAAGCAAAATTTTTCTGTTAAATCTCTATATAACACAGCAGTAAAACTCAGGAGGAACAAAGAGAAGAGTGTCCTAACAAAAACTAAGAAAACAGTACCTGTTTTAACAACGGCAGTTTCTGTAGTATCTGCATCTTCAATGTCTAAGTCAGTCTGGTGACCAACTGATGTTATATCTGAACTGCCTTGTGTTTCTGTGGCTGCAACACTGCAATGATGAATTCTAAATATTTTTTTGAAGTCGAAGATATTGCTTTGTTTATTTGGGGGTCAAAAACTAATCTTAAAAGTTTTTAAATTTATTTGATTTTATTGCTTCTAGACAAAGCTTATGGATGAGACTTGAAATCAAGGTGGCATGTACTGGTGCTCTGCACTAAGCTAGTAAAAGAACCAAAAGTGTATCTCGACTATCCCACCCAATGTAAAATAACTTATCTCTTCTAGGGGCACTGGTCATACAGGAAACTAGGATCAATGATAAATAAACCAAAATACAGAAATGTTATAACTTGTTATCCCCGGCATCCTAATAGCTGGTGCGTCAAACGATATATATAGTCCTGCTAACTGTCTATCCACTCTTCCTTGGGGCTTTCAGGCATCCCACACCCTATGAAATCTAGTATTTAATGCAAACTGACCTTGTATTAACCCCTTTTTCTGCTCTAGGTTCTGTACCAGAAGTTATGTTTGTATTGACATTACTCGTGGAAGCACCTGAAGCTGCCTCACTTTGTTCTGTTTCTTGACGACGTTGTTTAAACTCCTTCATCTTGTCATATAAACCTGAAATATACATGTAATATGTCAATCAAATGTCCTGGAATGGTCTGTATGAAGACTAAGATATATGTACTAGGAGCTTATTAGAGAAATAAACCAAGCATCTTACCAAGCCTCTTCAGGATTTTTGTCCTCTCCTTTTCAACAAAAGCTTGTTTACGCTTTTCAGAGAAGTTTCGGTATCTTTTAGCAGGCAAATACCTACAAAATAGTAAAACATTCATGATACTGTAATCATCAGTAAAAAGAAATGTTGTCAAGAAATGGAATACAGACAGTATTTTCCAGTCATAAATATAAGCTACCTATTGAGGGAACAATTTAAACAAAAGGGCCATAATCATGATAATGGCCCTGAATCACTCGCCTGAATACTTTGGCTATGGGTTTGCTGTTAAGCAAACATAAGAAGCTGTATTTCATTTTCTAAATGAAGATATGTAGGTGCTACAAACCAAATATCTAAAATATCACTGAATAAAGGCTCTATGACAGAAAGTAGAAATATCTATTATAAGCTATGGTGACCTTGACCTTGACCAAGTGACCTCAAATCCCACCTATGGGTAGCAGAGAATCTTTAAATTAATCTTCGAAGCTAAAGATCTGGGATTCCAAATTAACTCTGCATTTAACAGGATACATACCTTTTCTTCTTCGCCCTTTCCCTCTCATATTCCTTCATGATGTTGTCTACGAGTTTCTCCACAGCCTCTTCTTCAGGTAGATCTTCAGGCAGGTCAATAACACCTTCTGCGGTATCCCCATCTCTACTACCAGCTCCCTCCTTCCCTGCTGCATTATCATCAAAGGTCTCATTAACTACATTCTCTAATCCTTCACTTCTCACTGCATTTTTCTTACTGGTCTTACTTCCAGAGGGTCTTGGTTCAACTAGTAACTCCTGCAGGGTTTTGGGTAGCGGTTTACCTCTAGGAGGCTGTATTGTTGCCAAAAAAGCTGGCCAAGAAAAGACGGAATGAAACCGAGCCTGTAATCAAATTATTTCATATTACTGGGTACAGAATAACTTTGTACAATATCAGTCATTCCAATGGTAAATAGTTGTAACTTGTGGAGAAAATGCTCGCTTTATCTCTCCTGTGTGATATTTAAACAAAGCAAAGATTCACTTTAATCAAAAGTGGCTCATTCTTCTGTGAGGGAAGAAGTACTTTTATAAACAATTAAAAACTTGAATAATTCAGAATACCAAATGGTTGATAACACCTCCACTGAAGTTTTAGACATTCCCAAGTGCTTTATATAAACATTACCTGTCCACAAATAGCATGCACCACTTTTCTCAGTGCCGAATAATAAATCATAAGCAGTGTCAAACAAGAGGCCCAAGTGAAAAAAATTTGAGAAGGGAAGAACCTACATGTGTAGTTATAGATGATGAAAAAGAAAAGGATTTTTTTTTCTTGACGAGGGGTGGGAGGGTGTCTCGTGACTGGGTGGGGAGGGTGAATGGGGAATCAAGTACCTATGTATTAAAAAAAAAAAAAAAAAAAAATGGGGGCCGAGGGGAGGGGTGAAGCATCCTATGCAGGGGGTGGGGGAAGTACCTACCCATCCCATGTAAATAAATAGTTTAGTTGTAGGCTATGGATTGGGTGTGGGTTACTCATGTGAGAAAAAAAAGAAATTTTAGGGGTGGGCGTGGGGAGGAGGTAAAGTACCTACATATTTAAATGAAAAAAAATTTGCTGTGCGGGGGAATGGGGGGGTGGGGGTCCCTATGCAGGAAGGTGGTGGGGGGGGGGAAAGTCAAGTACCTGAGTATTAAAAAAAAATCATGGAAAAAATTTGGTGGGGAGTACTGACCCATCTCATGTCTCATGTAAGTTAAAAGTTTATTTTAAAGCTTAAGAAGTTCTTTTCCAATATAGGAGAAAAAAGAATCTTTGTTGCGGAGGTCAAGTACCTACATATTTTAAAAAGCGTGATGGGGGTGGGGGGGAAGGTGGTCCCCATGCAGAGGAGGGGTGCGGTGGGAGGAGTGGGGAAGTACTTACCCATCCTATGTAAGTTAATAGTTTATTTCTTGGCTTAAGAAGTTTTTTCCTATATATAAGTATAAGCAAAATCAAGTGACCCCTGGACTGGGGCTAACTTTGACCGCAGGGACTTAGGTACGAACAATCTTTGCAGGGGTCTTGCTGGTGATCACGTATTCCAAGTTTGAATGGAATATCTTTGACAATTTTTGAGAAATGGACATTAACAGAAAGGTTAACAAAGAAATATTAGTTGAAAAAGGGGCATAACTTTGCAAAAATAAATTTGAGGGTTATCTTCCCTGGAGAAATGGTGTGGCATTTTGATAGTAAACATGTATTCTTAACTTGAAGTAAATAGCTTTGATAGTTTCTGCGAAATGGACCTTAACAAAAAGGATAACCAATGCCGACGCCGATGCCGACGAGGGGGTCATGACAATAGCTCCACTTTTTTTCTTCGAAGCTAAAAAGGTACAGAGAGATTTGTCAATTCATAAAATGGTTATCTATTACATAATTACAACAGGTAGTGTTATCAGTAACGTAAACAATTACAAATGAAGGGCTGGAACACCTCATTCCTTTTTCCCTTTCATGACTTAGGTCAGTAACAAACACACAGTGAGACTGGGAGTAACAAAGAGTTGTACAGCCGCCTAGGGGAAAAAACACAGTTCCACATATATATAACATAAGAAATTGATTTACCTTCAACTGTTGGTAAGCTCTTGTTTTTCTCACTTCTTTAAGCTGTTCCTGACATACTGCTGGTGTGAATACTTTAGTCTCTTGGCTTTGTTTTTTTAGCCTCTTGCTAGCACTCTTAAGAAAAACAGATTCACATGTTACATTTCTACATCACACTTTTACATTCATATTTGAGCAATTTTTGTATGAAATTACTTTTTGTAATCACTGTTGTTTTGTGTAAAACTTTCCAAAGAAATGTCTTTCCTGGCAAGAAATAGATATAGGGCAGAGCGTTGACCTGATCCAGGGAGAAGGGTTAGCTCCCCTACAGACTTTCTAAATTCTGCATTTTCAGCAAAGTACTGGTTTAAACATAGGCAGCAACCAGCTAGCAGGACAAACAAAAGTTGCAAGACTGAGCTTCATGATCAATGAAAAATAGACAGGTTAAAACAAAATTAATGGTGACTTTTCTGAAAATCAAAGCTTAAGAGCTGACAAATTTTACCTCTGTTTTACCAATGGCATTTAAGACTCCCATCAATGGATTCGGTCCTTTCTGCTTCAATTCATACAGCTTCTGTCTCAGACTTGATGGACTGAAATAACAGCCTGCCTGGTCAATCAGGTACCTATGCTCCATAAGGAGAGATCTCATTCCACTCAGGTTAGTCTGGTTGGGTGGAATATATGGTAGTGACTTATTGTACATGTTACTGACTTGATCCTGACCTTCATCCTTTGTGTTATCTTCAATCAACAAACCTTCCTCCTCCTCCTCCTCCTCTTCCCTATCAGAAACTTTCAGTTCATCCTTCAGTTCTAGAAGGAATTCTGATGCTTCGCTGATTTCGGCATTTATATTAGCCTCTGCTTTTGCCGCTTCCTGAATTTCTGTTTTCTGTCGTCGTGTTTTGGCACGTTTAAGATTAGCTTTCTCTGCAGATTTCAGAAAAGCCATTGCTGAGACTTTTCGTTTTCCTCTCTTTGCCTTAATGTAAGCTTTTTGGCCATCGACATCTAATGTCTGCATGAAAAAAAAACACCAACAAAGAATTATCAAGCAATTCATAATTAATACAGACAGAAAAATAGTCTCCATGTGAACTGTCAGTTAAAAATCTACCGGAAAAAAACAACAACAAAAAAACATAGAATTATATTGAATCTTCTTTTATAAAAGAAAGAATGTTAAAAATTCATCATTTTTATTTTTTTTTTGTTAAAATAAATGCTTACCTTCATCAACAGTACAAGAGATTTCCTGTTTAACTTTCTATCTTCATTAAAACTTCTGTACTTCATGTTTGTTTTCTTTGGGTCTGTGAAGAACAGATGAATGTACATGTATCTTCATTCATGGAGAGAGAAATGGTCACCATTAAACTGCCAGCAGTTAAAATTTTCTAATTTATGACTGGTCAATTTTAAAAACTGAAAATGTTAGCTGATTATAAGGAGAAACACAGACAGTGGATCAGTGGTCCAGTGGTAATGCAATGGACTCGTAACCAAGGGATTGCAAGATCAAATGCCCTGCTCCTCCATTAACATTACTAATTGTTTTTCAGATGAAACATTAAATGGAGGCCCAAAGTATCTGCGCTGTACATTGAGCATGCAAAAGAATCAGGGGTGTCTACTACCCCGCCTAACACCCCCGTCCTCCAATCCATTCCCCTTCCCAACACACACCACCTAAAATAACTAATCTCTGCAACAGGTGTCTGTCATATTGGCAACTGGTAACAATGGGATGGGATGGGAAAAACATATCCTCTTCAGTCCTAAATGCTTTCAAGATACACATAAGCAAATCTATTTGTTTTAACACCTACTATAAAGTTAACTTGAAATTTTACTTTGTAGTAAACACTTTTATTCATAAACAGGAGTAGTTAGAAAGTTTAAAGGCAACACAAAGTTTCTATGAATCATTACCATACGTACACATCTTGAACTGTTTTTTTCTTCCTCTAATTCTGCCTAACTCTAATGGATCCATTTTCAGTTGAATGAGGTTCTGCATCTCTTTATCTACCTCATGGATTTTTTTCATGTTGGCTGCCAGCAACTCTTGATGGGCTACCTGTCTCTCTGAACGTGGCTTTTTCTTTATAAAAAACAAAGTTTTTATGGTATTATATATGATATATGTGGCTTTTTCTACAAAACATACTTGTAATTCTTATGATATTATATATGATCCTGTTTCTTTAAAAAATAATTTTAGAAAAATATAATTCTATGATATAATGATCTCTCTGTCAATGACTGTTTCTTTAAAACATAATGTTTGATAAGAAGACATAATATCAGATTAAAATCTAGCTTGTGCTGAATCAATACAGAGTGGTCTGTAATCAGGTACTCAATTCTTTAAAAGGCTGTTAAATAAATCATACATATAGGTTACATTTCTACCTTTTGCAATACGGCATTTAAATCATTCAACAACAAAAGAAATAATAATTTTTCCACAACACGAAAATCTAACAGATAGATACAGTAACAGCCAGTTAAAGACCCAGTTGTTTAGAAATTAAATCTACTATCTGTATTAACTGTTTTGAAGCTGTGATTCTAAAATTAACTTGATCAACATTCAATTTTGACAGGTCCATTTCATCATTTTTAGGCAAATTAACTGAGGACTTACTGACTGAAGAACCAAAGGATAAACCCTGGCAGCCAGCAAATCATGATCGGAACAAGTCACCAAGGAAAACACAATTGCTCACATGGCTAACTGGTTTTAAAATTAAAGGATAACAAGCAAATTTTAAGAAAATTTATAGTCCCCACCAGATAAAAAATTGCATTGTAGAGTTGGAGTCAGGAGATTACAGATGAAGAGAAAAAGCTTCATAGATCGACCAATTCACCAAAGACATACATTAGCAAATGTGAAAGAAAACATACAAAATATGTTTGTTTTTTGTGCCCGTACATAAAACAAACATAGTACTTAAAATAACTAAGGAATAAAGGATTTGTACAATGTACTTTAATGATCATGCAGACTATATGGGAGTCCTCATGCCTTCACAAGTTTTTCTCATTGTTATAGATAAACAGACAAGTTTTCAATCATCTGTAACAAAGCACTACAGAGTATTGGCTATAGATGGATCTATTGCTTATATTGTAAAACATCAAAGGGCTATAACTCAGCTTTGAGAGGGTCAATTATTTCAGCAACTGATATGCATCATTCCCCTGTTGTCTACTACAGTCCCACTAAGTTGCAACTAAATCCAGTAAACCACTATGGATATATGGCATCAGATGAACATACTTCCTGTATTTGTAAAACAAGGGCTATAACTCAGCTCTAAGTTTGTAAATTACAAACAGCAACTGTCATGCATTGTTCCCTAATTTTTAAAACCCACCACGTTAAAATTAATTCAATGAAAACACTTAGTGGTTAAGGCTCCAGATGAACAGATGGAAGGGCAGACAGACAACACCAAAACAATATCTCTCGCCATTTGGTGGGGGACATGAATAGGATTACAGAAATTTAAGTGCCTCTCGATATGGGTATTTAAGCACATTTTTCGAAACTGAGGGTGACAAGTACCATTCAAGGGCTGAAATACTCCCATGTATGGGGGTTAATTGTGAACACTAGGGAAGCACCATAAAGGTGAATCATTATCCAAGATCAGAAAACATCCTTATGCAAAATAATGTTTACA
This sequence comes from Cyclina sinensis, assembly GCA_012932295.1. Classification (NCBI taxonomy): domain Eukaryota; kingdom Metazoa; phylum Mollusca; class Bivalvia; order Venerida; family Veneridae; genus Cyclina; species Cyclina sinensis. The sequence goes on along the minus strand of JAAONU010000006.1, from coordinate 6,865,082 downwards.
AACATACTGGCTTAGGTTCTTCATCCTCACTGACTTCTTCTATGTCCGATTCACTCGTACTCTCCAGGTTCTCAGCATTATCATCATCGGAACTTTCCTCTTCCCATGGCTCCTTGTCATATGTCAGAGGGTTATTTGGTGGTCTTCCGTGTTCTACGATGACAATTATCAACTCAGCATTATAAAGTGTAAGTAATTTGTTTCTTATAAACTGAAAATTAAATTTCATCTTTAACTTTCAATATTTAGTGTTCCTTAAACATTCTTGACCAGTCAATCTACCAATATGGTAGAATCGGTTAATTTCAGTAGAAGCAAACTCCTATACCATTTTATCAACCAGAAAAAAAACCTAACTCTGATGAAGAAAGATCCACTGAAGAGATGTTTATGACAAAAAAAAAAATACAACAGTTGTAAAAATAAAAACAAGCAAGCAAACAACATGTAATCTGATCCTCTTACCTTTAATACATCTTGAAATGTTCAGTAACTCACGAACTGTCAGTTTCGAAGGATTTTTCCCTCCAAAAGCGGCCCTTATCTTCTGCCTCTTTTCTTTATCCTTTAACAGTAATCCATGTTTATTTTAGTATAAGCATATGGTTATAATAATGACACGTATTGCTTTAGTGTCATTCCTGAATATTAAGACTTACAAAATTGGCTAAATTTATGACTCAGGTATATAGAAGTTTTTATAGATATAATAATCAAAAATGATAAAAGTAATAATAATCATGTACAGTCTATCAAAGAAAGTTTACTCATTGAAAATTACTGAAAATATACCTAAAGATTATTATTTTAGATGTAAGTGAACGTTCAAATGTTCGGATGGGATGCTGATTGTTCCAATGTATTTAAAGTATTTGAAAGTTTGGAAAAGGTAACAGAAACTTTTTGAAACTTTTACCTAATCTGTTTTGCCATGATGGCCCTGTATTGCTCACCCGAGTATGACAGCTTTAAACAAAGTTGCTATGGACCTGGTTAATTGACCCCAGATGACCCATATTCGAACCTGAGCTTGAAATTATCGAAACAATCTCTCTGACAAATTTCAATGACATTTGGACTGAAAATGTAACCTCTACAGTGTTAACAAGGTTTTTCCATATTTGGGCTCTGTGACCTAGTTTTTTAACCTAGATGACCCATATTCGAATTTAAGCTACAAATTATTGAATCAACCTCTCTGACAAATTTCCAGGATTTTTTGACTGAAAAAGTAGCCTCTAGAGTGTTTACAAGTTTTTTCGAAATTAGGGCTCAATATTTGGACTCTGTGACCTAGTTTTTGACCCCAGATGACCCATATCCAAACTTGAGCTACAAATCATCAAAACAACCTTTCTGACAAATTTTCAGGACATTTGTTCTGAAAATGTAGCCTCCAGTGTGTTTAAAATGTTTTTATTTATTTGGGCTCTGTGACCTAGTCTTTTTATCCCAGATGACCCACATCTAAATTTGAGCTAGAAATCATCGAAACAACCTTTCTGACAAATTTCCAGCTTAATTAGACTGAAAATGTTACCTCTAGAGTGTTAAAAAGGTTTTTTCCATATTTGGGGTCTGGGAGCTAGTTTTAGACCCCAGATGACCCATATTCGAATTTGAGCTAGAAATCATTGAAACAACCTTTCTGACAAATTTCCAGAATATTTGGACTGAAAAGTAGCCTCTAGAGTGTTTTCAAGTTTTTTTTTCTATATTTGGGCTCTGTGACTTAGTTTTTTCAACCCAGATAACCATGTTCGAACCGTCTGAGAAATTAATGAGACAAACATCCTGACCAAGTTTCATGACAACTCAGGCAAAAATGTGACCAACAGAGTGTTAACAAACTGATTATGAAGTGAGAAAGGCATTAAAAGCAGTTGACTTCACATTTATTGTTGCTTTAACTATAATCTTCACAACTGTCTAATGTTGGTGGCCTGTGTTTTTAACCAAGTGTCACCTATGATCGGTAAAACTAAAGATTCTGGGATATCTGTGTCAATTCTACCTAGGGGTCAAGCTCTGAGACAGAATAATTGTGTCACATAAAGAAACCCAAATAAATGAACATGTCAATTATTGACAATAACCCTGATTTCATTTTATACTGGCCTGATTTCTGGTTTGATTTATTCTCTCGCAAAATTCTCTAAAAATTCACATCTATTTTGATAATAAGCTTGAAACGTTTAGAATCATTTCCAATGTCTGGTTGTCCCGAAGAGTGCCTTATGCAATCTTTGCAAACATTACAATCTCAACTCTGGAACTACCAGTAACGTGTGCGATCACCTTCACAGACATCATGCAATTCACGAATTGTGCAATAAAAATGCCACAAGTAATCAATACTAGCTATATTTGCACTTGGTCTAAATTTACTTTTTATTTTCAACCTACTGAGTACAAATTTAAAGCAAATACCAATACCAGATACCGAAATGTACACTTTCTGTCCCTGAATTGGAAACGCTCAGATCTTATCAAAGTAATATTCATTTCTACATCGAGAATTTCAGAGGAAATTTTGTGATATTTTTTAGTATGAGTTCTTGGAATGTTCGCATGCAAAGTGATCCAAACATGAATTTTTTGCCATCTGTAATTATTATCAGTAAATGGATAGTAATTTTAAGATTTGGGAATTTTATTGTCCAATAATTATGAGTAATTAAAAACAAGAGGGCCAAGCTTGCCCTGGATCGCTAATCTGAGTACTTTGGTTGTGGGTCTGCTGTTGAGTAAAAATCAAAAGTAATATTACAGTTTCTGCATTAAATTAGATATTATATTTTATACAAATAGGATCCATGGGACAGGGTCAATTTTGATCCCAGGGACATAATTTGAACTAGCAGTTTGTGAAGGGGTGTCATCTGAAGAAAAATCTTGAAAAAAGATTTTTTTAGGTAAATGCAATGGAAAGGAGCTTTTAAAGGGTAAAATATGGAACATTTCTGAAAAGACTAATGGAAAATGGCCTTGCAGTTTTTGAGGACATGTCATTTGAAGTAAGAGGCTGATGATGGATATGCTCAGGTGAGTTAGCAAGATACAATACACCATTGCATAGTTAGTGTATAGTGAATAATTAATTGCAAACTGAATCCTAAGACCGGATTGGTTTGACTTCTCCAAGACATAGCAGGCGGGCAATTTCCCAAAGTATCATGTCAAGGAAGAACTGGCTCTAGACAACCATCGATAAGATAGCGCCAACCAAAGACTTTCCGCCAGTGACAGATTTTGAAATTTCAAGTCAGCATCTGCACCTGCTTGACAAAAAAGACGCGTACAAAATTACGTCATCAGATTAAAGGACACAAGGAAACATGGTAGACTCACAAACATTTTCTTTAAATGACCTGAGAACAGAACTGTATAAAAAAATGTAGCATTACAACACTTACGTCTTCCATCTGTACATGTTTAGCCACTTGCTCATAAAGGTTCAGATCCTCTTGAGTTTTCACCACACCCTCATTCTGAAATTTCTCCTGTAACTTGTTCAGGTATATATCTATTTGTGTTTGTACAACATCTGTTAGTTTGTTTTGCTTTTTCCATACTGTTTGTACCGTCAATATCTTGTTTATAGGAGGTGGACGGGGCACTATTATACCGCCTGTGTAAAAAAATAACCTGTTTAGCATGGTTTTATGATTTTAAGATGATTTTCTAGTCAACTTTTCTGGTAGATAACAACACAGTTACTGTAGCCTTGAGTGAAGATTGTTCCTACTTTTAAGCAAATTTTATTAATAACAAGTTTGGGTCAAAACATGCAATACGAAAAATAAGTGTTGGCATGTAATTTACCAAAATTGTAAAGTAGGGAAACATTGTGTTCATTTAAAGTTCTGATAAATATTTAGACACTGCTACAGCATACAGGAAGTCTGTCATCTGTAACAAAAATCTCTTCTATCTTAAATTACAATGCACACACAGAATAGAACAAGAACTGTCACTGTAAGATGACTATGCCCCCGAAGTGGTGCTTTGACCTTTGAGCTGAGAACCAGTCATTCAGGGGTCAAGGTCAAACAAATATAGGCCAGTGGGAGGGTCTTGCCCAAAGGGGTGCTGTGTCCAAGTATGAAGTATATCCACTTACTAATGTGGAAGTTATGACAAAAAGTTTAAGTTTTAGGAAAACTGGATCTTCAAGGTGAAGGTTATTCAGGGCTCAAGGTCAAACAAATATAGGTCAGTGGGAAGGTCTTGTCCAAAGGGGTGTTGTGTCCAAGTTTGAAGTATATCCACTTGCTAATGTGGAAGTTAGGGCCAATGTTAAAGTTTTCTGACAACTGGATGTCCAAGGCAAAGGTCATTCAGGGGTCAAGGTCAAACAAATATAAGTCAGTGGGAAGGTCTTGTCCAAAGGGGTGTTGTGTCCAAGTATGAAGTAAATCCACTTACTTATAAGGAAGTTATGGCCAATGTTAAAGAAAGACATTACCAGTTTTGTTTTGTTTTGTTTTTGACTAACCAATAAGTGACAGCATTTCAACAGAAATACATGTAACCTTGCTTTGTTCTAGAATCATATTAGTTTAAAATAAATGATTTTACCTTGCGCTTTATCAACAGCCTGTTTTAGGTAGTCCTCAGCCTGTATGTTATATTTGCCAAGGAACACATCCAGCTTGTCCTGCAGTTCTTTATTTTTTTTTCCTTTCATCTCCTCCTCTATGCCCTCACTTTCCTCATCCTCTATCTCTCTGCCCTCTTCCTCCTCATGCTTTACCTCATCAAATATTTCTTCCAATGCAGCTTCAGCCTCCTTCCCTGGAAATTTACTTATACAGTAAATTCTTCCTATTTTTTCAAAAATTAGTGTCACACTTGGGGTGATCTGAGCCTGCAAAATTTAGTATCCAGACAATTTTCCTTCTGGGTAATTCCCTGCTTTTTTATTTTCACAGATTTTTGTTACCCTAACAATTCCCTTCCCATCATTTTGTCAACCCAGACAATTCCCCTCCCATATTTTGTCATCCTGGACAATTCCTCTTCCATCATTTTGTCAACCCAGACAAATCCCCTTCCGTCATTTGGTCACCTTGGACAATTTTCCTCCCATATTTTTGAAGCCCCAGAGTACTCGATCGAACGTCCGAATATCGGTTAACAAAATTGATATTCGATTACTCGGAAAACAATATATAATTTTATTTTTTTTGCGATTTAGAAAGATTGGTATATCCAATTAGTTCAGAAATTTGGAGAAGTACATGTATCTTCATATACACCTGTTAAATGCAATCAAAACATTCTTGCAGAGGTGCGAAAATGATATCGTAAATCTAACCAGGCGACCAACAGTTTGACACGCGCATGGGATTGAACACCTGTGTCGCTTACATCTTTCGGCCTCTTATGATATTTAATTATCTTTAATTGTGTAACAGTTTGTCGCTGAAAATTGTTTTAAGGTAACGGTTTTGAAAACAGCAAAGGGCCGGATTGCTATCATGAATGTTAGATTAAAGGTATTAATTAGACCCGATTAAACGTTTGTTTTTCTTAACTCAATAAAGGAGAGTAACTCCCTTTTCTTCTTTACGCATATAAATCCAGAAATATCATTAACTGTTTTATATCTTGATAAAGTTTTTGCTTAGAATAAGATATTAAAATTTCCATAGAGTCAAAATGCCGCCTGCAGACAGTGTTGATATTGTGTGATAAAACTTTGAAGATCATTGGAAATCATCCGAGTAACCAAGTACTCGATCGGAAAAATGACTGAGTACTCGAGTATTGATTTTGGTATTCGTTGCCATCCCTATTTTATACTAATCTAAAAATGTCCTAATATCTCTAAAACTCTTTGTGCCTTAAAATTCTAAGCAATGCCCATTCATTAAAAAGAATCGTCAAGACTTTGGTAAATACTAAGTCCTATCTAAAGGACTAAGAAGGGTGCAAAAGAAAAGGACAAGGTACTGTGCCCTGTTGTTTAGAACTAGCTGAAGTATAGGTTATTCAATCTCATATAAACTATGCATTTTTGTTTCAAGATCTCAATCATTGTACAAAGATCTCATTCATTGTGTTTTAAATATGCTGTAAATATAAATGATTTCAAGAGCTTATCTTACCTCCAGTTTCTTTTAACAAACGAATTTCTCTTTTCACTGTTGATGGCTTTGTAAGCATTTTTGTGGGTCGTCCCTGACCGCCTCCTATCCGTAGCTTTAACCCAGATTTAGGTATAAGCTGGAATGGTAATACAGAGAAACAAACTGATTAGCAGTGGAACAAAAGGGTCATGATTTGCCCTAAATCAGTCACATGCATCCCAATGCTAAGGGGTCATAACTCTGACAAGTTTTCATAACATTTGGAAAGGAAATGTAGCCTCTAATGTGTTAATAAGGTAAATCTGTGTTTTGACTCCACAACCTAGTTTCCAACAAAAGATGACAGTTAGTCGAACCTGACCTAGATACCATCAAGACAAAGTTCCTGACAAATTTTCATCTCATTTGGAAAGAAAATGTAGCTCTAGAGTGTTAACAAGGTTTTTCTATGTTTTGACCCTTTGATCTAGCTTTTGATCCCATATTCGACCTAGATACCATAAAGGCAAATAACAAGACAAGTTTTCATGAAATTTGGAAAAAAAAATGTAGACTTCAGAGTGTTTTCTATGTTTTGACCCTGTGACCTAGTTTTTGACCAAAGATGACAAATATTCGAACTTGACCTAGATATCATCAAGGCAAACATTCTAACAAGTTTTCATGTCATTTGAACAAAAAAATGTTACTTCTGCAATGCTTTCCTTTGATCTGGCCATGTGACCTTGTTTTCAGTACGACATGAACCATATTCGAATTTATTCTAAATCTTATTGAGACAATCATTCTGATCAAGTTTCATCATAATTCGGTCAAAAATGTAACTTCTAGAGTGTTAACGAACTAATTGTGGACAACGGACATTGGACATTCAACAATTGTAAAAGATCGCCCTGATCTGTGCTCAAATGAACTAAAAAGATATGAAGTCGCATGAGGATGATCCAAAACATACTGTAACTGGTCTTCAAATGCTGACATTATCAAACGGATTAAGAAAAATTTTATGTCATCCTTTCAAATTATTCTTCTGCCATGGTATCAGTAATGCAAATGCTGCAAAACAGAATCCCCTTGGTTTACTGTGGACACAATGAAAAATTGTACACTCAAGGACTCTTATCCTGAACATTTAGTTTTAAAGGGTAGAATTAAAAAGTCATAGGAACTAAGGTCTTAAGAATATGGTGGGTGTTTTAGGGTACAATTTGAGCAGACACATTGTCTTAAGCTGTATGCCTTACAAACCTACAATTTGGGTAGACACATTGTCTTGAATTAGCTGTATGCCTTACAAACCTACAATTTGGGTAGACACATTGTCTTGAATCAGCTGTATGCCTTACAAACCTACAATTTGAGCAGACACATTGTCTTGAATTAGCTGTATGCCTTACAAACCTACAATTTGGGTAGACACATAGTCTTGAATCAACTGTATGCCTTACAAACCTACAATTTGGGCAGACACATTGTCTTGAATCAACTGTATGCCTTACAAACCTACAATTTGGGTAGAAAATTGAGCAGACACATTGTCTTGAATCAGCTGTATGCCTTACAAACCTACAGTTTGAGCAGACACATTGTCTTGAATCAGCTGCATGCCGTACAAACCTTTCTAGGGCATCAGTTAATTTTATAAGAATTTTTTGACAGCAATAGTACTTAATTTTTACTGAACTTGTCTTTGGTTTCATACTATGTCAGCAATATGGGCTATGTTGGAAATAGTATATAACCCTTTACTTTGAATCTCTAACAACAGTTATGTTTTCCATGTTGCTGCAACAAAAAGCCTATCAGTAACTGTTTCCAATTCCATTTTGACCTCCTTCAAATTCTTAACCCAGTGAAAAACTGTCCTTATGTCCCCAAAGATCTACCATAAATGTGACAAGGTAAAGAAAATCTCTCAGCTAAAATCTAAGTGAAACATAAATCTTAAACTTTTCTTACCAACCCTTCTTTTCCAAACTTAAATGCTGGATGCTTCATTTGTTTCTGTACATGTTCCTACAAAAAATGAGCTACATAATAAATACCTTTTACATTGTAGCTTTCTAATACCATGGATAAAATCTTTAATATGCTCATCAATCATTCCTCATTGATAAAATTGTAAATTTTTCATCTTTCCATTGAAGAAACAAGAAATACGTTTCAACATTTTGTCAGTGATAAATAAAATGGATGGTTGTTTAGATTCAAAGCAGTAATGATACACATGTACATGTATGTGTGCTTTGATAGATGTTTTGTAAGAGTTGTGGTTCATCATTCATTTTTAATATAAAATTGTTCATATCTTTATTTGTATGCCATCGCTTGTGTTTTAGTGCTGCACAAAATGTATCATTCTTTTTAATAAATCAACTCTGCACTGAAGAGCAACACAAATGTATAAAGGGAGATAATGAAAATAACAAGAAAGCAGAGTAATAGTTCTTGCATACTGCACTCTTTGTTATCTTGTTAGTTCTAATATACACGTAAAGCACTGACTGGTTTATCAAAAAGTCAAATATTTCAGGAAAGGTAAACCACTTGAAATACAAAGTATATACCAAGTTTTTTTATGGCAAATATTGTACATAGATGAAAATGTTAATTTTCAAAGTAAGATTGAAACTTACCTTCTCATTGTAAAAGTCATCCATCAAAGATTGCCATTTCATCAACAACTTGTATCTAAACACAATCATGCTTTCAGTTCTGTTGTCAAAATGGTCTGCAATTTTTGCCCACTGATCTGTTTTGTAAAAAAAAGACATATAGATACAGTGTATGTTTGTATTTCCTTTGTATGCTTTGAAATTGCGATATTTTACTAACTTTATACAAAGTAAAACAAAATTTCACTGTGCAAAAAGAAAGAAATACCGGTATACAAAAACATTGTCTAAAATGTTGAAATTTCGGGTAAATTCTGCATGAAGAAGAGGTTTTTTTTGTTAGGATTTACAAAGCAGTTATTGTCTGCATTAAGAGAAAATGAACATAAAGATCTTTACAATCAGTACTAATATTGAACTTTAAATACAGTGTGTGCTTAAAAAATAAGTCACCTGATTTTGTTGCTGAGAATAAGGTAAAAGTTCTAGCCACTAACAATGCCTAATCTGTGGATGAGCAGTTGCCAACTGGCTAGAGCACTGGACTCCTGATCCGGAGATTGCTGGTTCAAATCCAACAATGGGTATGAGTCTTAAGTGGCTTTCTGCATTCTACACTTATGGCACAAGTAATGCTTTGTATCCAGGAAGCAGTAATCCAGTGGGATTAATTAATAGCTAATTAATAGTTCATTAAAATGATATATATCATGATTTATTATAAGCTGCCAGAACTTGTTCCCCAATCAATGTAATGTAGGTTTGATAAAAAGCAAATGCACTGTCAGGTAAAATTTGCCTTGCAGATGAACTGACTGTTCAGTCACTTTTAAAATGAAACTGGGTACGTCTAGATCAAAGTCCAGTTAAAGTAACACTGATTCCTATTTGGTAAGTGATTCCTACCTCCATAATGCTGATGAAGTAGTAACAGTCTCTTATCATTCTCATAAGTCCATGGCTTAAAATGTATATATCCACCCATACCTTTCGTAAACCTGAAACAATAACAAAACCAGTTTACCAGTTTATAGCTACAATATTTCATTGTCGCCAACAACTTGTAATTCTTCTAAATATCTAATTCTTCGGTACGACGATGGCACTGAAATTTTTTTTTAGTATCACATATATTGCTGTCTGACATCTCTCATTCCAATCAAGAAGTGTTATACAGTAATTTCAATTGTATAATGTTGCTATTTACTTAGTAACCTACATGTAGCATCTGCAAGATCAAAGTAGCTGTTTGTAGGACCAAGCTATTCAAACACTACAAAATTAGTGGGGAAAAACACTAGTTTTTCAATACCAGTAAATGCATGTTTCAATATGAAATTCATTTCAAAGTTTCATGTTTTCATCATTTAGATAATAATAAATGAGAAATAAAAAGATTTGAGGAAACTTCATTCAATTTTGGAGAGTAAAGCTTAAGACACTGCCAAACTTTAGATCATGTAATGTAAAAAAAATGTTTCTGACATTTTTGTTTGTTTTTGACATTGTCACAGAATTGTTCTGATATATTGTGATAAGTGGTAAATCAACTCATAGCTTCTGATTATTTCACAGAAAGTCTGGCTGTGGTAATTCTTGTAAATACATGTACAAACAAAAAAAGATCAGGAAAATTTAGCATAACTGGTCAATATTTCCCTCCTTTTTTTAAACTGAGTTCTGGTTTTATATACTTTTTTTAGGTCTGACAGACTTTTTTTGCTCATCAGGCCAAATGTCTGTTGAATTTTTAAACTTTCAGGAAGTCTGACTGGTTTGCAGTAAATTCTCTAATATATCAATTGTAGCTAATGTCCTTTACCTTTCCCTGCATTGTGAACTTGTTCTAGTTGGTACAAAATCCTGTATTTTCGTCCACTCTACATTTCCACCAGATCTCTGTATTGCATTTAATAATTGCTGAAAAACACATCAAACTGGACATTTTAGAACTAACACATAAAACTGTACTTTTAAGAACAAACAGAGTAAAATAACAAAAGATATGAGAAGTTCAATGACCATTTAGATCAATGTCCATAACCACACCATGTTAAATATTGCCTTTGGTGATTCTAACGCAACACAATTATAGCAAACAGACCTATACAGAAATTAGAAAAGAGAAGCAGTGATGTTTTTGTTTTTGTTTAATACCTTAAAATAATCTAGTCTACAAACAACAGTATTTCAGTTACCAGTACATGCTATTAAACATTTACCCAAACAAGCAGTTACACCTTTACACTAATAGGCAGTAACACTTTCACACATAAAGGGAGCTAAACCTAGACACTAATAGGGAAGTAACCTTGACACAGATAGGCAATTAAACCTTGAGATAAACAGGCTGTTAAAATTTTGACACATATAGGGAGTTAAATCTTGACACAGATAGGCAGTTGAACCTTGACACAGATGAGAGTTAAACCCCGATGCAGATAGGCAGTTAAACCTTGATACAGATAGGCAGTTAAACCTTGACACAGATAGGGAGTTAAATTTTGACACAGATAGGCAGTTGCACTTTTACATCGATAGGGAGTTAAACTGTAACACAGATAAGCAGTTACACTTTTACACAGATAGGGAGTTAAACCCTGACACAGATAGGCAGCTACACTTAAACACAGATAGGGAGATAACCCTTGACACAGATAGGCAGTTAAATTTTGACATAGAGGCAGGTAAACCTTGACACAGATAGGGAGTTAAATCTTGACACTGATAGGGAGTTAAACCTTGATACAGATAGGCAGTTAAACCATGACACAGATAGGCAGTTAAACATTGACACAGACAGGCAGTTAAATCTTGACACAGATAAGTAGGTAAACCATGACACAGATAGGCAGTTAAACGTTGACACAGACAGGCAGTTAAACCTTGACACAGATAGGGAGTTTAACCTTGACACAGACAGGCAGTTAAACCTTGACACAGATAGGGAGTTTAACCTTGACACAGACAGGCAGTTAAGTCTTGACACAGATAAGCAGTTAAACCTTGACAAAGATAGGCAGTTACACTTTTAAACATATAGGGAGTTAAACCTTGACACAGACTGGCAGTTAAACCTTGACATAGATAGACAGTTAAACCTTGACACAGATAGGCAGTTAAATCTGGACACAGATAGGCAGGTAAACCTTGACAGAGATAGGCAGCTAAACCTTAACACAGATAGGCAGTTAAACCATGACACAGATAGGTAGTTAAACCTTGGCACAGACAGGCAGTTATGCCTTTACACAGACAGGCAGTCTCACTTATAAACTTGCAGTAATTAAGAAGACTTATAGACATATAAGGCAAAATAAGAACCAATCCCAGGTGGCTAATGTTTTCACAGACTGAAATTAATGTCACTACCAATGGAGAAGGTGCTAGAGGGTCTGGCCAGCTAATATCATGTGTAAGTTGAAAGAAAAACAAGGTTTTCCTATGACTGGCCCTAAGACCTAGTTTTTGACACCACCTAACCCAGTTTAAAAATCGTCCAAGAGTTTATTAAGGCAAACATTCTGACCAAGTTTCATTTAAATAAAAAAAATGTGACATCGAGAGTGTTAACAAGGTTTTCCTATGATTTAACCCAGTGACCTTGTTTGTGACCGCGCATGAGGATTCTGTACTGCTCTAGAGGCCGTACTGAGATGAACCTTCTTACCAAGGTCCAAGAAGATCAATTATTTTACCCAGTGACCTAGTTTTTGACCACAGTTTCAAACTCGAGCTAAACATTCAAACAAAGTTTCATCAAGATGTGATAAAAAATGTGGCATCTAGAGCTTTAAATGAGCAAAATGTTGACAGACTCATGGACAGACGCTGGACAAAATTTGACCACTATAGCTCACCCTGAGCTTTCAGCTCAAATGAGCTAGAAAGGAAATGACATTTTTTAATCTAAAACTCACAGTATCTTCTTCTTTTGTCCAGCGCCCAAAGTTCCTTTTCTGGTTTATTCTACCCCATCTTGTTCTGCACTGGCTGGCACTTCTACGGTCTATATAATAAGCCACTGAAAAATAAGTCAAGCTTTTTCTTAGGAAACCCTAACAATAAACTTTGTTTTTCATAACAAAACCCAAAAAAAAACAACAAACGTACATTAATTTTATACTGCCCCAGACTAAAATGATAAAATCTGATAAAAACATAAAGTATACTTGGAGATTTTACAAGATTTACTGAATTTATTGGATTCTTTTAACCCTGTGGTTTGATAAAATGCATATTACAAATTTACATAAGTTTTTATTTAAGTAGTTATAATATTTTTCTAACTTCAATGCAACTGGAACCATAGCACATTAAGTTAAAATATTAAACACCTATGCCAAAATGGTCAATCCTATTTAAGAGATCTTTTCCAAAGGAGAGTAATTAAATACATCAACATATTTCACAATGCAAAATGTAGGGACATTGTATTTCTTAACCATTTTTTTACTTCCCTTTATGAATTTGAATATGTTTGTTATGGACAAAGATAGTTAAGCTAGTGATTAAGATACTGACCCTACAGATTTAAGCTAAAAATATTCTTAAATATCAAAGATTAGTCAAATTACTATTTCAGAAACATATGCTTCTACACAGCTTGAAAATGAAAGAAAAAAATATGCTGTTTGCAGAAATAGAACCAAGGATCCTTGATCAAGTAAAATGTTAAGCAAAAAGCTAACCAAGTACACCCCACTGCCTTTTCATGATGGTGCACTTAATTTACAATATCATATACCCTACTGATGCACTCATTTCATAGGTCAAGAGGACTGTCAGAACCAGTACATAAAAATTAACACCCCCAAAAAGTAATAAACACCTATAAAATTTTCATGAATGTGTAATTATTATACACTTAAACCTATCACCCTACATTTCAGTTGGGTATATAAAATAACACTTACAGATTTATGTTTCAGTTAATATGTGTTTTTACAGACCTGTAAAAATGATTTTAACTGAGGATGAAGTCAATATCAGGTCTGTAAAACACATACTGACCTCTGTCTGTAACTGTATAATATATATTACATGTAAGTCTTTACCCCAAGACTAACAACATAAAATATTCATTGCTAAAAATATGAAAATTTATTAGTTCTGATGTGTTTCCATGACAAAAACCATGTCAGTAACTAAGTTTGAAGAATTCTTCACAAATTCATACAACTACAATTTCTTTTTATGCATAGAGAGTGATGTGCAGGTCAGTAAAGTTGGAAATCAGAAATATTTCTCATTTTTTCACATATTTTCATGGCCATGTCATTTCCAGTTTCCAAGAAGAAACTGGATTTTGGAGTCAATCTACTCAGATAATTTGAGTGAATCGCATTTTGGGGAGATCTTTTCCGATTTATATCTTTACAGCAAGAAATGAATGCCATTTCTATATCAAAACAGATATAATTATTAAAATTCTAATGTTAAAAACAGATAACAATTTCTTAATAAAATTATATTTAAACTATACAATATTTATTTCCTTGGATGCCTTTTTTATGTGTCTGTTCATTATACAGCAAATCATTCAAAATCTTTAGCTGGGACAACAATTTTCCAGTCTGAATGACCAAAAGCTCCCTGAGCAAGTTGCATTTCCATAAATAAGGCAGGTATGAGATAAGGTAACATGATGGAACCTAAAATTTTGAACATATTGTTGTTTATTTGCTCTTAATCTTCCTGAGAAACCCTCCATAAAAAGGCACGAATGAAATATGATAACAACATGATGGAACCTAACACTGTGACCAGACTTTTGTTTACGTGCTTACCTTGGTGCCAATGTATCTTACTCATACCATATGTACATGTCTCCACTACTTCCTTCAGTAACTCATCCTCTTCCTCCTTCCACTCACTGTATAAAAAAAATATATATCAATAAATAGATGTTTTAAAAAAACGATAAAACCTGCTATCAATTAATCACAGTTGTGTTGCATCATGCAATCAGATTTCATTCAGTGTTGTTTTTGCTTGAAAAATGGTTGCTGTTTATAGGTTTACAGAAATTTGAACATATTCCTGGTCATTAGATGCATTTTCTTTGCCTTCTTTTGTTACATGAATTTGTATTTACCTCTAAATGTAAGAAGATGCCAATGCTTTTACATAAAACAGTTTTCAGTTAGTCAAGGCATAATAAATAGCCATTATTTCTTTGCAATATATTTTGTAGTTATTTTCATACCCTAAACTTCACATTAAATTGCAAACACAATGTGTGTACACAAATTACTAGAGCATTCATCATTTTCCTGAAGGAACATTAAGCACCTGCACACAAGAAACCATCTTTACATACCTGTAGTCATAAACGATATTGTTTTGTTGGTAATGCTGTAAACACTGGAATGGGGTTCTGTTTGTCTGTAATTATAACAAAATCTCAATAAAGGAAATAAAACCATATAAAGGCCTAAGGCATTAATGTCCTGCAAGAGTTAAGGCCCTTGTTTGAAGGGGTTGAGGGAGTGCGGGGTGGAAAAAGAGAGGAAGACTAAAGCTGTTAATTATTCTTAATGCCCATGTTATTTTAATAAACTAAGTCAAACTATCATATTAAATTCCTAGCAAGAGCCCCAAACACTATTCTCTTTGTAATAAATGATTTCTTTTCCACTGACATAGATAAAGAATTGCTAACCCCTAACTCTTCAGCTATTTGCTTCCAGTTTCTCATCTCGTACTTTGTTGCTAAATTCGTCAGCTCCTCTTCTTCCTTTTCTGTCCATCTGTTGCGATTTATTCCTGGACGTAATACATTGTTCCACATACTTTCACACTCCATAGCACTGAACTTAGAGTTAAACTGAAATTTGATTGATCAAAAAACAATTGTTAAAAAAAGGATTTGCTGCATCTAATATAAATATATAAGATGATAATCTCTGCATTAAGTTAAGAGTGGATCAGAAGCCTATTGGTAATGTCTTGTGATCCAAGGGTCACAAGTGAAATGGCCCACTCCTCTTCTACCAGTAATAGTATAAACGAAGGTCCCATATATCAGAGCTTTACAGTGAACATGTAGGGATCCATAAGTATCTCTGGAATGGGATTCTTGCTGTATCTTGCACAATTCACTTCCTCACTTTAAGATTACTCATCTTTTCAGAGAGGGGTGGTCCTAAGTGCAACTTGTACTGATGATAAATAAACTAAAATAGATAAATTAATAGGTTATGTAATCTGAACATGAGTCTCAGAGATTAAGGGGCAGCCATGCCTCTGTCTGAGTAAAATTTTGGTTCAAGTAACAGATCAGGGACTTGGACGATATGAAACTGAATGAAACATCTGACAAGAAGTGTTTCTTAAATCTAGCTTAAAATAGGTAAGTTGTAGAATGAAAAACGTTCCTACTCTGTTTGATTTTTCTGAAGTGGGATAAGGGAGACCATATTAGCTAACACTTTAACAAGCAAATAACTTTACTTACTTTGAAATTGGCAATTTTCATGAAATCAATTTTTGTGCTATCGGCACTCTTCAACAATTCCTCTGCAGGCAACTCCCTGAAAATATATCAATTTATCTCAATTCTTCATTCAGTTAATGGATTATAGTGATTTCCATGTAGAGAGACAAAACAATACTGAAAAGCAGCCTTTTTTCCCAATACAAAAAGTAAAGTGCCTGCTTATTATAGTACGACCCCTACTGAAAGGGGCTTAGGAGATATCTCAACCATTGAGCATATTTACTCCCACAATATGTTATCCTATATGCTATGCATAAGGCCGACAGGCAATTGATAGCCATTCTTCAAAAAGCCTGCAGTTTGCAAACTGCCTTAGGCAGAATCTGATGGATCTTTAACCTTTAGCCTCCTGCTTTGTAAACTGATACCTTAATCACTAGGCCACTGAGATTGTGACCCTAAATGTTTAAGAGAAGATATATCATTCTTACTTATTACGATTATCTTATCATAGTCAGTGGTAACAAAAATATTACATCTGATGACAGCCTGTAAACATCATACATAAGCAAGATTTGTTTTTCCCAGTAACTTATTTTATAACAGCCAGTCAGAATGCCTGATTTATAAAACTTTCAGTGATGGTCACAAAATGGCTGCTATCGATGATGCGGTAGAAAAGTGTTTGATAAAATAAGGATTGCAGTCATTAAAACCTCTACAAAAGCGAATTCTTCAGTGAATTATGGACAGAAAAAAGCTATACCGTGTCAAATACACTTCTCTTCTGTAAAATATATCTTAAGTCCTGTGTGTTTACACTTCCAATGTTCAGAGCACTATTGTCACATGGGAGCAGCCATTGAAATATAACACTCAGAATGCTTTGACAATTACAAACTTTTGTGATTTTGTAAGAAAAAATCTGATTGGTTCGGAGGGGTGTCGATAAAAGCATGTATTAAAGCCTCACTGTCTGATCCTGATAATGTAGTGGTTTTTCGGGAGATGATTTTAATCGTATTGCTATTATGGGTAACTATGATTGAGTTACTCACTGTTTTTGTTTGATCTCTTGCTGTATTTTCTCTATTCTTGCCTTCACTTCATCTACTTCCTCATTGTTCTTACACCTAGCTATTTTCTCCATCTCAAGTTCTTGTCTAAAATTAGAAATTATACATGTAAGCAATCATAAATCATAAAAACAGAAATGTCGAATATCATATGAGTAATTTATATCATCTTTATAGGGCAGGGTAGATCATTTGGTCACTAAGTATGAAGCAGATCTGTGTTACAAGGATACCATCCCTCACTCCTCTACTAACTGGATGAGATGTTAACCAGAGGTCCTGTGTATCATTGTTAACTTATAAACTGAGCATAAAAAGAATCAGGAATGTCTCTGCAATTGCACACTTTCTGTACTTCACATAACTAAACTATTGCACTGTGAACATATGTATAGCAGTCTATGACAACCTGGTATTTGAAGAGGCATATCCTGAATTTAAGTTTCTTTCAAAATTTTATGGAACTGAAATGTGAAAGATATTCGGCAAAACACAAAGTCAAAAATGTGTCGTGTTAGTCAAGCATTTTTAGTACAGGTAAGCTACATCAATTAATATCAGTCTTTATATGGACAGCTGATGCAGTACAATTTTTTTATTGAAAGTTTACAAATGAACACTTTCTTAGTGTCTATATGCCATAAGAAAAATTTTTGAACATTATCTTTTGCTTTATATTATCAATCACTTTCCATTTTGGAGAAACAGCTGTTTAAATACATTATACAGTATAATTATCACCAATTAGTTTTAATGTATGGCCCTATAACACTGACAAACAGACTTTACTTGTTCAGTAGTGGTCTGACAAGCTGTTCGAGTGCGTCCAGTTTGATGGCATCAATCAATTCTTTCCTCTGTAATTTCGTCCCTGTAAATTAATTAACTAATAGTTAAAAAAAATTTCTGCCAGTTTTATCAAATGTAACACAGTAATGTATCTGCTGTAATTATAAAAGTTAGGAAAATTATCTTCCGATACAAATAGCTTGATTCCTGGCCTTTTCTCTGAGCTTTCTTCACAAAGTTTATTTTTGGGTAAAAACACCCCATTTACATATGCCTCAGCTCTACAAACTGTGTATTGGTACAAGAAACACCACTGACTGGCTTTACTCTTTAGTGACTGGTGCCATGATTAATTAATGTATTCAGAGCACCACTCCAGCACAACATATGTCCCTTCACAGGGAGACAAAATAAAGAAACTCACTCAAGTGGTCTTTCTACACAAGGGAGTCTTCTCGTGTCAAATAAACTGCTAAAGGGGCTTGGTACATTTTGAAAGTGCCTTCCTGGGGTGGGACATATATTTCACTGGTATGGCATTAACCTCACTTTGTAGCATTTTTTTCTCAAGCACTCTGATAGTGTAAATCTTAAAGATTATATTTTCACAACTAAAAGTTTAGAAAACCTTATTGTTTTATTGTTAACTTACATCCAGGTTTTGGCTGCACATGTTGTTTTTCTTCATTCATCTTTTCTTTCATTATCACATCTTCATTGTATGGTGGAACCTTTAAAAATGTAAAGACATTTAGTGCATATATTTCTCACTTGCTATATCTTTAACTCTGTTGTAAACTTGTTTTGTCTTTCCTATCATTGCAGACCATGATCAGCTTTCGTATCCATGAAGTCTTATCAAGATCTTCAATGTTCTTTATTCAGTCAATAGGTTAACAACAAATACCCATACATATAGTAAATGAGCGTGTCTAAAAAGAGTAATGGAAAAGTCTATTTTAGAAATTGATCAGGACAACAGGTAAGGTTGCAAAAAAAATACCCCTTCAAATGACAAACAAGTTTTTCCTGGAAAAGTTATGGCTAAGTCCATTTTAGAAATTAAGCAGGATAACAGTTAATCTATTTCTACTGAAAAATGAACAGACTTGAAGATAGCCTTGTAAGTCATAATGTGCAGAGTTACTTAGTTTTTTTTAAACATCTCTTAACAGTGAAATAAGACTAATCCAACCTAACATCCAAGTCTGTCAAAGAAGGTCATTGAGGTGGTACTGAAAATCTGTGATTGACTGCTAAACAAATTAAACTGGTGTAGTGCCAAATGGGTTAAAGTTTTACTTTCAACACCCATTAATCAGCAGATCTAACTTTTACTGATACACCGTAAACATCTAATTCAGGGAAACTCCAGGACACATCTGACTTACAAATAATCTGCTAAACATAGACATTAGATTACAACACCTTTTAGCAAGCATTGCTTGGCTAAGTAGAAACTAATTAAAGCAATGCATTTTAGAAAAAAAGGGCTTTTAAACACAGAACAAAGAGTGCAACTTATAACAATGAAATGCAACGGACATCTGTAACAATGTTTCATTCTATGTGACTGGAAGTATATATTACCTCTCCATTTTTATCTTTGAAATACGGTAAATGTCTGGTTTCAAATGTAATGACATCCTTATTTGTCGGTTTATCTGTCTTCTTTGTTTTCTCATCTACACTTTCTTCCAACTCTCTCTGTGAAAACAAAAATGGTAACAGTTATCAAATAAACAACATTAGATGATAATGACTCAAACATGTGACTGTATATGCCTCATTTCATAATACCAGGTATTCAATTCATAAAAAGGTATTGTGTAGAGTCAAACCATCGAATCAGTAACTGGGCAATGTTACAAAACTTATACACCTGTATGTATGTCACAAGATTAATGTCATTAGTAAAATATGTAATCAGTATTTTTAGCTCAATGGTAAGGTTCCACTTGATCCTTGATCAATATCATCTAATGACATTAAAATCTGAAAACATGTTAGGTGACTTGATTACTTTCCTACTTAACATTTCTGCACATGTATGCTACATCTTCAATCTTAAAATGTGTGAAGACTTTTGAGTAGATCTTGACAGAGAACCGGTTTAATTTCAAATACGTCTATATCACCTGACCTTTCTCTGATCCCTTTTCCAATCAAAACTTACATATTTTTATGTGTTTATTGCTGCAGTACTAATTCCTTGTTGGTAGAAAATGAATGAATGAAAACTACAGAAGCTAAAATGAGAAGTACCTGTCTTTGTCTGTTCTCTATAAGGCTCATTTCTATCTGTCTAAGTGTATCTAATAACACCTCCTGATATGCCCTGTTCATGGCCAGGCACGTCTCCGCAGTGATTGAGTGGGGGTCGAACCTAAACACAGACTCATCAGCATCTGTACACACTGATGTTGTTGGCTGAAAAGAAAGTGGCCATTTCAGATCACATATAACTGAGTCAACTGAAACATCTAAACTATTTTGTACTATATTATATTAGTTCCTTCTCATGCCAGTGTTAATCTAATATGACTCAATCCAGAAAAACAAAGAAAGTATGTACAAAGGAGTTTGAAATTCTATCAATAAATAGTAAAAAATATACCTAATTTATTTTATTCATAGAATTTCAAACTCCTGTAGTATATACTTTGCTGTGCAACTTTTTACCTGGGAACAACATACAATAGGTCCCAGTTGTTACTGATTTAAATTTGAGCACAGTCCAGAATTGTTAAAATATTATAGTAAAATACCTGTGAAGATGCTGTAACATCACTGCTTGTGCTTGGTCTAGATGCATTACTGTTGTATTCGTCTTCTACAAAGAACAGTACTTCTTTATTCAAACTGATGCTAGTTGCAGCTCCAGCAAACCCATGTTTATCAAGATTCCCATCAGTTTAACATACACCAATTTATATTCTAATTAAATATCTTGTATAAGCAGTTGAAAAAAGTTTAGATTAAAATGTTGCTAACTTATTTCTAAAAGAAAAAAATATATACTTGCTGGGAAATCAGTAGCTGACCTACTGTTTCAATAAAGCAAATTATCTCCCTTTAGCAAAGGTATGTAAAAACAAGTTGCCTCCCTTATATAGTCATGGTGATACGTAATATGTAATTAAAGAGTTGGTGTCATAACATTTGACAACATCAGTATATCTAATGTAAGGCAAAAGTATACCATTGTTGTCTAGTATCCGAAGTTCTCCCTCACTCTCTTCGTCATCCTCGCCCTCTTCTTGTAACGCTATATTCAAGCGCTCTATGTCTTCATCGAGGTCATCGTGATCCATTTTAATCTTTTATAAAAGATGAAATATTGCCCTTGTTTTCTACACAGCTTGAAAGTAATTCATTTTCCCTGTGAATTACTATTTATGATTTACCATGCACATATCTTCCCGCTACAGAAAACCGGAAGTACCATAGAGTCCATATTGGGACTATACTCATTATTGTTAAAGGGGTGGTGCGTAATTTTAACAATGACTGAAAGATAATTTAGTTATTTTCAAGCATTTAACCTGTAATAAAAGAAATAATTAGACAGAAACTCAATTTCTGTATTTTTCTATATTGAGGAACTTAGTCTTATTTTTACTTTTTTTGTATATAATTTTGACACTGGAGCCCTGACCTGCCGATGTGAGTAGCACGTCTCTTATGGCCCCGATGAAATGAGCAAAAATTGCGAAGAAATGTAACCGTGTCAAATCAAGCTGATCGTGAGCTATGTTGATGCATACTTGACGTGTAAGTGCGTTGTGTTATCAACGTGGTGAAGAGATGTTTGTGTTTTTCTAGGTTTAATATTCGCTTATGCTTCGTACCCTAAATCTTCGCCTTATTTGTTTGTACCAATAATATTCGTGTCAAACCTTGCATTGTATTATTTTATTTCCATTCCGAATTTTGTTATTTAGGAATTTGCATGCTTGTTATTGAAAATCAAAAGTTATGAAAGCTTTAGATTTCCTCGTGAAATTTAATTGTCAAACAGTCACTTCAGGTGACACCTAGTTAAAAGCAGAGATGGTATATTATCTCTGTTAAATTTTACCTATGTACCATGAATTTGGATAGTTTTGATCTGTTTTATAACTGTGACTACTGGAAATCAAAAGGGCCAAAACAGGTATAAAGGCTGTTAATTAATTATTCAGTACACGTTGTGAAGAGCGATTGTGTGAATTTCTACTACCTGTACTCTGTGTGCATTAGGACCTTTCTGCTAGTCTCAATAATGCGACTTCAGGCAGGATGCTGAAGGCGGATTTCCACCATTAAAAAAGTAGCAAGATATTTAACTTTTTGAGTAAATTATTTGGACTACTTCAAGAGACATGTAGTCCCAAGTGATAAAAGTGACTGCACAACTTTTGATCTTTTCTTGGCTGGCAGTTATAATGGAATCTTAAATTGCATCATGATGGTGGCCATTTTTTTGAAACTACACAAAAATATTTCTTTCAGATATTCTCCAAGTAGCAGCCTGTCCTGAGATCGGTAATTAATAATTGTAAATTGATTTTGAACAGAAATATTTTTTATTCTAAAAGGAATAGCTGTCCTTTTTTTCTAAAAAAAAAAACTACAGATATTTTTACAAGTTGTATTTTTACACCAGGTGAATGAAATCAAGATGGCTACTACTGTCCTAGATGTTAAACAGATAGACATTAAATCTGGGTTGTTGCCACCAGAGGTGTTCACACTGTTGGAGTCACAGGAAACACAGATTAGTGAAGGCATAAAGACATTGATACAAGAAAGTCTTGCATCTAGTAAGAGATGATATATAAGATTTCCTTTGGCATGCTGTTAATTTATTAGTAACCCCTTTTAGCTATTGGTACCTCATTTATTACTTGAATGAATGCTTTGAACACGTCACTAGAAACAATTTTGAAAGAGAGCAACCTCTAAATTTTAGGCTATAATTCTGTTTTCCTTAAATCTTTCATGTATTGAAATATTGTAATTAGATGCATTTTATTACATCTGAATTGCATGATTAAAAAGAGAGCTTACCAAGAAAGAAAAGAAGTCACAACAAAGATAAACTTGATTCCAATATTGCAACTTCAGTATATGCTACCGCTCTGTTAACTGTGTCGTAACTACACTTCATTTTTTCAGTTTTACGTTTTCACTTGTATATTTATATTGTTGCTTTCCTATACATGTTTCACAGAAAGAGATAGGATAAAATTATTATTTGAAGGATAGGCAAATTGAAATGAGCATTTTCATCAGTTTCATCAATATCCTCTGACAGATGTTGTCTTGTCAATAGTTTCCTGGGCATGGTGTATAGGGAATCTACTGAATTAACTATAGTCTTGTTGTTAATTTCAGCAAAAGAATCTTGGCTTGTTCACAGTCTGGTAGATTATTATTACCTGACTCAGTCTAACAGTGTAGTTGGTATCCTGTGCACAGTACAAGACCCGCATGATAAGGTAAAACATGATACTAAAAAATTTATACCTCCAAGATTTTTGTTTGGAGTAAAGCATATAAATATAGTTCCTGCTAAAATCTTCATTCACCATTTTCTCACATTTTTGACCATTTAAGTTCCAGTATCACATTGATTTTACTGATAATGAAAAATAATTGTACTGACTGGATAATGATCGAATGATTTTACTGATAATGAAAAATTAATGTACTGATAGGATAATGATCAAATGATTTTACTGATAATGAAAAATAAATGTACTAATTGGATAATGATCGAATGATTTTACGGATAATGAAAAATAATTGTACTGATAGGATAATGATCAAATGATTTTACTGATAATGAAAAATTAATGTAATGATTGGATAATGATAAAATGATTTTACTGATAATGAAAAATTAATGTACTGGTATGATATTGATTGAACTATGTTCAATATTATTGAGAAAAAAAAATACTGCACTGTATTTCTAACATGATTTTGGGGTTAAAAGCAAAGCTAGGAATGATTTTGGTACAAATAAAGATCATTTCTGTTGGTAAGACAACTTTCTTGATAAAACAAGTTCAATTTATAATTGTGATCTAAGGACTTTTAAGTATCAAGTTACCACCAAGATGCATTCGGTAGGTTGGGGTTAGAATTACAAAAAAAAAAACGCTAAAAAATGTATACATATATACTTCAGAAACAAATAAATAATTACTAAGTAACAATAGTTAAGAAATTAAATGCTAATAGTTATAAAAAGGAATCAAGTTGTTCATGTAAGGTGTAAAGATATGAATGGTGGTACAATTTTCTGTTGATTTCAGAATCTGTTAGAGAAATTGCATGATGGGATCAAATCACAGGACCACCAGCTGAGTGCTTTACAACTTCTGTTGCACATTGTAGGCAAGCAGCCACTCTGGATAAACAAGGTTGTCAGTACATCTGTGCTAAAGGTCATCATCAAATGTCTCAAGGTTCGTAGCATTCAATAGCATGATTTTGTTACCCCCACTTTGCTGAGGTTATAGAAGGTATTTGAATTTACTTATCTCTGTTGGCCTCAATCATTTTTGTGGACCTCTCTGTTTTTATGCCAATGAAATTTCACAGAAATGTGCATGTGTAGGTGCATAATGGTTAATTGTGACTTTCTTAAATGATATTTTTAGAACCACTGATTGATTCCAAGTTGGGAAATTGACACACTTCCACTTTAAGGCCTAAACTAGTTGTTTATATTAAATACCTAACACTTCAAGTGAAGGAATCCTTCTTTCACATTTGATTTCTTTAGCAAATAATATTAATTGAATCGTGAAAAATTCCCTTAATGTGTTTCTTATTCACTTGCATTATTCAGGAGTCATTCCTATACACTTTTTTTCCCAAAGCTAGATTTCAGAAATCTGTCTTGATTTGATATCAGTAATGAAGAATTTATCCGTGTTCACTTGTACATGTATTTGATAGCTGACTTAAGTATATCATTTCTGTTGTCAGAATGAGACAAGTATTCTAGTGTTGACAACAGGGGTTACCATAGTAACCATTCTTTTACCTTCTGTACCTACATTGGTGGGACCTTATCTACCAGACATTTTCGAAATATTCAACAAACTGGCTTCATACACAGTAAAGAAACCACGTATGTATACAAGTTCAGATAAAGGCTTTGTTACAAACTATAAGCCTATATTTACACAGATGTTTGATTTTAAAATTTTCACTTAATTAAACCAATGTAATAATTGTGGTAAAAAGAAATTTAATTTCAAGTAACATTTAAACGATACGTTAAATCATTGTTTGAGAAACAGATGTGTCTTGTGAAATTTAAGTTTTGGAATTTGCAAATGAAATTATGTCTGTTTTCTTTGACAGTGTCTAAGTTGTAAATATAACAAGACAGGAAAATGAAATAACAATTTAGTAAGGTTTGACCCTTGGTTGTATTTTGTAAGAAAGAGTATGTTTCAGTATGTTAAAACATTTGCTGTTACAAGTTAAGATATATTTGAAAGTATACTTTGTTACTTTAAACATTTAAGACCCTTGTACAAATCAAAAATAAAATTATGTTCTGTTCTGCTCTGTTTGAAAAGAAAAAAATCACATCGGTTTGTTTATTTGATATTTCAGCCGGAAACACACCAGATATATTTTACCTGCATCTACAGGTATCAGTGTATTCACTGTTCCATAGATTGTATGGGATGTTTCCATATCACCTGCTGGCTTATATGAGACAGTATTATTCCAAGAAAGAAAATACCCAGGTGTTTCATGAGGTGATCAAAGTAAGTCCAAGAATATTACAGGTAGTAGCTCCAACAAAAGTCGCTGATTTTTAATGGACTCCTGCATGCCTATGGGAATATTGATGTATGTCAAGACTTTATTTAAATTTAATGAAAGCTGGTTGAATGGTACATATTTATTACTTTGAGCATTCTGAGTGATTGACTACAGGCCAGTTGGTAAGGGTATTTTGGCAAAGTATAAGCCTTTCCCAACATGTGACTTGTGTGGACCGATGACTAGGGGCATTTCATCAAGTAATATATTGTTTATATCTTTGCAGAGTGTATCTTCTGTCCTGCACCAAGTTTACAGTTTTCAGCATAGTTTTACAGAAGATTCTTGATTATTATTATTCATTGTTGACTGTTGCAAGATTACTTACAGGGTATGCTAGAAACAGTAAGACTTCATCCGCAGTTGATAACAGGCAACAGGGAACAAGAAACTTCAACACAAAGGTAAATCAGCCTAATATAAGTCACTCCCTTGGGCCTAGGAAAGGGAGAGAATGGTTTGCATGGTTGCTTTGGTTAAAAGGTCTTTAACAGTGAAGTGTTATGCTTGCATGATTTTAGTATTGAAAAAAATTCAATACGAGATGCTCTATTTCTTGAGGTGCAGTGGTGTAAACAGTTTATCGTTACAGGGAACAAAATGAGAAAGTGACAAAGTTATATATGTGCCTGCCCATCAGGTGTAAACAAAGTAAAAAATTGTACTCATTTCAGATGGCGTCAGATGGACCCCCATGATGTTGTGGTGGAATGTAACAAGATGTCTTTAGACCCTGTTGAAGGCACATGGGAGGAGCTGCATTGTCCAGTCCTTGCTGGAAGTTATTTCAGTTACAGGTCATCAACCAGTCAGGAAGCACAGAGGCAGCCAGTACCACCTCTAGCATGTAAATGTCCTACCCTGTGTTCAGTCAATGCAATACTCGTAATCTAAGGGTCACAGTTTTTAATCTCCTGCTCCACTATTATCACTACTAATGATTTTAATTGAGACATTGAACCATTGGCAAACATATTTAAGAACCAGTGGGGTCTTTGGAATTGGATGCTTTCTGTATCTGGCACTATCCTCCACAACCTAAGCTAACTAAAATTACTAAATTCGGTTGGGGGTTCTGGTCACCTGGTACTGAAGATGAATAAATTTAAACAGATAGGTAGACATTCAGTGTTTGCTTCAGTTGTATTCAGAATACATGTATATAGAGATGTTGACTATTCCCTGTGACACTGTCAAATGAATAACTTAGGAGATAAAAAATTACACACAAAGTCAGAGTAAAATTGCAGTTGTAACTTGTCATTTAAAAGAGACATGCATGTTAACAGGAATATCCAGGAACACATTCGATGATAGTTTATTGTTCTACTTGTGATTTATGTGCATTTTATTGATCAGTACCTTCAGTGATGACAACATCTGTCCAGGAACTAAGCCCCGCCAGTAATGAAACATTTTGGAGTCCCTCGGAAGTGTTACGGCTTTCTACTCCCCCACCCACTCCAGTTGTTAGCAGCCTTGAAGCTTCAACAGGCAGTGTGACCACACACTTGGGTATGTATGTTAGCATTACTAGTACCCAAAATAGCCGATTGGAACTAAATTTTTGAAATTATTTTAAAATAACACTTATTTTAATAATTTCTGCTAAAAGTATATTCTAATGGCATGTATTTTTGATAAAATGAAACATTTGGCTACTTAGTTATATATCTTGGTGCTAACCTTGATGTTATGTATATAATTATATATGTACATATTATACACTGCATAACATAGAGAGTTAATTGTATATGTTATAAAATTGTATAATAGCATCCAACAAGCAACAACTGTCATTGAAAGGTTTTTTTTTGCTTTTAAGATGTTTATTTTAAAGAGGCTGTACTCCAGATTTGACATAAAAAAAAATTTCCATAAATTATATATTTAGATATATTAGATTATAACAACATAATATCTTACTTCAAAACTGATTATAAAAGTCAAAATAGAATAAAAAAAAAATATTTTCGCTCCAGCCTGATTTGAACTCTGGACCCTCATGTTAACAAAATATTTCCAACGCTTTTACTGTCACCACCATCGCCGCATGTGATATTACAGATAGTTACTTTAAATCTTATACAATTTAGTTATACTGTCGCGTTACGGTATAGCACTTTGAAAGGGAAAAAATCAATTTATAACGTAATTATTTGACTTATTTTTTGTCAGTAAGTTATTTTTTAAGCATTAGTCATCATTATTACAAGAAATTTATAATACAAGAAAATTTTCTTTTTTTGTCATCTGGAGCACAGCTCCTTTAAAAACAATGGGTTAAGAATTTTATTTCAGCTTAAGAATGACTGGACATAAGTTGTTGTTTTTTTGAGATTTGAATTCCATACTTCACAGAAGTTATCACTAGGGCATAACAGAAGTCATGCAAAAAGGTCATTTTGAATTATCAATTCTTCACACTTGTTAAGAGATTTGAAATTGTAATTTTGTGATATGCGTGTAGTAAAGAATACTCTCGTTAAAATATTTTGTAAATTTTATTTGTAGTGAGTCCAGCAGTGGTCGTTAATGCTGGAACAACCCCCATGAACACGCCGAGAGAAACCCCTCCAATCAGTGAAGAACATGACAGGGTATGTATCGATATTATTGTCCTTCGTGTTCTGCTTGTATATTCTCTAATGTGAAAACAAGTGACAAATAACACAATGTCGGCAGGGCTATAAATTAACTTTTCAAAGCTTGTAACCAGTTGAGCTTGTAACTTGAATGCAGCAAAAATTCACATGAGGCCAACATGAAATTTCAAGATTTCATAAGACAATAAAATCAGTTCTTCTATTTCATAAATCATGGCTTTTGCCAAGAATCATTCATGTTAGTATTTGTTTCTTTATTTGTTACTTTAAGGACCCAATTGGAACTAGCAATAACTTTTGTTTACTAAAGTTGGGATTAATGATGTTGTACTTTATATCTGTTTGTAGAATGTCAGCCGTGTTAGCAGTAGAGGTGCCCATCTGAAACCTATAGAACCAAAAAGGCTTAGTTCTGAATTCTCTGGAACCCAAGCTGTTCCTCTTCTGACCCCTTCCAGTCAAATGCAGAGCATTCCACCATCACCTTTGAAGGCAGAGTTCACAAGCACACCACCGCTAGGGGTCAAGACCCTTCCAGTCATCAATGCAGCCAGGGAACTGCAGTTTGATCAAGAACATCAGGAGGATTTACAAACTGATCATGTGACTAAAATTGGCCAATCACAGTCTGTCTTCTTCAAACAATCTCCAAAGTCAGGCCAGTTAGGGCTAAGATCTGAAATGGAAAGAAGACCTTCTGATGGTCAAGTGAGCACAGATCAAGGAAGTGGACAGAAAACTCTCACAAGAAATGGATCTTTAAGTTTATTTGAAGACAGTCTTAAAGGTACATTCTACTTATAAGTTTGTGGTTGAAGTTATAATACTGGCCATAAACCAAGTAAGAACTCTAGAATGCTTAAAAATACTATCAAAACATTATCGGCATGTTTTATTTTCTTGGATGGCTAGATGTGCATGAGATACATCGGGATTAAATTACCAAATGTATTTTACAAAGGAAGAATTACGATCTGTGGAGAATACTTATCGGAACTAAATTTGTAAGGTCCTGTAAATGAAATGTCGTTTCTAAAAATAACTTAAGTATGCAAATTAGCATCTTCCTACTTCATCCGAGCAATGATAGATAGGTTACAAAAAAAAAGAAAGTAGGTGTTTTTATATTGGCTGACATCCACGCACATAGTCAAGTTATAAGCGAAAATATACAGCATTTATATAGCAAGTTGTTTCTGCATTGATATTTTCATAATTTGGTGATAATGTTATATTTTCATTAATGGGCAGTATTAGAACTTTAAAGTATTAAAGTTTACAGTGAAAAAAATGTAATTTCACACAGGTATATAGTGCATAGAGATATATAATTCATAAAGACAGACTATCTATAAGAAAAAGTACAACTGTCCAGAAACTTAGTGTTTAAATCAAAATTATGTATCAGAAGCACCATCTTGGTTTTTTTATCCCCCCGCCAAAGGCGGAGGGGATATTGGAAATGCCCTTCGTCCGTCTGTGCGTCCGTCCTTCTGAAACAATTTTTTCCGGAGCATAACTCCAAAACTACTTGAGGGATAATATTCAAACTTCATACACTGACAGAGCACATTAGTAGGTAGTGCAGTGTGCAAGTGCAATAACTCTACCTTGCCTTTTTTTAGAGTTATTCCGCTTTATCAAATTTACTTGATAAATTTTGTCCGGAGCATAACTCCAAAACTGTTAGAGGGATTTTATTCAAACTTCATACACTGACAGAGCACATTGGTAGGTAGTGCAGTGTGCAAGTCCAATAACTCTGCCTTGCCTATTTTTAGAGTTATTCCCCTTTATCAGAATTACTTGATAAATTTTGTCCAGAGCATAACTCTAAAACTACTTGAGGGATTTTATTCAAACTTCATACACTGACAGAGCACATTGATAGGTAGTGCAATGTGTAAGAACAATAACTCTACCTTGCCTATTTTTAGTGTTATTCCCCTTTATCAGAATTACTTGATAAATTTTGTCCGGAGCATAACTCCAAAACCACTTGAGGGATTTTATTCAAATTTCATACACTGACAGAGCACATTGGTAGGTAATGCAGTGTGCAAGTCCAATAACTCTACCTTGCCTATTTTTAAGAGTTATTCCCCTTTATCAGATTTACTTGTTTACATTTTAAAAATCCCAGCATATACATGTATATCTAATTCTTGAATTCTTGAACTTATTATCCCCCCGCCAAAGGCGGAGGTGATATTAGAAATGGTCTCTCTCCGTCTGTGCGTGCGTCCATTCCAGTTTTGTCCGGGGCATAACTCCAAAAGTACTTGAGTGATTTTCTTCAAACTTCATACACTGAAAGAGCACATTTGGAGGAGGTGCAGTGTGTAAGAATAATAACTCTACCTTGCCTACTTTTAGAATTATTCCCCTTTATCAGATTTAATTGAAAAACTTTGTCCGAAGCATAACTCCAAAAGTGCTTGAGCGATTTTCTTCAAACTTAATACACTGACATAGCACATTGGTAGGAAGTGCAGTTTGCAAGAACAATAACTCTACCTTGCCTATTTTTTGTGGGATTTTCTTCAAACATTATTACATTGAGTGTTTGAAAGTACAACCTTCAGGTAGCTTCTTCCCGGCGGGGGGATTAACCATGTGTAACATGGCTCTTGTTTGTAATACATCAGGCCAAAGATCATAGGCTTTTCTTAGCATGCAGTTGTTAGCAATTTAGATTTTTCAGAATTAATTTGCAAAGGTATTTAATTATGATATGAAGTAACTACTTGAACTTACATGTACAGATGTACTCGTAACAGCCAAGGCTCCATGCAAGTCCTCTTCATATTGTTTTGAATAAATCTCAGATGAATAAAAATGGGTTGATTATATAGATTAGACCTGTATATTGTTAATGAGGTTATCTAAATTGTCTTATAGAGACAGGTCAAGGAATGGGAACTGCAGATATTACAGGAAAAGTTAGAACAACCTCAGGAGGATCAGCAAAGGCAGACACTGTTTCTGTTGATACAATTTCACAGGTGATAGAGGGCCTAGACAGACAAACTAGTCATGATGGTAAGTGTAAAAAAAGTGAAATACATGTATAAAGTATCTAGGACATTTGGAAACAAGGTGCAGTGATATAGTGGTTTATTTACATGTTTATTCTTAGCCAGCTCCCTTATGTTGTTCTTATTTAATGATATGTGCGGTAAAAAGCTATACGTAGCTTGTGTTTATCTCCATGTTGTACATTTGAACCGACAATAAATGAATATTGTATTGTGTATTGTATTGTTGGCAAATACGACGGATTTCATACATATGACAAGTCTTGACTGCTAACCTGAAGGTTATGGATGTGTACTTTGTTGTACAGTGGTTGTTCCCACAATTGCATCTTCTCATCTGAGTAATGATGAGACCTGTAGGTAGAAGTCAATGATTGCTTTTGTAGGTGAAATTCATCAAAATTATGCAACAGTTATACAATATGTATAAGAGATTATGACAGAAAGAAAGCATACTGTGTCATTTCTGTTTTCAGAGGATAGTGATGATGAAGTGTCAGAATTGACCTCAACTTCAGGGACACATTTAGCCACTCTTACATCAGAGTCGGTGAAGAAATTCATGAAAAATGTCAACCGTATACGATTTAACAGTCTCACTGCATCAAACGCAATTGAACCAGACAAGGGAAACTTTGGATCCAAAAGGTCAAGGTCATGTCCACAGTTTCCAAAAGAAGAAACGGCTGGAGATGAAAAAGGGTGCATTTCAAGGTCTGTTTCGGCAACTTGTCAAGAAACATCAGAAGTAGAAGTAACATCTTTCATGCCGGGTGAAGTGGATGAAAAACCTGAAAATAAGGAGGAAACTGTCATAGAGTCAGCTGCACCAGTGTCAGACAATGTTTGCGATATATCAGTATCCAGTACAAGTAGTACGGTCACAATAAACAAAAAAGAGGTTACTACTGTTACCTTGACTTCAACTCAGTCAAGTGAAGTGACGGTCACCTCATGTCCAATGTTTTCTGCAAAACCAGTTGGTACTTATGGTAAAAACGAGGCAAATGAATTGGTACAGATTATGAGGCAAGTGCTAAATTTCCCGTCTGCTACAACTTGTGCTAAATGTCAAGGTCACATTGATGGATCACAGACAGGTGAACACTTTTTTAATTTCTTTTTGTAGAAAAGTTTTTATGCCCCTGAAGGGAGGCATATAGTTTTTGAACCGTCCGTCCGTCCGTCCGTCAGTCCGTCCGTCCGTCCGTCCGAAAACTTTAGCATTGGCAATAACTTTCTTATTAGTAAATGGATTTACTTCATACTTGGACACAACACCCCTTTGGACAAGACCTTTCCACTGACCTATATTTATTTGACCTTGACCCCTGAATGACCTTTACCTTGAAGATCCAATTGTCCAAAAACTTTAACATTGGCAATAACTTCTTTATTAGTCAATGGATTTACTTCATACTTGGACACAGCACCCCTTTGGGCAAGACCTTCCTACTGACCTATATTTGTTTGACCTTGTCCCCTGAATGACCTTTACCTTGAATATCCAGTTGTCCGAAAACTTCAACATTGCCCATAACTTCCTTATTAGTAAGTGGATTTACTTCATACTTGGACACAACACCCCTTTGGACAAGGCCTTCCCACTGACCTTTAATTATTTGACCTTGACCCCTGAATATCCAATTGTCCAAAAACTAATATTTGGCCATAACTTCCAAATTGATAAGTGGATACACTTCATACTTAAACACAACATCCCTTTGGACAAGGCCTTCCCACTGACCTATATTTGTTTGACCTTGACCCCTGAATGACCTTCACCTTGAAGATCCAATTGTCCAGAAACTTTAGCATTGCCCATAACTTCCTTATAAGTAAATGGAATTACTTCATACTTAGACACAACCCCCTTTGGATAAGACCTTCCCACTGACCTATATTTATTTGACCTTGACCACTGAATGACTGGTTCTCAGTTCAAAGGTCAAAGCACCACGTTTGGGGGCATTGTCATCTTACAGTGACAATTCTTGTTCTTAATGTCACTTTTATATTAATTTTCTGTCTGACATTAATGTCAATGTTTAAGAGAAAAATGTTTGAACAATAGTAAACATTATTGTCAAACAGGTATTTGTTTAAAAAAAATAGAGTCTGCTGTAATCTTGTTTTCATTCTGCTTACCATTGTGGCAGAAAACCACTCTTTGGTAGATATTTGAAAAATGAAAATCCTGCTTATGGTGTTTTAAGGAATTCATGGAATTTCAGTTCTTTCAACAAAACATTCATTAGGTTTTTCTAAATGAAAAGTATGATTTTGAGCTTTCATAGTTTGGCTTTTCTAGCTGGTTACAATTATGTCTCCCCCCAAAAATGGGGGAGACATATTGTTTTTCCCCTGGTTGTCCGTCCGTCCGTCCATCTGTCCGTCACAAAATCGTGTCCGCTCTGTATCTTCCAAAGCCCTTGAAGGATTTTTATGAAACTTGGGTCAGATGTTCACTTCATCAAGACGACGTGCAGAACCCACTTTGCGGGTGTGGTGTCTCAAGGTCAAGGTCACACTTGGAGGTTAAATGTCAAATGCCACAAAATCGTGTCCGCTCTGTATCTTCAAAAGCCCTTGAAGGATTTTTATGAAACTTGGGTCAGATGTTCACCTCATCAAGGTGACGTGCAGAACCCACTTTGCGGGTGTGGTGTCTCAAGGTCAAGGTCACACTTGGAGGTTAAATGTCAAATTTTACAATCGTCTGATTCAATACTGCCTGCAGCAACTGGCTGGGGGGAGACATATGTTTTTGTTCAATCAAAAACCATTTCTAGTTTCTTGTATTTAAGTCTGTGGTCTCATAGTCTTACTTCGATTGATTTCAGGTGCAGGCAGGCCATTTTACAGTACCTATTCTCCACCAGAACTGTTAGATCGCCATATACAACTTGGTAGGGATATTCATGCCAAGGAACTTAGTAAACTTCCTATCCCTTCTACACAAGATGTTAACTGGACACATTTTGGAGGTAAATAGTTTGGTCTAGCTTACTGTGTAAAAATACATTTCTTGAATAGGCTTAGCCATACAACTTGCTTTGGTAAAGAATGAAATACACATGTAGATATTGAGATGAAACTTTGAAATATGTAGATTAAAAAGATTAGAAAAGTATCCTATCTCCTTTTGAAAAAATACTGGATAGAGCACATAACAAACTAACTATAAATAATCATAACGAAACTATAGATTTACATTTATGATAATTTAACAATGTTACTTATTGTCAAGGTATGCCACCAGCCGATGAGATAAGTATTCTGCGAGGACAGTTGATGTTACTACACAACCAGTTAATGTACGAGAGACACAAGAGAGACCAACACGCCTATAGGAACAGACGACTGCTTAGGAAAATTGCATACACTAAAACCTTAGAAGAACAGAATAATGCTATGGTACTATACTGCATGTGATATACTGTTAGGAATATATGAAAGTTGGCTTTTTTTATAACATTGTAATTGAACTCTATTTTCCAAACTCTAGTTTTAAGTGTTGTAAGTCTTAAAAAATCAATAGATTCTAGTCATACATTTGATCTGTGTCATCTGATATGAACCACCTTATTTATGGTATGTTTGTTAATCACAAATGAACAGAAATGTCCTATATCAGTAGTTATACCTCGAATAAAGTAGTTCTTGGTATTGTTCTGGTTATTTTACTGTAGTTATATCTAAAAGGAGCATAAGATTTTGCTATAGTTATATCTAAAAGGAGCATAAGATTTTGCTGTAGTTATATCTAAAAGGAGCATAAGATTTTGCTATAGTTATATCTAAAAGGAGCATAAGATTTTGCTATAGTTATATCTAAAAGGAGCATAAGATTTTGCTATAGTTATATCTAAAAGGAGCATAAGATTTTGCTGTAGTTATTTCTAAAAGGAGCGTAAGATTTTGCTGTAGTTATATCTAAAAGGAGCATAAGATTGTAGTTATATCTAAAAGGAGCATAAGATTTTGCTGTAATTATATCTAAAAGGAGCATAAGATTTTGCTTTCACCCTGAAACATTTGGTGTAGTACCTAGAAAGGAGTAATAGATTCTGATTGCCATATTGTGTGTATTTTATAGGCAGAACAGTTAAAACAACACGAGTTGATGATACGAGATTTCCAGGTGTCCATGAAGTTGATACAAGAAGAGAATCGTAAACTCAAAAGTAGTAAAGATAGTGAAGAGTATGAGAAATTGGTGCAACTGAGGTTTGTAATCTTTTTGCATGATTTTGTTTTATTGGTCCAGATAAATTTTCAGGAGGTTTTTCTAAAGTTTTACATAGAAATGAACAATAAATAGACAAATATTGCTTTCTGCATGTGAACTTTCATGTATTCTCTGTCATTTTACTGCTATTTGAATCTATTTATAATTCTTATGATCGTAGCACTAAGTTATTTGTAGCTATTTGTTTTGTCAGTCTTCTGTAGAAGCTTGGTTCTACTTGGCTCTTTGTTATAATTGAATATGATGTACATTGCAGAAGTCTCCAATTCCTCTCAGTATATTTGCGATAAGCAAATCAGTGTTAAATCATATCTGTTATTTTTTATATTTGTTTAAAGCTGTGTATTTCTCACTTCTCTGTAGTCCTGTGGCTCTGGTGGTGAACTTAAATTGTTAATTATTATATCATTTTGTTTAGTCTAAACAATTAATTATGTCTCCCCCTAAATGAGGAGAGTCATACTGTTTTTTGGCAGTGTTGTCCGTCAATCTGTCCATCACAAATCTTGTGTTGCGTGTATCTCAAAAAGTATTTGAGATGGAGTCATGAAAGTTCAGAGGAATGTTTTAATCAGCAAATGTTGTTGTGCACCTGTGGTTTTGTTTTTGAGGAAACCCAGTAATAGCAGGGTAATGGGCCTTAGCATAGTTAAAATCTGCATTTCAACCACAAATTTTGTGTCACGCATATCTTAGACAGACTTATAAAAGTTTGTAGAATTTTTTATTAGCTGGTGAAATTGTGCACCTGTGGATTTGTTTTTGCGGAAGCCTAGTAAGTAGTAACAGAAGAGTTATTGGCGTTGACATACCCCTGCCCCTTCCCCCGTCTTATAACTTTTATCATTGATTTTGCTTGAGGGAAGTCCACCAGGATACCGAATCCCCTCCCTTAAAATGCTACAGCTAGGGGTACCACCCTTTCCTCCAACCCTTCAGATAGGGCTACCCGTCCCTGCCCCCAAACACACACACACACACCCCTCCATTCTACTCTTTCCAAGTCCCAGTTACATGCAATGGTAACACAAGGGTATTGTATGTGTGGAAGGGGAGACATGTGTTCTTTTTATATCATTCAAACTGAAGGAATGTACTGTTACTTTTTCCAGAATTTTTAGAAAGAAAAGCATTTTTTCTGTTTTATCATGTTTCTCCTTTTAATGAAATGGGTTATGAATATTGTATTTTACAGGTCATGTTTACAGGAGAATGAGGACCTGAAGAATGTCAAGAAGGAATTTAATATGCTGCTTGTCAGACAGAGAGAGGAACAGGAGAAATTAAATAAGGTACTTGCATGTTTTTTTTTTTTTTTTGTAAACCAATTTATTTTATCTCCTTTGATGAAGCTTGTTCTTAAAATGTTCTTAAGAGACAAGCCCAGATGGAACCTTAAGGGATTGGCTTAGGAGATTGGCTTGGTATCCTCCGTAGCTGGGTGAATTGAAGCATGTGTGGCTTTGGTGTCTTTGTGCAAAGACCTCTTGCCTCAGTTATGAACAATGACAATCTCTCTCTGCAAACATTGATGTACAAGCTGTTTTATCTAGTTAATTAAAAAAAAAAGAAAATACGACAGTTTTTTTTTACTGAACCCTTTTTGTTCTGTAGTTTGCTCATGTGTTAAGGTACTTGTAGTCATGTAGCCATTTATTGATTTTTTTGTTTATTTCAGAGAATAATGGCCACTGAGGCCAAGTTGTTTAACACAGAGAAAGAACTGGAGAAAATGAGAGATGTGGCCTCTTTGAATACAAAACTTAAAGACAAGGTAAGTTAGTGTTATGCTAATTGTTGCTTTATCAAGTTTTATGTAATCAAATTGCCAGTTATCGTTAATTAAGTTGAGATTTTTGTGAATACAATTTGTAGATCTTGACTCAATGTTTTCATTTTCTCTGACTTACATACATAAACCACTAGGATCATTGGCTTTTAGCTTTGCCGCCACTCTTACATTTTGAGAGAAAGCCTCAGCTTTTTTATGGAGTGAAGAAATCTTAATATAATACCTTCTAAGAATGCTTGGCACGTAAATTGTGCGCCTGCATTTATATAATGTATATGCTGTTAAGTATATATAGCTTATAATACTTTCAAAGTAAATACCAAGTGGAATTAATAGATCATTGAAGTTATACCAAGCAAACCTTTAGAATTTAGATAGATCATTGAAGTAATACCAAGTAAAACTTGAAATAGATCACAGAAGTTACTTTTTTATGTTTAGTTTTTATCAACTGTATTTCTTGAATTAGGTGCTACAGCTGCAAAAGGAAGTGTTGTTAATGGGGGAATTACAACAGAAATGTAATGACAAACTTCTGTCCAGCAAATCCTCACGAGCCAGTAGACTTGAAAATGAACACATGAGAACAGCAATGCAGAATGAACTAAAAGGTTAGAGTGGACTCTGTTTTGACCATTTATCCATAATTTCCTTAGTATTAATGGTTTGTTTGAATGTAACAAGTTCACATCCTGTCATTGTTAGGGAGTATGCTGATTCCCTAGACAGCTGGATTAAACAGAGCAATGTAATTGGAAGTAATTTTTTGCTTCAGAACATATTTAATGGATTCTGCATTTCACTTGGAAAAAAATAGTGAAAAGCAGTCTTGACTGTAATCTTATTTCCAAAGTAAGCCAGTGCACTCTGGACATTTTTTTTAACACATTCCCAAAAAATATGCAGTGCGCTGTGGACCTTTTTTTACTCTTTTCAAAAAGTAAGTCAGTGCACTTGGGACATTTTTACACTTTTCCAAAAGTAAGTCAGTGCACTTGGGACATTTTTACACTTTTGTAAAAGTAAGCCATTGTACTCTGGACATTTTTTTTCAACACATTCCCAAAAAATATGCAGTGCGCTGTGGACATATTTTTTACACTTTTCCAAAAGTAAGTCAGTGCACTTGGGACATTTTTACACTTTTCCAAAAGTAAGCCAGTGCACTTGGGACATTTTTACACTTTTCCAAAAGTAAGCCAGTACAATCTGGACATTTTTTTTAACACATTCCCAAAAAGGTGCAGTGCGCTGTGGACCTTTTTTTTAACTCATTTCAAAAGTAAGTCAGAACACTCTTGACTTTCCTACACTTTTCCAAAAGTAAGTCACTTTGGACTTTTTTACACTTTTCCAAAAGTAAGTCAGTGCACTTGGGACATTTTTACACTTTTGTAAAAGTAAGCCATTGTACTTGGGACTTTTTTTACACTTTTCCAAAAGTACCGGTAAGCCAATCCATCCTAGATTTGTTTACATTTTTCCAAAAGTATGCAGCTTTTTATCATCTGTAATTTTTTTCTTCTGTTTTGATTTACTTATATTTTTGTGAACTGTGCTTCAGGAAGCCATTTGTTTATCTGACTACTGGTTCTTCTTTTTGAAGAGAATAGAAAGCATTTTATATTGTTTCAAGGAAACAGCAATTGTCACTAGTTAGTAACAAAATATGTTATACACCTAAATGGGTAGCTGTATAAATTTCAGAGAAGACAGAACAGTTATCCAACAAGACATTTATGTTAGAGAGCTGTCAGCATCAGCTGAAGGAGCAGCAACAGCTGTTAACAGACAAGGAAACGGCTCTGGCCGAGCTGAAATCTAATGTGGAGAAGATTAAGACAAGTCATAATGATGAACTGAAGGTTGGTAGAAGCAGACTTAGATATTGGTGGATTTGACATTCCCAGTCCTACTAAATCAGAATTTTTTGCATTTGCTTGATTTTTACTTTATTTGCACATAATTGGAATTAATAAAAAATATTAGCAAAGAGTTTACTGATAATTTCACAGCTTCTTCTGGCTTCAAAAGGAATTTTAAAAGCATTTAAATTCAGCCAATTTAAGTTTTGCTAAATTTAAGCTTTTTGAAAATAACTTGTTTAACGGTAGCCTTAACGTGAATGTCATTGATATTTTTACCAGTGTAACCTTTTATTGATTGATGTCCATTGGTTTAGCCTTACTACTTACTAATTGCATAAACATTTCCATTGGAGGAAAAAGGTTTGTTGTTGTAAATGTGTTATTTCAAGGGTTTGGTAAATATGTAATGTTGATTAAAGTTACTTTTCTTTTCTATTTATATTTTTAAGGAAAAACGTTATTTTGAGTCATTAACACAACAAACATTATGGCAAACTTTATTTCAGCTGTTGTGAGTCCTTCATATGACAAATATTATGGCTAATTTTATTTCAGCTGTTGTGAGTCCTTCATATGACAAACATTATGGCTAACTTTATTTCAGCTGTTGTGAGTCCTTCATATGACAAATATTATGGCTAACTTTATAAATGTTTAAGCTTATACATGTTCACTGGACTGTTGTATTAAATGAGTGTGTTGGATTTCAGTGTATAGAAGACAAACATCAAGCTGCCCTGCATGTTAACCAGGCCCTGGAATCCCACATTCTTCAACTGTATATGGAACTGGAGGAAGCCAAATCTAAACATTATAAAGGTGAGTTTTAATTGTTTTTGGTTACTAGTCTGTTTGCGGAATAGAAACACTAAGTTTGTTTAAAATTTTAGTATTGAAATGTACATGCTTATTTGAATATATTCTTGATGTGGAGAATTTATTCAGTTCCTTACATTTAATTCATGAATTAATTCGAGAAGTCATTATTCTTGTTCCTCTGATTAGTTTCGATTTATACAAATTTTTCAGTTGGAATGAGAAGTTCTGTTACCATGGATACAACCAGTTCTCAGGTGGATAGGTCCACTGACAGCGCACTGGAATTCCGAGAGCGAACTTCATCAGACCCCCTACAACAAAGTCCCACACTGAAGAAGAAAAATCTTACTAGAATGAAAAGTTTGCCAGTAAGTGGTGACCTTGGCCTTGGACATTCTTCAGCATCAAACCATGACCCTTCAAGGTCAACTAATACTAGTCAAAGGCCAGCAGGTCATTCCCTACCAAAACAGGCAGTGGTAACAGAAGAAGAAGATTACGAGGTTGTTGAGGCAAGAGGCAATGTTTATGACTTTGAGGAAAGGCTCCAAGGTAGTGAGACAGCCTCTCTGTCATCTAGAGAATCAAACCTTTTTCCAAGCCAGCGTAACTTGTTATATACAGACAGTGAGGACAACCGGAGTGCTTCGGTTAGAAGTAATAATATGGGAGACAGTGGTTTCTGTTAGCAGTGTTGAGTTATATTTAAATATTCCAAATGTTAATACATGTATATGCACTTATAACAAATTGGCACTGGATGAGTAATGTTTTTGTTTTTTTTTCATCCTTTGTTCTAGCAAAAAGAACTAATGCTGCTGAGAGTTTTCATTGTAAATCATTATTTTATTTTATCAGATTTGCTCAGCTTTGATTTGACCGCATACATGCATTTTGTTGTTTTGCCTGTTTCTAGGACAGCTTGTTTCAGCTGCATTTTTGTTGCTCGGGCTGTTCCAAGGACAGCTTGTTTCAGCTGTGTATTTGTTGCTCTGGCTGTTCCAAGGACAGTTTGTTTCAGCTGTGTTTTTGTTGCTCTGGCTGTTCCAAGGACAGTTTGTTTCAGCTGTGTATTTGTTGCTCTGGCTGTTCCAAGGACAGTTTGTTTCAGCTGTGTATTTGTTGCTCTGGCTGTTCCAAGGACAGCTTGTTTCAGCTGCATTTTTGTTGCCTGGGCTGTTCCAAGGACAGCTTGTTTCAGCCGTGTATTTGTTGCTTTATCTGGCTGTTCCAGCCGCGTATTTGTTGCTCAGGCTATTCTTAGGATATCTTGTTTCTGCTGCATTTTTGTTCCTCCGGCTGTTATGAAGTCATCTTCTTTTGTGCTTTCTTAGTTTCTGTTTCGACCATCAAAAGTTTAAAATGTGTTAAAAGTATTAACATGTTTCTATGAAAATATGCAGTTCACTGCTTGAATGTGTATTTGGAAGTTTGATATGTTCTTGTAGAGGGTTGTATTATAATTCCTGCAATGCCATTTGTTGTTGGATTTGTTGCTTTATCTGAAATGTTCTGCTTTTCTGTAAAGTTCATTTACCTATTATGCAGTATTATATTTTATTTACAGCATTTTAGTTATTTGTGTTGTATGCACAAGTGTTTCTTTTCAAAAGTCTATATACAGAAATTCACTGTAAAATTTACAGAAATCTGCATTTGTCTATGACAGTGTTTTCTTCATGTGCTCTGTGTTTAAAACTTACTGAAGATAAAAAGTAAAAAAATGAAAATGTTAAGTTTCAGCATATGATCACCAAATAAAAACCCTAACATTGGTAAATATATTATTTGTGTTGTGTTGTTCTATCTTGGTTACCATCAACATAGCTTATGGTAGGTCTGGGCCTATACCCAATTTACACAAATGAAAAATATGAATTGATCAAATCTGCAATACAGAACAATAGGAATGGAAAGGTGAAGGATATTTTTAATACTCGGTGAGCTTTTCGGCATCACAAATGTATCAAAATGCACTTTTTAACATTTAATGTATTGTATATTGATGCAGAGTATGTCCCACAATCCCAACATAGGTTTAGCCTATTACACAAGTATCATAGTGTGGTATTGAAATGAAGAACCAAAACATCAAATGTCACAGGATGGAATTTAAGTAATGAAACAAAACATTAAATGTCATAGGGTGGTATTATAAGTTAACAAATGTCATAGGTATTATACTGTTCACAAAAGTAGGGGATATTATTTTATTTTGTTATGATACAGGAAAGCTACTCTTTTATAGGAAATCATCATGTATATTTTTACAATGGTCGTTTATGTGTAGATAGCGTGGCCACGAAAGTATAAAAATCCCGTTAAAATTTGTGCTGCACAGGCAACTTTATGACTTGAGGGGTAGCACGCGGATTTTAACATAGACCGAAATCATGTTAATTGAGACTTTACTTGGGCAAAATTTTCAGAATATTGTGTTGTGAAGATGTCGAACACAAATTATCTATCAAATTTGCAATTGGAATTGTGAGACATCTAACAGAACGTCAGTCCGTTGTCTGTCGATGGTGGTCGCGCTGTCAAACAACTGGTGACGTGATTGATATGCAAAGAAGTGGATGTCCAAGATGTACTGATGTGTGAGACGACCGCTATGTTGTTAATCAAGCTCTCTGTAATTGAGGACTGACGGTCACATACCTTCAACAACGCCTTCAACATGTCAGAGGGGTCAATGTCTCGAGATAGACAATCAGAAATCGCCTTCACTTGGACGGTCTTAATACCAGGCGCCTTGAAGTGGTCTTGCCGTTGTCAGCAAAGCATCGTCATAAACGCTTGACATGGTGTAGACAGCGGCGTCGGTGGAATATTAACCAGTGGTCACGTGATGTTCAGTGACGAAGCCAGATTCAACGTAGACTTTCTTGATGGTCGAAGAACAGTTTGGCGTCGCCCAGGTAAACGTTTTACAGACACTACTAGGGTTGCCCACGACTGATATAGGGGTGGGTCCGTTATGGTATGGGTTGGCATCACTATGACTGCAAGAACACAGCTACATGTGTGCCATGGCAGTTTGACTGGACAGTACTACCATGACAACATGTTGGTTTCGCATGTTGTCCCGTTTTCTCAACGTCATGGCCAAGAATTCATCTTCCAGGACGATAACGCTAGGGCCCATAGGGAAAGACTTGTCACTGAGTTCCTGGAAGAGCAACATCCGTACTTTACCATGGCTAGCGATGAGCCCGGACTTATCACCTATTGAACATGTATGGGACATTCTTAGAAAATGTGTCCAAAGACGTGACTGTCCTCCTAGAACGTTACGTAAGCTCGGTGCGGCGCTGCAGGAAGAGTGGGTCGTTGCATAGCTTGTTGCGACAACAGAGGTGGTCCAACACGTTATTGAGGTCGTGTGAAAGTGATGACGTTAAGGTAATGACTTTGGACGCTATTTAAAGTACCAAAAGATGTCATGAAAGAGTTAAATTTATTTTCTATTGAAATGTGTGAATGAACTTGTTTATTTGATTAAATAAACATCAAAAGGTAAGAGTTTTCTTAATTACTCGCAATAACAATATTACCTACAATAACCCATATTTTCTTGAACAGTATATGAT
Source organism: Cyclina sinensis (assembly GCA_012932295.1). NCBI lineage: Eukaryota > Metazoa > Mollusca > Bivalvia > Venerida > Veneridae > Cyclina > Cyclina sinensis. The sequence goes on along the minus strand of JAAONU010000006.1, from coordinate 6,821,259 downwards.
AAAGTTACAAAACAACAAATTCCAAAGATAAACTGTCATAAGGTGAAATTACAACAAACAGTACATCAAATGTCATAGGGTTGAATTTTAATAAAGAAACAAAACATCAAATGTATTGGAGTGGATTTATAATAAAAGGACAAAATATTAAAAAGTCATAGTGTGGAATTTTTCTATTGAAATGTGTGGATGAACTTGTTTATTTGATTAAATAAACATCAAAAGGTAAGAGTTTTCTTAATTACTCGCAATAACAATATTACCTACAATAACCCATATTTTCTTGAACAGTATATGATAAAGTTACAAAACAACAAATTCCAAAGATAAACTGTCATAAGGTGAAATTACAACAAACAGTACATCAAATGTCATAGGGTTGAATTTTAATAAAGAAACAAAACATCAAATGTATTGGAGTGGATTTATAATAAAAGGACAAAATATTAAAAAGTCATAGTGTGGAATTTTAATCATAGGATGATATTGTTATAAGAAACTAAACATCAAATGTATTAGAGTGAATTATATTAATAGTACAAAACATATAAAGTCTTGGGGTGAAATTTTAATAAAGAAACAAAACATTAAATGTCATAGGATGATAAAAAATGAAGATACAAAACGTCAAATGTTTTAGAGTGGATTTATAATAAAAGTTCAAAATATTAAAAGTCTTAGAGTGGAAACAAAACATCAAATGTCATAGGATGATATTGTAATAAGAAACAAAATATCAAATGTCATAGGATGATATTGTTATAAGAAACAAAACATCAAATGTATTGGAGTGGAATTATATTAAAAGTTCAACACATTTAAAGTCATAGGGTGGAATTTTTATAAAGAAACAAAATATCAAGTGTATGAGAGTGGAATTAGACGCAAAATATCAAAAGTCATAAGGTGGAATTTTAATAAAGAAACAAAACATCAAATGTCATAGGATGCTATTATAATAAGAAACAAACATGAAATGTCATAGGATGGTATTTTAATAAGTAACAAAATCTCAAATGTCAAAAGGGTAGTATTATTTTAAATAAATATGTAGACATTTTGTTTTGCACTACATAATGACAAATACTCTGTCTAACTTGCTAATCACGAGCATGCTTGTTGTTAAATTGGAACTGAGAATCCATCTCATATCCTTCATGTTGAGTTCTAAGTGATTTATTTTAAGGTTAGTTCAAATCCAGTTCATTATGAAACACAAGGAAATCCTCAAGAAATGCATTTTGCACTAGTTCTAAAGTGTCCATTGAAACATTTTTTAAACCCTAGCTCCAAAGATTTATACTGTTTTTCAAACTCTGAAGCAGACAAATTTCTTTTCATTGCAACGTCCATTATGCGGTTTTGTGCTGTTCTAACGTGGTTTTAAACAAAACAGACGAAAATATGTCTTAAATGTGGAGGTAACTTTTAATCTGAAGAGCTTTTTACAGATTTTCCAAAAGCTGAAATTCTGAAAAATACTATCACCAATTGGCGAGCCTTTGATATATGTGTGAAGTAAGGTCCGTATCTTCGTTATACTATGTACAGTACGTGCTTTGCGTACCTTTCAGTAAATAAGTACATTTTCCTCACCGACATAGGTGAGAATCTCGTCTGCATCTGGAAGGTAAGCTTTTTGCTTTGCTAAAATGTCGAACGTTGTAACATATGGCAACAAATAGAGAACTTCGGTAAGCTTTTTGTTTTCCTAAAATGCCGATCGTTGTAACATATGGCAACACAGAATTTTGGCGTCCAATGAAATGCTGATTCATTTCTTTTCCCATTAAAATACCTTGTGAACTGCGGACAGAAAACATTCGAAACATCACTTGACTTTCAGAATGCCCACTCTTTGTGTCACGTGCCACGTGTTTACACTTGTGAGAGAACAACAGCGAGTATGCATTTCACACCACTAGAAAGTTTAATGTGTTTCTAAGACGTTTGTGGATCGAAAAGCTGGCTTTTCTATAAAACTGCTTCTCATTGACACTGACTCGAGTTTTCCGTCCTTTACACGTCTGCTAACTCCATAAAGCCTGAAATAGAAAATAGAAATTAACGCCATAGGATCCGCGAATTAATGTGTACAGTATAACTATCTTCCTTTGAGTCAAACCCCTTTCGAGGACCTAGACTTTGCACATCAACTAGTAAGACGGATAAAAAACAGATAGTAAAAGAAAGAAAGAATGTTTAAAAACAGGACGGGCTTGTTTATGGTGAGATGTGATCAATCACAGCCAGACTGCACATGGGCCCAGACAGAATCGTTCTGGGAGGGCATTCCGGTGATAACCTGTTCAGGGAAAGAAGGAGTACTTTTTATAGTCGTTACTTTTATGGATATGCCTGAATGCTTGGGAATGAGAAGTTCTTGATGATCTTTAGACAGGTTTTATATAATCGGGTGAAGGAATGGCCACCTCATTATATAAGATATTATGAAACATAATCAAAGCTGATCAATACGTCACAGATCAAGGCGTCCACCCAAAAGAAATAATAATGTCTGTGACACTTGATGTATGGTTATAATCTTTCTAGACCCAGCGGGAAGTCCTGCTCTGCACAGATTCGAGCTGATCGATTAATGCCACAGTGTAAGGGGACCGCACTGTCGAGGGGCCGTACAGGTGTTTTGTATGCAGTGCTCTGATATTATGTCTTAATGTTTGATTTGCCTTTTTTGTGATGTTATTTATATGATGGTTCCATGAAAGATTACTTGAGATGGTGAACTCCAAGCTATTCAACTGATGTTACAGTTTCTCACATGGTGTCGTGTAATTTATATTGTGTTGGTATTGGAGTCTTGTAATTTGTTTAACTTGGCATTTGGATGGATTGAACTTCATATCCCATTTTGATTCTCATAGTTCAAGCTGGTATACGTCGTGTTGTAAGAGGCTAGAATGAGAAGCTACTGAAAAAGAGGGGTATACGGCTGTATCATCTGCAAAGAGTCTGACTTTAGACTTTTTGACTGAGTCAGGACGATCACTTATGTAGATGAGGAATAGGAGAGGTCTAAGGACCGAACTCTGGGGGACATCAGAAAAGACGGGGATTGTGCCTGAGGAGAAACCATTGACAATTACAGCCTGTGTTCTGTTAGCTAGAAATGACTTGATCCATTTAAGATTTATGCCCCTAATACCATAGAAATACAGCTTATAAAGAAGATTTTCATGGTTGACCATATGGCTTTTGAGAAGTCATGGAGTATGAGGTCGACCTGACTTGTTTGATTGACTGGCTTAAGAATATCATCTACTAACATAAGAAGTTAGGTTTGACAAGACCTCTTTTCTCGAAAACCATGCTGCAGATCATAGAACATATTGTTTTATGTAAAGTGTTTAGTAATACTTGAAAACATTGTGTTCCAGTGTTTTGCACAGGATACTGGTAAGAGATATCGGACGGTAGTTGGTAGGGTCTGATCTGGAGCCTTTCTTAAAAACTGGGGCTACATTTGCCATTTTCCACATACTTGGGAGAGTAATAGACTGTAGGGACTTTTGAAATAGTTCGGTCAAAATTGGAGATTTCTTTACTTATGTTTTTGAGGACCACAGGTTTTATTTGGTCTGGTCTTGCGGCCCTGTCGGGATTTAAGTTTTCAACTTCTTGTGCAGATCGAGATTTCAGTGTCAGTTATGAGTTTTTAAGGGCTGTAGTTTTGATGCTGGAGAATCTCCTTACCTGTAACTGCGATATCCTGGGCTTTCATAAAAGCCAGGAATTTAAGTGAGAGAGGAGTCTTAGAAATGAAAACAGACTGACATTAGTGATTTAGAATTGTTGCTTTGTCTTGGTCCTCAGAGTGAAATATTTTGGTGCTTGAGAGTATCTATGCCAGTAGAATCCTGTCGTGAATGTTTAAATAGTGAGTATAATTTCTTTTTATTCGGTCTATGGTGTGTCTGTATATTTGATGAAGTATCGACGTTCACTTCAAGATAATCTTCTATGTACTTTTGATATGCTAATTTTGTTTACCTCTTACAAAGATGTTTTATCTTGAGGTAATCTTGTTTTGGTAGTTTTTTGGCCTTATATCTTTTGTAGGCTTTATCCCGTCTCCTATACATTCGTGTCAGGTAAAGATTTATCCATGCGAGCTTTTTTTTTGTAGACGACATTTTTGACGGGAATATGTTCTCTATTCCTAATTCTAAAGAGCTGACGGTGGTCTCCTACAGTTTCTGTACACTGTTATTTATATATGAGTTTGAACTACTTAGAGAGTTGTGTAATTCAGAAACATCTGACCTGAGACCATCCCAGTCGGGTTTCTTGTAAAGGTGGATTTTTCTCGATATTTGGGGCTTACTTTTGGCAGAGACATTTGACTGTACCAGGACAGGATCATGATCGCTGATACCTGGAATTACACTGTTTCGTATTACAATTGACGGGTTGTGCATTAAGAACAAGTCTAAGATATGGTTCTCACGGGTTGGTTCCTGGACTACTTGGGTGAGGTTATTGTAACGAATTGCCTGTAATATGACTGAAATCAACAGTCTTGGACTGGGGTAAAATTTCATCAATCCATTTTTGGCATCTTTAAATCTCCTCCCACCCAAATAGTTGTTATGTATTTTGATGCCATGAAGAGTGATTTCTTGAGCTCTTCAACGCTAAAAGGGCGATACTATTTGGGTTTATAATTGGCACCGATAAAAAAGGGCCTTAATCCTATCAGATCAAGTTTTACATATTTTCACAGTCTGTATTGAGATGGTTTCTTGTGCAGACAGCTCCTCGTGTTTGATTTACCCTATATCTTCTAAATGGTGTGTTGCCCAGGTCAGGGTTGAATACCTCATTATCATAGAGTTTGGGTCTGAGCCAGGATTCTATTCCTACGATAATGTTTAGATTTGTAGATGTAACCATATTTTCATATTCAGACTTTTTGTCAACAGTTTCTATTGATCTACATTTACAATGAGGATTTTGAATGAACACCGAACTTTGTTTTTGTTTTGATTGGATTTTGGTGGCTAACTGTGGGATGTTTTTCTGTTGTGTTTAGGTGTAGATGTTACTGGATGATCTGTGTTGTCTGGCTGTTTGATGTGTGATGGGCTCAGGACCTCTGTATCACTAAGGTTATTGAATTTGTTTGGTGTTGTGAAAGATGTGACATTGTGATGTTTAGGTTGTCACAGAACAAACACCTCCACGTCTCAGCAAGAGAGGCTCCAAGTCTATCATATATACTATCAGTTACATTTTGACAGTTAGCATGGTACCAGATGAACCTGTTTTCACATTCTACACCTTTGCACGTCCAGGTCACAGGCTGTTCACAGAAGCCATATGGAAAATTTGAAGAGGTGTTACCAATCACATCTCATGACATCTGGTATCAAGGTAGGTCCTGGATTTAGCTCAATATCAGTTGAGAGGATTAGCAGGAGACACTCAGGAATTTAACAGTTTTATATCTTTATAACTTTTTTGAGACCTTGGTATGCGCCAAGAAAATATTTTCAAGTAAAATGTCACACTGAACATAGAAGACGTCTTTCGAAACAGGACATGTATACAATAACAAATCTAAAAATGACAAAAAATAAAAATAATTAATTTGATACAAGTTGTACACGTGTAATGTTTTGTTAGCTATTATATTATACGTGTGTAGTATAAAAAATATGTAATGGATATATTGCATTACAAACAACATTCGTCATGTGATAAGTAGGCATGTAAATATATATACACACAAGAGCAGGTGAAACCGACCTGTGCCAATGGAGTGTCGCCTACATAAACAAGGTTGTTTTAGCTTGATATATCGAGAGGATGTGAACATGTAACAGGAAATTTCTAACACACCGTGCATTCTGTGTGATCTAGACGCCAGGTCCGTCACTTGCAATAATCGCAATACTTGTATCTGCGCCATGTTAACAGTAGATCAGTCATCAATATCCGCATTCCATAATTTTTCTATGGAAAGCCATGTCATCGGAAAAGAAATTTAATCACCTGTAGTTATATGGTACTTGGTAGTAACTTCATTTACTTTGTAACCTACGTAACAATTTACCAGTGTTATCACAATAGGGACAGGCCATAGATAGTAGTTAAACATGTAATTCTCTGTAAATGAAAGATAAGCGTGATTTACAAACACGTGATTACTAGCAGACGACCTTGTTCGATGTTAGCACGAGCCTCATACAATTAGTACATCGCCTCGACTTTATCCCAAGACACGACTGATGAATGGCCAAGATCACACAACACCAATAAAATCTTTACAAATAATGGTTTATTCAAGTACAACAAACAAACTTGGACAAGAAAATCGAGATTAGACATAAGCTTTCTTTAATTGGTTTGATGTACTCATAGTTTACAGTTCACCGAGCAATCTTCATGTGAATCTGACCGAAGATAGATTGTGAACTGTAGTTAGTTCGAACCTAAAATTCAGAGTAGGTTAACTGGAATACATAAAAATTGCAAGCAGGAGTCGCAGAGTGTGTTCCCTCTACTCTTCCCTATACTCTTCTTAAAGACTTGAACTGGTTACTGGACAACGGGTTACAGGACAACGGTGTCCCGTACCTATAAATGACTTATCATTTTCAACGTTCCCAGTACAGTGGTCTCACGTTGTCGTCTTAAGGCGTTTTAAGACTGACTTGTTGATAGTTTGTGACATTTTGTTGCCAAAGTAGCGATGAATAGCCTGTTCTTATACATTTATTTCTTATTCATATTTCTATAATATGAGTTTAGGGGAGACTGGGGGCGCGTTAATGGTCGAGATAATCCACCTTTCAATGTTTTACCCTAAGGGAGAGGGCGATGGGTGTCGGGCTAACACATAGGAATTTGAAAATATTCCTTTATTATTCCCACCCTAGATCAATAACAATTTGTCAAAATCCCCACAGTTGTAGACGCTTTCAAGATAAAATGACACTGAATCTATAAAGTTCCGTTTATAGAAGAGAACATCGTCGAGACCTCAAACGTCGCATAATTTGATAAGCAAGGGCATGATGGATGTACTGCCTTGAAAATTGAGTCTGACATAATTTTATGTCATTTAGATGACATTATGATCAATTTGGTCACTAGAACACCTTAACGGAGACCAGGAAAATGACCATATATTTGACCATAGCGGCAAATATATACTTGCGTCTTTCGCCAAATGATGTTAGAAAAGACGCATATAAGTGTGCGAAAGCTTTTGACATCAAGGTTCAATATTCCAGGTTGATAAATTGATGACTCCAAGAGACCTGATGAGTTGTCAGTAATGACCTCTGAGACATTCAGATAAAGAACTACTAGTTTTAGTAGGAAAATGTGGCATCTTTCTTCACCAATTTATCAAACATTTTAGACAGAGATGTCATTTTGTTGGAGCTCTGCAGTGTTGTAGGTGTAGTGGCAATAGTATACTCGTGTCCAGGTATCCAGGTCATTGTCGTGGATCTTTGGTCAGATAGAGAGGAGAATGTTGTAAAGATCGACGCCAAACTCGAACTAGCTGTTTCAGGTGGGCAAGGAAGTGTACTCAATGATGATACGCTGACTCAGCTAAAAAAAAAACGGCGCAACAAGTGCGACAAAAGCTTTTCTCCCTAGCTGATAAAGCACCATCCAAAGGCATAGCCTAGAAAGCACTAAAGATAGCAAGTCTAAACGACGTAAGTCATTGTAACCGATACACCCGAGGAGAGACAAAAATGAAAACGAGACGAAAGAAAGTCAAAGTCAACACTAAAATTTTGAAAAAGCTGCCTATATACATGCCGTTGGCATTCAAGCTTCAAGTTGTTTGAAACGCTGCAATATGTAATCTTTAAAAGAGTGATATATTTATTTTGTAATATTTCGCCCCGGTCTCCCTTACTTTTGTGTTGTCTATTCATGGTTAAATGTTGATTTTGTTTTGTTTATTTCATGTTCATTACTTTAATATTTATATCTTTATGCTTTATTCAAAGTTTGCCAATCCAGCGTTCATTTACGTCAATTATTTTAAACAGAACAATTAAACTTGACATATTTAAAATCATTATTTAGACGCTTACTGAATACCAACATGGTAAAATCGATGTTGTACTATGTTTTACCCGCTTTTTTGTTGTTGAAGATTTCGTAACATTAACCATTTTCACAGTGACAGACAAAGTCGGCCTTGGTTTAGTGCATTTTATGTTCTTGGTAACGCAGCAGATAAAACAACATCTAACAGAGAGGGCGGGTTCAAGCTATTACGCCATGAAACTACGACTTAAACGACAAAATGCATGCATATACTGTCCAGGGAATGTCGGAGATATTTCTCTCGAAATCGGTTTAAACCTCTAAGACCATAAAAAGAGAATACTCAAAATTCCTTTATATAGTGTATCTTGTTTGACTTTTTAATATACATGAACACTATACGGCCAAAACTGAACAGTTACACGGAACACGGAACAGAGTAAACAATAATCATCGGCAACTTTAGATCAAACAGGGGTACACGTTAGACATTCAGTATGAACTGAATTTAGTAACAAATAGAAATGGCAAGTATGAGACTTGGTACACGAGAGACTCTCAGTATGAGCTAAATATTTTGGTGATATAGTAAAGTTTTGAAGAGACTTATGAAGTATATTTACGTATTAGCTGAGGTTTTGGGTGACAGAGTAGTACGATGTATAAGATTAACTTCACAGAAGGTCTTAAGTTTGAGCTTAGGTTTTTGGGGTGACATAGTGATGTAAACTATTAGGCGAGACTCGAGATTCATTCGGTAGGAGCTGAGGTTTCGGATGACATAGTAATATTATGTATGCAAATTAAGTATACAATACATAAATCAATACATAAGTAATAGCAAACATTATCCAGTTTAATGTAAAAGTTAAAAATACTGTTACGTAGGTAACAAGTGTGAGAGTTAATGGACATTGCTACATCCGGGCTCAGCTTGCACTGCATGCCAGTAAGTGAGAGTAGAGGAGTGATGGCAGCCGTTGGGTCCTCCATTATGTTCCCTAGCATACCCTTCACATGTCCTTGGACAATGATAATGTGCAGCATAACGCTCCATGTATTTCTGAACACAAAGCGAGGCGCAGTGGATATCGTCAGCGCACGCTTTCCAACCTATAGAACAATACAACACGTTTCTGATTCTTCGTTATTTAAACGAACCAAAACAGAAACAAAATATACCTCCATTCCAATTGTACAAACTAAGCCCTCTCTAATAATTTCCTTAAGAGCAACCTCGAAGGTAATAATTACCAGGTCCAAAACTACAAAAAGTAATATAAAAGATTAAAAGTAATATAGTTGCAACATTTACGTAATTACATCAAAGGTGATTTTCGGAGAGAATCACTGAAGACGTCACAGTTCTATGCATTAATGTGATTTTGGCCGAAATATAATGCAGTCTTTGAGTTCAAGACAGTTTGAAATTAAACTTATTTGTAGACCTGAACAGTAAAGAAAATTCTAAAATTGAGATCAACTTTATACCTGATCCTGGACTACCACAGTCAGTCCAGTAATCGTGTTTGATCTGGAAGTATCCACAAGACAGCGATCCTGAGTCCATATGACATCCGATGGGTTTACATCCAGATTCCCTCTGTAATGTACCCATAAATACGTATAATAAAACAAATACATGTATACTGTCTTATATGAAAGTCAACATGACATATTTTGTCTGAAACAGAAGTATTTCACGAGTTTATTTTCACAATTTAACCTTAATTTTGCATTCATGTTTATTGTATATTTTCAAAATCTTGGGCATTGCGACACCTGGAGTGAAACATAAAACAATATTTTACACTACCCCGATGAAGAATACATTTTAAAAGTGACTCGGACTGTGACATTTAAAAATATAGCTGTCGTTTTGTTTTTGTTGTTGTTGTTTATCACAAGAAGGCCTTATAAAAGATTACATTTGTGGCAAATCTTTTAAGACGTGTTATTATTGTTTTTATATTAATTTGAGTTATTTTTCACTCCCAGTCTACATGTAATTAAACTTCACGTCTTGAAGATATTTTACGCAACCCTTTGATCCATTAACAACGGAAAAGGCGAGGAAAATCAACGTAGAACATTTTATTGTAATAATAACAGTTTTAAAAGATAAGAGAGAGAGAGAGAGAGAGAGAGAGAGAGAGAGAGAGAGAGAGAGTAAACGAATACGTTTTAAATATTAGTGTTCCAGTAATTTCTGAATTCACACTGAACTAAAAAAGTGTCCGTTACACCCACCTGACAGATACACTGGAGACATGCCTGAGACACAAGGCCCGTAGTGAATGTCGCCCTCTTTTCTATATCAGCAGCGGCGACCACACCAACAAATAGCAAGGCAACAAGAGACAACATCTGGCTTTAAAACTGAAACAGCGAAAGACGTTATGTGGTATTCGTTTAAAACAAGTGTTTATAACGACCAGATTATCTTAGGTTATCTTATCTTACATTTCCACATTTGAAATTTTGTAATCACGATATTGTGAACAATTTTTATAATCGTGAACAAATAATTCAGCCTGTATAAATTTCACAGGTTATTTCGAGACCAAAACGGACAGATAATCAAACAGCCGGACAGACAGAAAGAAGAATCCTGGACATAGTGGCAGAGAAGTTGATATATCATACTTGTAAATATATGTCATCTCTGTGTAAGAAAATCAATAAAACACAAACTGCTATACTTTCTGTCAGCATCGATATTCATTACTTAGTTTTGCACGCCGTTGGGAGCCCTTTTTCAAAATGATGGATTTTTTGTTGCTTGTCGTTTTCAACTTTATTGCCTCAGGTTAAAGTTGCTGTATAATGAAAACAACATTGGACACCTTCAACCAGAAGGGGTCGTTATACAATGACATGTTTGTAACATCAGGGAGATGGACAGCCCAATGTCTATAGGTCCAAGGATCGTTAGGATTGTCCCTGTTTGAACCAAAATGTTTTTTGATTGTATGTATACGTCATTTTTGCAAGGTTGTTATAAACACTATCCTTCTCTCAAATGAGTCGTGTATTATTTACCTATTTTTGTGTATTTCCTTTAGAGGATAGGAGTGACACAGCTAGCAAGTCCAACTTGATACAGGAAAACAAAGTCCGCCCACATTGAACAGACATATTCCTTGTTATAGACGTAAAGGTGAGCACAAGGTAGATATATAAAGAAGAACAGAAGCATGACCTTCAGTACGTCAATACATTTGTGACATTCAGTTTATTATACGGTACTGGGAAATGAAATATATTGGCATTATTATCTGCACAGCTTTTCGGCTACGCAACTTTAGTCAGCACTTTGAAATAATTGTGCAATTTATATACATGTATGACTGTCATAGTGTTTTACAATTCTGCATTGAATTGACGATGAAATTTTTATTAACTTAGATCTATAGACTATTCTATTTTGTATATTTGATAGAAATAAAACGAATGAGTATTCACGCATTTTTGAAACTGCTGTGTTATGTTTTGTAAGTAATTCGTACAAAAATAAATATTTCAGAAATACATAATTATAGTAAGCATATCTTTTAAATTTGTATCATTATTTTATTCATTATAATGTAGTTATAAATAACCCATATCTCTTTTAGCAAGGGAAAGTTATTTGGGAGACATCTTTAGATTTACGTTTATTCTAGTCTACTATCTGTGCGAAACACGTGTATTTGATTTATGGTGTATTACTTCGACCTCATTATCTACGAGATTTCTCTTACGGAAATGTACGGAGATGGCAAAGTAGGTAAGTAGGTGTAATGTCTTATGTTGACCTCACCTGAGAGCAGGTTAGTAGACGCAGACCTATAGTTCTTAAATGATCTAGCAAATTTCGTTGTTACCTTATTTCAAGTTTACTAATTACAACATTTTGGTGACCTTTTATGTTTTTTCTCACTCATGTTCAACTGTCAATATCAACTGATTAGGAATTTGTAAATCGTGTGGAATTCTTGTTTTTGAAAAAAGAATACGTCAGAACAAGAAACTGCCTCAGAAAAAAGAGGATATTACTAATTGCAATATATTTCATATGAAGGTATTGCTCATGTATGAGCTCTATAAGGCAAGTCTCCAGTTATAAATAAGATGGAACACCTGAAGTACTACGGAAGGGAGACAACTACAGGAACAAAAAAAGCTGTCAGTAGGGATGCAATTTTGGCAAACAAAGTGATGAACTTCCTATTATAGTCGGACAATGCAAGGAAAGTTCTTAATTGTCTTTGGTCTTCAGCTTGCTTAATTCGTTCTACCCTCTCTTCTTCTTTTTCTATTTCACACTGTTCAATGAAGCTAATGAAACCAGTCAGAGACACTATATCTTATTATATGTCTCTGAACCAGTCAATGAATTGGTCGAACGATAAGACCTGCTTATCCATTTCTACAAAATCATATTCAAAATGTCTAAGTGCTCTTTCCACTTAAATGTATGTTCAAGATGGTGTTCTACATAACTGCAATATTGTAACATCAACAACATTTAGTTAAATGTCGCACCCGAAAGAACCATTCCAAATGGCATCTTTTTGAACTTGTAACTCTTAAAAATTCCGTTTACAATGGTTAATGGACGGGAATCTGCTGCTTAAGGAATTTGCCACTAACCTGTGGTCAGACCAATCTTTGCGAAGAGTAATCGGTATTTTAGATCTAACACATACTGGTTAGTGTTATGTGTCTTTGGTATTTCTGATGTTGTCTTCAATTCTTACAACACGTGCATCGGTACTAGGACTGTTCTGCCATAAAGTAATTAAAATGGTGATGATCCCGTGCTGGCTTGTACGACTTCTCTATCGGCTAATAAAACAGCAGCAAGGTATCTATCCAGGTCTCTCGACATCAAACGACCACTTCTTTTATCAGATCAGAGGAAACTGGCTGCCCCTGTCGCTTAGTATTTCACACGGGAAACAAACCATCTAAGAGTGCCTCGGCAACCTGTTCTCTGTTTCTCTGTTTATAAAGACAACTGCCTTTGAATACCGTGCGGCATAGCCTTCTAGCGTAAGTTAGTATGTTTCTGTTTCCACTGTCAAAACTAGTACTTTTGGACCTGAAATGTCCTTTGTTACACAATGGAAAGGTTTATCTGTGATTAGAATCTCTCCCAGCATTTATATCTTTACTGTGCCTTTCGGAATAATTTTCTTACATATGGCAAAAGAGCAAGAGAAGCGGGATACTTTTCCAGTAATTTCTGGCCAAAAGAATCTCGACATGACTCTACTTATCTCTACCACGCTGAAAAATGCCGTACAGCATTACCAAGTCCCATTACTATTTCCCTCAAAGACTTCGGAACCATAGTGTGTTTGATATTCTTATCCGAAACATCTACATATCTTGTACAGGAATCCATTTCGTTCTTGTGTTTAGTACTAGTTCTGGTATCGTTTTGCTCTCTTCCTGTAGCATAATCCATTAGTTTCTTCTTCTGGTAGTTGTGTCTTCTCGGGATTCCGACGCAAGAAGGCACACATAAAGCTTGGAAGAGTTTTCTCTGATTGCTCAGACAACTTGGCAACCTTTTTTGTCAATTAACTTTAATTCTCTGCTACCGACAAATCCTTTTCTTTTGTCACATTCCCTTGCTTTCTTCACTGGAGAGTGTATCCATAAGCAGCCATCACTTATCTATTTTCTGTACACTCTTCTATAGGTTTCTGTACTCTAAGGTGTTTGAATGCAGAAGACATTTTCCTATCTGTCTACCGCACTTTGCAAAATTGTCGTTTTTACACATTTGTTGTCATCTTACTCAAAGACATTCTTCTCCTGTGAGCTAGCTCCCTTTTACTACTTAATTAGTGTGGTGACCTGCCTTATTGACTTTAGTGTCATTTCTTTAAAAAAACAGATTACTGTGCTGAACAACTCCTAATGAATTGCTCTCATCATTAATTCATAGAAAGGCACGTATGTTCTCTCCTAACCTGCCATCTGTTCTTCGGGTCAAATAGCTTCCAAGTCTAGCTGCATTATAGAAGACAGGCACAACCTGGTCTGGCTTACTTATCCGAAACTCTGCTCTAAAACCTTCTTCGGTTAGCTGATACCGTTTTAGTGCTGCTACTTTCAATGTTCTATAATCAGATGCCCTGATGTAGACAGGCTCATGCAGACGACTAACCCTTTTCCAGCCAATGTGAAACCAATGATTACGGTCCAAGTACCTTCTCTCTACTTTTGGCACACTTTCCAAATCTTTTAATGGATTTTATGTTAGTAAAATATTTTATGGCCAAGATGGTTCTTTTATTATTTTTGTGTGACGGATACCGTTTAAATCAAGCAGCAGTAAACCGGATCACGGAGCACAATAATGCGCATGCGCACTTCCTTCCACTCTCGCTAAACAAAGAAGAAAGTTAATTTATTTTACATCACATAATTTTCCAGTTCTACGGAATAAAAACTTTTTCTGTCCGCTCTTGACTCATTGCAAATTGTGGCGAACAATTGGGCACATCATCTAGTGTGTTATTCAAGACGGATTGCTATGGTATTCCTGCATTTTTACGGGAAAATGTTGCCGTCATATTTTTTCCTTTGTTCAAAAATTTGCAAGATGGCGGACCTGAATTGAAGAAACTGAACTTTGTGTTTCCAATTGTGTTTAAGGTGCAACTATTTGGACATTCCTTTGTGAAACGGTTGAAATCATTTATAAAATCATCACCGGAGTTCTCTTATTCATTTAATCTTCCACCACAGGACTTTTTGGTGCAATACACAGGTTTCCCGGGGGCTAAAGTGCAAGATCTGAGAGCAAACTTGGAGCATGTTTCGGATTTTGAGCCGGATTTGTTAATTTTACTTATTGGCACAAATGATTTATATCATTTCGATGCCACATCTACAGCTACTCACATTCTAGACCTTGTCGACACTTTACAGTACATACTCCATGTTCCAAAAGTGGTGGTCTGTCAGACAACTTACAGAGTTCCCGCTATCGGTCTTTCCAGATACCCAGTCAACGTGGAGGGTTTCAGTGTCAAAGTGGATGAACTAAATCTCCAACTAGATGCGCTGTTAAAAGAAAATTCCTCTGTACTCTGGCGGTTGAAGGGATTTTGGTCTGAACAGTCTTTAAAGACAGTGTTCTGTCCTGACGGTGTGCATTTATCACTAGAAGGGAACAAGAAACTATACTCTAACCTGAGAGCAGCCATTGTTTATGTCAAACGGCGTCAAAAGTGCTCCAGTTGAGACAGTTAAGTATAGCTTAATTTCACTGCCTTGCTGAAACATTAATATATCATGCATTTTCTGGCAGATGATTTATCTAGGAATGTTCATCTGGCTACAGCAGTACTGTTATTCCAAGTTAAAGTTCAGAATATTTATACGTTAAGTTTTAGTGGTAATTTCCAATGATGAAAATAGGACATAATCCCAAGTTACTGCAGTATTCATAAGCTGTATTGTTCATTATTAGTATTTTCACTGATTTCTTTATTTTATTTATTTCCGAGCTTGTACTCGAGACTAATCCGGGTATGTACCCGAGACTTGTATGCTATTCATTTATTTATTCAAGGGAAGCATTCCTGGCTATCATCACAATAAATTCTGAGCTTGTACTAGAGGCTTTATTGGGGAATTTCTTGCAATATATCTTAAACTGTGCATGTTTAATATTATTCAGGACAAGCTTTAATTATTTCTTTTTCAACAATTTTCCAGTTTATACTGAGGCATAATCCGGGCATGTACCCGAGACTTGTACGGTTGGCCCATGATTAATTCTATTCATGGCAAGCTTATTAACCTGTTTTTCAACAATTTCCGAGTCTATACTCGAGACATATTCCGGGCATGTACCCGAGACTTGTACATAATTGTCACTGATTAGTATTCATTTATGACAAGCTTATTAACTTGTTCTTATCAATTTCCGAGTTTGTCCGCAGGGCATTATCCGGGGAAACCCGAGTCTTGTACATATGTCGTCTATTTAGGGCAAGCCCCTTTTCAATTTCCGAGTTTGCACGCCACAGTCCAATATTCCACTTTCGACCAGGCCGTCGCCATGGTTAGGGACCTAGGTGAGGGATGTCTGATGTCTAAAACTGATATAGACTCTGCTTACCGCATCATACCTGTCCATCCAGCTGACTATCCCCTCCTTGGTTTCCAATTCAACGGTTGTTTCTTTTACGATCGTTCTCTCCCTATGGGGGCAAGCTCTTCCTGTGCCATTTTTAACCGCTTTAGTTCAGGTTTAAAGTGGATAGCTCAGTCAAAACTTTCCATTAGAAACATTTTACATATTCTGGACGATTTTCTAATAATGGGTCCAAAAAACTCAAATAAGTGTGATTCTGATTTGGCGGTTTTTCTTGATCTATGCAAAGCTATTGGGGTTCCAATAAAACACGAGAAAACAGTTGCAGCTACGACTGTCATAGTTTTTATGGGTTTAGAAATTGACTCGATTAAAATGGAAGCTAGGTTGCCAAGGGATAAGCTGGCTAAACTTCATGAGCTACTTAACTTTTACAAAACCCGCAGGAAAATTAAGTTACGTGATTTACAATCTCTCCTGGGCCTTCTTAATTTTTGCTGCAAAGTGGTCTTGCCTGGTAGGGCTTTTCTGAGACGACTCTTTGATCTAACCAAAGGGGTTCTCAAACCCCATCATAGAATTACATTATCTAAAGAAGCAAGACGCGACCTAACAGCTTGGCATCTTTTCATTGACCATTTCAATGGAAAGCACATTTTGCTAGATCAGAAATGGTTAACCAATGATGCAGTTCATTTGTTTACCGATGCATCAGGTTCTATTGGTTTTGGAGCCATTTTAGACACCCACTGGTTCTATGGGCCTTGGCCTGCGCAGTACACTACTGCAAATATTACTTACAAAGAATTTTTTCCGATCACGTTAGCTCTTGAAATATGGGGGTCTAAGCTTGCAAACAAATGCATTGTATTACATTCTGACAATGCGGCAGTGGTACATATCATCAATAAGCAGTCCTGTAAGGAAGCACAAATCATGTTTTTGGTCAGACGGCTGGTCCTGGCATGTATGAAACATAATATCCTTGTCCGCTCAGAACATTTGTCGGGCAAGCGAAATACCTTAGCAGATATGCTTTCTCGTTTACAGATAGAAGACTTTCGGCGGAACGCACCATTCGCAGACAAAGTAGCCACTCATGTGCCAAGCGCTTTACTCGAACACCATTAGGCCAGGTGGTTAGCCTTTTATTAGAGGGTTCTTTGGCTGAAAGCACAAGACATTCGTACCGCACCGCTTTTGAACACTTTCGTTCTTTTCATGTCAGGTTTTACGGTTCAAAGCCAAAAAACAGAATCTCGAACAACAAAATAACAACATATGTGGCGTACTGTCATTCAGCTGGCATGAAATATTCGAGCATTTGCTCCAGAGTTTCGGCCCTCAATTATATAAACAAATTACAAGGTGCAAAAACTTCAGGTCAAAGTTTCCTGGTTAAGAGAGTTCTTTTGGGATGTAAACATGCTTCAGCTAATGCTGACAAGAGACAACCAATTACCAAAAAGGTGTTGGGAAAGTTGGTCTCAGTGTTACCCCACTTATTCGACTCTATATACAACATTACGTTAATTCGGGCTATGTTCACACTTGCCTTTTTTGCTCTTTTGCGGGTTGGCGAGATCACCGTTACAAGTGTGGCCAACCATACCATCTCAGACAATGACATAACGGTCAAGACCAAAAAAGGCCAACCTGTTTCTGTGTGTGTTTCGCTCCGCCATTATAAACATTCGGTGTCTCCATTCAGTGTAACCATACAACCACAACGAAATAAGAAGATCTGCCCAGTTCTTGCAATTCATGCTTTTGCAAAAATGCGACCAAGGAAGAGCAGCCCCTTTTTCCTTAACAAATCAGGAACCCCTGTAACGAACAAGCAATTTAGTCAGATTCTAAGGAATTGTATTTCTAAGATAGGCTTAGACCCCAAATCATACACGTCTCATAGTTTTCGTATTGGGGGTGCAACACTAGCCCATAACAGGAATTTCACTGATTCACAAATACGCAAACTAGGCAGATGGCGCTCAAATGCGTTTCAATCATACTTACGTCCCAAGTCTGTTCTGTTTTAACCCAAACGACTGTCCTTTGTTGCATGATATTGTTTTTCAAATCATGCTGTACTTTCTGTCTCAGATTGCGTGCCATTGATAGTGTTTACTCAGTTCCTTGACTGACTTAGGCGGCAATGGAACCAGTTTCTTTCTTGTTTAAACATTTTATGTTTATGATCATTACCTTAACTTTGGGTATTTTATGGAAGGCATCTCTTACATTGTTTGTTGTATGTTTTTGTTCAGACTTCATACCATTCATACTGTATACTAAGTTCTTTGACTGACTGAGGCAGCAATCGAACTATTTTTTCTTTTTCCTTGACTAAACATTACAGGTTTTTGAACATTACATTAACTTTGTACATTTATACAGAAGTCTTGTTGTACATTTTGTCTCAAACTCTGTGCTTTTCATATTGTTAACTAAGTTCCTTGACTGACTTAGGCAGCAATGGAGCCATTTTTCTTTGTTTAAACCATTTTCGTTAATGAACATTACATTAACTTGGTATACTTTTTCAGAAGTACTGTTGTGCATTTTGTCTCAAACTCTGTGCCATTTATATTGTTAACTAAGTTCCTTGACTGACTTAGGCAGCAATGGAACCATTTTTTGTTTTCTTTGTTTTGAACCATTTTCATTAATGAACATTACATTAACTTTGTATACTTTTTCAGAGTCCTATTATGCATTTTGTCTCAAACTCTGTGCCTTTTATATTGTTAACTAAGTTCCTCGACTGACTTAGGCAGCGATGGAACCATTTTTCTTTGTTTAAACCATTTTCGTTAATGAACATTACATTAACTTGGTATACTTTTTCAGAAGTACTGTTGTGCATTTTGTCTCAAACTCTGTGCCATTTATATTGTTACCAAGTTCCTTGACTGACTTAGGCAACAATGAAACCATTTTTTCTTTGTTTTGAACCATTTTCGTTAATGAACATTACATTAACTTGGTATAATTTTAAAAAGTACTGTTGTGCATTTTGTCTCAAACTTTGTACCATTAATATTGTTTACCAAGTTCCTTGACTGACTAAGAACCTTACGTCCACTTTGTATACTTTTACAGATATCCTGCTGTACATTACGTATCAAACACGTTTATGAACATTACATTATTTTGGTAACCGTTCCAGAAGTCATACTGTACATTTTATCTCAAACTTCGTGTCATTAATATTAATATCCTTGACTGATTTAGGCAGCAGTGGCAAAGCAGTCAGGCGATCGGAGTTACAAGAGTTTGCTCGTCTGGGGGGACATGAAGACCAGAACTTCCTGGTCTCCATGCTCATGGCGGAATTTTTATTTCCCCAGATAAAACAAAATTTGTTACATTACTTTTGTTTGAACTTTCTAGTCAACTTAGCTGATGTTTGTTGCAATTTGTAGTTTCATTTTGTTTACCGGCTTTAATAAAAGCCCTCTTACAACAGACTTGTATTTTGTTATTAATTTTGTCTTACAAGCTTCGCAATCTCTTGCAACTCCTATGGAACCACTTGATGGCCATAAATGGATTTTATGTTAGTAAAATATTTTATGGCCAAGATGGTTCTTTTATTATTTTTGTGTGACGGATACCGTTTAAATCAAGCAGCAGTAAACCGGATCACGGAGCACAATAATGCGCATGCGCACTTCCTTCCACTCTCGCTAAACAAAGAAGAAAGTTAATTTATTTTACATCACATAATTTTCCAGTTCTACGGAATAAAAACTTTTTCTCCTCCGCCTCCCATTCCTCCGCCGCATTTTACTGCTGTTTGGATTGACCTTCATTCAGATTATTTTGTTATTCACAAAGTATTAACCTTCTTGCATGATACAAAGGATATCCGGTTTTCATTACTGTGCAAACATTTTCTTATTCTTTATGATTGCGTTTCGATTTATAGAAACTATAAATGTTACTTAGCTGCTGGCGGAAATTTTGTTTTCTACAAATAAAACAAAATTTTGTTACATTACTTTGTTTGAACCTTCTAGTCATCTTAGCTGATGTTTTGGCGGAATTTTTATTTCCCCAGATAAAACAAAATTTGTTACATTACTTTTGTTTGAACTTTCTAGTCAACTTAGCTGATGTTTGTTGCAATTTGTAGTTTTATTTTGTTTACCGGCTTTAATAAAAGCCCTCTTACAACAGACTTGTATTTTGTTATTAATTTTGTCTTACAAGCTTCGCAATCTCTTGCAACTCCTATGGAACCACTTGATGGCCATAAATGTAGGTATTTTTGTCGTCTTGCCTCCTGTCAACTTCAGACGCAGTGCCTTGCTGTAATTCTCTCTACCCCCTTTATTTTCTCGAAGCTTTTCGATTTCTAGATCTTGCTCTTTCATCTGTAGTTGAACTACAAACTTTCTTTTTTGCAACTCCCTTCTCGTACTAAAAATTCATGTTTGTCTAGTATGTACACCGTAAGGTTTGAGTGGAGTAATCATTCTCCAATTTCCAACTATTGTTCGAAATTCATGTTAGTCTGTAGAGGTGCTATTAATTCATAATTTTCTTGTTGTGATCCCTGACGAACCCCAAATTGCAACTCATTGCCTAGTGAGTTATTTTAGTATAAGCTAAGTATATGTCTTAACTAGATTGCTGCGCTTCCCCGACTTGCTGCGCTTCCGGGATTTTACTGCACTTTTCTGGATTTAATGTGCTTCCTGTATTCGCTGCGCTATCTGGACTTTCTCCGCTTCCCGGACATGCTTTGCTTCAAAAACCTGTTGTGCTAACAGACTTACTGCTCTTCTCCGATTTACACACATCCTGAAATTACTGAATTTCTTAGAGTTACTGCGTCTGTGGCCTTGCTCCGCTTTTAAGACGTACTGCGCTTCTTACAATTCCCACGCTTTTTATTCGCGTTGAACTTCTTGGACTTACTGTGCTTCTTAGACTTACTGTGCTTCTTAGATTAATTGCGCTTCTTCAACATACTGCGCCTCCTGGACTTAATCAGCCTCTAGGCCGACTTTTTGACAATATCTGCAAAGTTCTCTCTCTGAAACGTTTTTTCCACAGTGTTATCTCCAGGTCATTTTTAATTCTGTATTCAACACATACGATAAAGAAACAAGTTTAGCAAGTTTTCTGTTAGATGCTAGATATTTACATATGAACATTTTTACTCAGAATACAAATTTATTGAAAATGTATGCTAGTCCTTGAATGAAAAATTTTAGACTATTTCTGCACTCTATAAGCGAAAAGAATGTGTGAAAATACAGAAATCTGGTGCGTCATGAGCCATTGAAATTTACAGGTTTTAGAGTTTCACACAACATAATTATAATCTTTTTACATATACACTGCAACCGAGAAAAACCGTAGCAATTTCAACTTAAATGGGGCAACGCTCAGCAAAAACATTAGATCTGCGTCAAACGGCCATTGGAATCTTGAGACTGGCATGATATCAAGAAAGATTGCTCGCAATTTTAATGTACCTGCGTTTACCATTATTCGCCTAAAGGCTTAATTCCAGCTGACAGGAAATGTATCTGACAAGCAACGATCTTACAGTCCGCAGAAAAACGACGCCTCGAGAGGATACCTACAGAGTCACGGTATCACGACATAACAGGTTAATGTCTAGCTGGAAGTTAACTTCTCATCCAAGGAATATAACATGAACCAGAGTCTGTGATATGACTATCAGTGCACGGCTTTATGGACGTCGACCTTATGTTTGGCACGAGTTCATTGAGCTCGGATTCATCGTTGCTGGACTAGTAGACAGTGAAATGATGTTTGGTTCTCCGGTGAATATCGCTTTAACCTATACTTTGCTGATGGCAGTGTTCGTGTGTGGAAAAAGAAGGGGTGAAAGACTAAACCCTGAAAACGCCATCATGCGTGACCGATATAGTGGCCAGATATTGTGACGAGATCATCCTGCTAGTGGTGGTACCTTTTCTAAGTCAACGGAACGTCGTGATATTCTAGCAGGAGAAGGAACGTACAAACTCGGCGAGACATACACATGATATTTTGTGCCGAAACAATGTGAATGTGCTTCCGTGGCCTGTAAAATCGCCGGACCTTTCACCACTTGAACATCTAGGCCGTAAGACTAGAGAACATAACTACGTCAACAACGTGCGTGACCTTGAACTTTCTCTTCGTGAGGAGTGGGCAATGATTCCTCTACGTACGGCTGATGTAGGTGTGGCAAATTCGTCTGTATTTGGCGAACATACCAGATATCGACAGTTTCCCTACCAACTCCTCTTTCTGTCGGAAATTGAATTCACTTTTGATATCAACATATTTCAGTAAAAAAACTAGATATAGTTGCTTATAAATTTGTTGAGTAGTAGGTACCTTTGTTTTCATTACATTAAATACGGAGATTAAACTTTAAAACTTGATAAACTTATATTTATAGGTTCAGTAGGAGCTGAGGATTCAGATGACATAGAGCGATGTAACTTGTATTACAAATTCGCGATCAAGTTAAAATCAGCACATAGATAATAACAAAAAATACACTGGTTTTTTTTATAGATTTTGTGCAATATTATTACACACATTACTAAGAGTTAATGAATATTGCTACATCCGGTTTCAGCTTGCACTTCATGCCAGTAAGTGAGAGTAGAGGTTTGATGGCAGCCGTTTGGTCCTCCATTATGTTCCCTAGCATACCCTTCACATGTCTTTGGACAGTGGAAAAACGTAGCATATCGTTCCATGTATCTCTGAACACACTGCGAGGCGCACGTAATATCGTCAGCGCACTCTTTCCAACCTAGAGAATGATAATGACAGTTGTAGGTTGCATTTTTTGTGCAAATTGCTTGCTTTCTAAACTAACGGTTTATTAGACGGTTTCTATGTCTGCATTATTTAAACGAGCAGCAACAAAAACTAAGGACGCCGTAAAACCTCGGCTATCTCCGGAAATTTCCGTTAAAGTATGGCAAAACTACAATAAAACTCAGTACTTATGAAAGGTGATAGAATAAATTGGAACAGTTGTACTTATAACTCCGTATTACATCAGAGGCGATTTTCGGATATATATTTGTTGATGACGGAGTTCTAATTTGCATTAACATGTCTCCAGAAAGGATTTTTACCGAATTTGCGTAATTACCCACTGTTTTAGCTATATGTAATGTTGCTAGGTAAGCGTTGTATTTGACCTATAGCTTTATAGTCAAAATTTTTAGTAAATCTAATTTCGAGATTAAAGCTTATTAGGTGACTCGGCCAGATAAGAAAAAATTCTGAAATTGAGATGAGGTTTATACTTGTCCCTGGAACACCACAGTCCATCCAGTAGTCGTGTTTGATCTGGAAGTATCCACAAGACAATGATCCTGAGTCCATCTGACATCCCATCGGTTTACATCCAGATGCCCTCTGTAACGTACCCATAATTATGTAATATAAACATATACACGTATACTGTCTTACATGAATGTCAACATGACATATATTTTATCTGTAACTTAGGTATTTCACACGTATATTTTAGCATTAATTTATTATGTTCATCGTTTTCTAGGAATCGCGACACTTGGTTTTGAGTCTTCTAACACAAAACAAAATTTTAAACAACACAAATGAAGAATTCATAAAAAAAGTGATTCACAATGTGTGATTTAAAATGAACCCCTGGTAAAAATAATTCTGGATAATAATACATTATGAAATGATTTAACATGTATGAATAAATGTGGTGTATCACAAGTTTTCAATGTCCCGTATTAAACTCGGCTGTATCACTAATATTTCTTAACCTACTTGCATTTTAAGCGTCAGATTTGAACTTTTTTTCGAATGAAACTGTACACAACTCGACGTAGAACATTTGACTGTAACATCGACATTTTGCTTTAAGTTGTGACAGAGGTAGAATAAACATTTTTGCATTAAAAAGTTACCGTGTTTTCTGAATTCATAAAAAAAATGTCGTAACACTCACCAGACAGATACACTGGAGACATTCCTGAGACACGAGGCCCGTAGCAAATGTTGCCCTCTTCTCTATATCAGAGGCGGCCGCCAGACCAACAAATAACAATGCAAGGAGTGACACCATCTTGCTTTAAAACCGACTTGCAAAAGATTTAACTCTTTATCTGATACATACGCGCACTTACGTCTACCAGAAAGGTTATCTTATCTCTTTCCGTGTTTATAATTTTCTAATCAAGAATTTTGTACTATTTTTTTATCATGGACAAATTATTCGGTCTGTGTACATTTCACAGAATATTTTATTATATCAAGACAGGCATACAGATAGATTTATCCTTGACGCGAGTGGTCGACTCATACTTCTTTGGTCATTTCTGTATAAGACTTTGTCACATTTTTATACTAACTCAGTGATCTCAGCAAAATGAAATTGAAAACGAGTTGTTTCAGTTTTTCTCAGCAGCGATAATTATGATATTTATCGCTAGGGATCCTGTTTCAAAATGGAAGTATTTATTGTTTGCACTTTTGGAATTGTAGTGCATGAGTTTAAAGACGCTGTATTTTGATTAAAACAATATCCGGTATCGTCTAGGTTATCAGCCAGAAGGGGTCGTTATGCAGTGATATGACTATAACTCCAGGGTGGTGTACAAGGTGGTCTTGACCAATTGTCTATCTTACTGGTTCAAATCCAAATATTTAGATTGATTAAAATACGTTAAATATATAGGAAAGTTCTAAACACAGTCGTTCTCTCAAGTGAATCTTGTATTTTATTTATGTGTCCTATTCTTTCTTTGGGGACGGGGGGATTAATGCCAGTAAATTCAGTTTTCATTCCGATTCTTCATAAAGAAACACAACTTCCGACTACCTTCCTCCTTGTTATAGGTATGAAACCACTAAATTAAATTCTGTCTATCTGAGCTTTAAAAATGTTATCCGCTTAATTGGGGCTAGAGATAGTTATCCTGGCTGTTTTAAATATTTTTGCTCTTATCTGAGGGACTGTGATGATGACTGTGACAATGACCTTCATGTCATCCTGACCTTGTGACAATGACCTTCATGTCATCCTGACCTTGTGACAATGACCTTCATGTCATCCTGACCTTGTGACAATGACCTTCATGTCATCCTGACCTTGTGACAATGACCTTCATGTCATCCTGACCTTGTGACAATGACCTTCATGTCATCCTGACCTTGTGACAATGTCCTTCATGTCATCCTGACCTTGAAAACAAATCACAAAATGGGATTTCTTCATATTTGTGTACATTGTTAAAAAGTTGGGTGTAGGGAATATAATGTACCATTCGTACAGTACAAGCTGCTGTTGATTTTTTTTCGGTCTAAAATTGCGTCAACATTTGCTGATTGTCAGAAACTTCGTGAATAGATAATATATTTAACTGCTAGTTCCCCATTCTTAAATGACACCAATGATTTGATTAACCTTTCATCAAGTATCAACAACTGAAAATAGAAAGGTGTGCTTGTTCATTTAACTATTTTATTTACACACCTAACTACCTAGCTAATGAGCGTTTAAAATTCGATAGTCAACGTGACAAAGGAATCTTGTTTTAAGAAAATTATATGACAGCCAATTGAATAGCATGTAGGTGTCTGAATAGCTATGTTATTACACAGTCCCTGAAATTGACCTTTTATTTTACGGTGTATCTGATACCCTAAATATAAATGCATAACAAAAACAAAAATAATGAACGGATTTTATGAAACTATTAGCTCTAAGGGCCACAAAGTGGCCTGCCAATCTCAAGAATTGAAGTGATACCCTTGCTTGGTTTTTCATCCACGAAATATTTTAGTTGTATGCAGTTGCTAGCGAATGAACATGCTGATAAAACAAGTTTGGAAGCAGACAGGTGACATGGCAACAAAATGAAGACCAGGTATCCCACCAATAAAAAAATGAAACATATGTTTGTAAAAATTTCCTTTTGTAAAGGTCCTGCACAACTCACATATTTTCCTTGAAAAAAAGAGGAAAAAGAAAAAAAAAGAATAAAAAAGAACAAGAAAGAAAACTTTAAAGAATCTGTAATTTTCTACAAATATTTATTCAGCTAATATTTCAGGTAAGCATGTGTCATACTTACATCTGTCTGGATTGTAGCTGTGATAAAATATGAAAAGGAAAGACGAGTTCATTAACTTTTTTGATTACATGATTAAGCCTTATCCTGCTGGAACCGAAAGTGTTTAGCCTTTGCAACCATTATAGAGCCAGGCCAGCCTGCACTTCCGTGCAGTCTGACCAGGCTCTATACTGTTGGTAGCTCCATTTTTGTATGTTGATATTGAAATCCCTTAAGCTTTGAATGGACTGTTCCAAATTCAAAGCTGAGCAAATCCATTTAAAAAATTCAGCAGGTTCAGGGTCTGATTGTAAATTAGTATTGAAGAAAAAGATTAGATTTTAAGTTTACACAAATTTAACTTTATAGTTTTCACAATAAAAAGTTGGATTGTTATGTCAAATGGCCACACTTAAGTTCAGGAAGTGATCTTTTTTTTTTGCTGTTACTGCTACGGCCAGCTTCACGTCCTACCTACTGCTACTGCTGTTACTGCTACTGCCAACTTCACGTTTTCCTAATACAACTGCTTTTACTACTACTGCCAACTTCACGTTTTGCCTACTGCTACTGCTGTTACTGCTACTGCCAACTTCACGTTTTCCTAATACTACTGCTGTTACTACTACTGCCAACTTCACGTTTTGCCTACTGCTACTGCTGTTACTGTTACTGCCAACTTCACGTTTTGCCTACTGCTACTGCTGTTACTGCTACTGCCAACTTCACGTTTTGCCTACTGCTACTGCTGTTACTGCTACTGCCAACTTCACGTTTTCCTAATACTACTGCTGTTACTACTACTGCCAACTTCACGTTTTGCCTACTGCTACTGCTGTTACTGTTACTGCCAACTTCACGTTTTGCCTACTGCTACTCCTGTTACTGCTACTGCCAACTTTACGTTTTACCTACTGCTACTGCTGTTACTGTTACTGCCAGCTTCACGTTTTGTCTACTGCTGTTACTGCTACTGCCAGATTCACGTTTTACCTACTGCTATTGCTGTTACTACTACTGCCACCTTCATGTTTTGCCTACTGCTACTGCTGTTACTGTTACTGCCAGATTCACGTTTTACCTACTGCTATTGCTGTTACTGCTACTGCCAACTTCACAATTTTCTACTGCTGCGTACTGCTACTGCTCACTTCCAAACTGGTCACTTCCATTACAGAACATGAATATCATTGAGTAGTCCTCTATCAAGATCTTTCTCAAATGGTCTATGCAGCACAATTTTCTTTGCATTTCTGCACAATTTTTAAGGAAGGGTGGAAAGAGTCATGTTATTTCGTCCATGCTCAAATGTTATTTCGTCCATGCTCAAATGTTATTTCGTCCATGATCAATGTTAAAAGATGTGTAACTATTCCTTTTTCCAGATTTTTTAGGAAGAGTATAAAGAGTCCTGTTACTTTGTCTGTTTCTAAAATGTGCTTTAAGAATGAGATGAAGAGTCATGATTTGTTGTCTGTCTCCAGAATTTGTCTGGAAAAAAAGTAGAACAAGAGGGCCATGATGGCCCTTTATCGCTTACCTGAGTATGACTGCTTATAACATTGCTATGAACCTGGTTAATTGACCCCAGATGAACCATATTCCAACTTGACCTAGAAATTATTGAAACAATCTTCCTCGCAAATTTCCAGGTTATTTGGACTGAAAATGTTACCTCTAGAGTGTTAACAAGGTTTTTCCATATTTGGGCTCTGTGACCTAGTTTTTGACCCAGACGACCCATATCTAAACTTGAGCTAGAAATTATCAAAACAACCTCACTGCCAAATTCCCAGGATATTTGGACTGAAAAAGTAGCCTCTAGAGTGTAAACAATGTTTTTCGATATTTGGGCTCTGTGACCTAGTGTTTGAACCCAGATGACCCATATCCAAATTTGAGCTACAAATCATTAAAACAACCTTGCTGACAAATTTCCAGGACATTTGGACTGAAAATGTAGCCTCTAGAGTGTTTACGAAGTTTTTCCATATTTGGGCTTTGTGACCTAGTTTTTGACCCAAGATGACCCTTATTCAAACTTGAGCTAGAAATTATCAAAACAACCTGTCTGACAAATTTCCAGAATATTGGAACTGAAAAATTAGCCTCTAGAATGTTAACAAGGTTTTTACATATTTGGGCTCTGTGACCTAGTTTCTGACCCCAGATAACCCATATCCAAATTTGAGCTACAAATCATATAAACAACCTTGCTGACAAATTTCCAGGACATTTGGACTGAAAATGTAGCCTCTAGGGTGATAACAAGGTTTTTCTATATCTGTGCTCTGTGACCTAGTTTTTGAATCCAGATGACCC
This sequence comes from Cyclina sinensis, assembly GCA_012932295.1. Lineage (NCBI taxonomy): Eukaryota > Metazoa > Mollusca > Bivalvia > Venerida > Veneridae > Cyclina > Cyclina sinensis. The sequence continues at coordinate 6,792,711 of JAAONU010000006.1, read as the reverse complement.
ATATTCGAACTTATGCTAAAAGTCATAGAAGCAATCTTTCTGACAAATTTTCAGATTATTTGGACTGAAAATATTACCTCTAGAGTGTTAACAAGGTTTTTCAATATTTGGGCTCTGTGACCTAGTTTTTGACCCAAGATGACCCATATTCAAATCTGAGCTAGAAATCATCGAAGCAATCTTTCTGACAAATTTTCAGATTATTTGGACTGAAAATATTACCTCAAGAGTGTTAACAAGTTTTTTTCTATATTTGGGCTCTGTGACCTAGTTTTGACAACGCAGATAACCCATGTTCGAACTCGTCCGAGAAATTAATGAGACAAACATCTTGATCAAGTTTCATGACAACTGAGGCAAAAATGTGACCATTAGAGTGTTAACAAACTAATTGAGGACGGACGGACGGACGGACGACGGACAAAAGGCTATCACAAAAGCTCACTCTATCACTACTTTACAGGTGAGCTAAAAAGAGCTTTATTAATTTGTCAGAAACCATCTATATATCGCAGCTGTATTCGTGATTATACGCGCTGGTAATCTTAAATGTTAATTGCATTTATGGATCATCCCCATTTAAACATAGTGAGATTATAACAACTCAATTGGTTTGCAACACTTTTTTTTCGGATTGTTGATAGCACGGAAGAATGTCATCCGGCAAAGAAACACAATCCTCAACATCATATTTATTTTATCACAGAAATCTGTTTAATTAGCTGACTCAGTATTGCTTCGTAAACCTTGCAAAAACTTTCAGACGCCGAAGCAGACGATTCGCCGGCACGGTTACCTTAGCTCGACTGCAGTTGTGAGAACTAAAATGTTTTGTTGCTAAGGAAGTCCTGACAACAAAAGTTCATGTGAAGGACTTCCTTTACTCAGTGTCCTCACTATCTCAACACAAGAGATAAGTATAAAAGAATTGAATGTACTAAATAATGATTTCAATGTGAATATGTGATGGAACTATGGCATTTGCAGTTTATCTAGGATTCGGTAGGTGTCATATTTTAATTACCACATTTACTTTTAAACCGAGTAGTTTGAAGTATTTTAGATAAAGGCCCATATTAGCTGATGACAGTTTTTCAGCTTCGTGTTTAATTTAACGCTATAAAGACTTTCGAGCCGGTCTCCTAGTTCCAAAACACTTGGTTGAATTGTTTTCAAATAACAGTTTATTACAGATCAGCAAAGTTGACTGGTTATAAAAGAATAAAAGTATTTGAAAAAAACATTTAAGATATAGAATAGCTATGTAAAGATAAAAATGGCTTCGAAAATTATCTCTTAACCTATTTTTAAATACATCAGTGTTTTTTTTCTCCTAAGCGCTCGTTTTAAAATAGGTCAGAGAGATGCAGTTACACTTGCAAATACTTGCAAAGTACTGAATTAAAAAAAAACTGGTCAAGAAACTTTAGAGGAAGTTCAAACGTTCAAGGTTTGCTGGGAAATTATATATTTTTGAGAAACCAGGAAAACCCATCTTTCCATGATATTTTTCTTTCTCTCACACATTTGACCATATAAAAAGGAAAGGGTCAGACCTTGTGTTAAACATTTATGGGTCTTCGTCATGGATATATGGGAATTCATTTTCTCATTGAAAGACTCGCTGAGCAGGGGATTGAACCAACACTTTCTTCTAGAGTGCCGGCAATAGTCAAGGGATCTGGCGTCAGTCCCCTCTTACCAAAATGTTTCTGAAGTTGTTTTTTTTGTTGTTTTTTTTTTTTTTTTTTAAATAGGTCAAAGACTATATCAAAGTTACAACGATTGATTTATTTTAAATTTTATTGAGATTAAATTCAAATTTTATTGCATAGACTAAAATGTACAGAATGAATCAAAGAACCAGGCAGTCTTTAAAATATTGGCATTCATTTAAGTTTCCTGTTTTTTTTTTTTTTTTTGTAAAAGAAACTTTTCAGATTATTGCTGGAAATTTAAATGTTTTTTTAAACATTTATTTTAAAAAAGTATTGTTCACCTGTTCTTGACTTCAGAGATAAATAAACAGCAGATGTCATAATGATAAGAAATGATAGGTGACCTACTTAATATATCTGAAAAGGTTATAATGTATAAATAGATAGAAAAAAGCGAACAATACTTAAATAACTTGATAGATAAATAAATAGATAAGTTAGTTAGTTAGTTAGTTAGGTAGTTAGTTAGTTTGTAATAAAATGAATGAAGGAAAGAAGAAAGGGACGGAATGAAGGAAGAAAAGAGAGAAAAGGAAAGAAAGAATTCGAATGACCAGTTGTTCGGTCAGTTGGTCGTCATTATTGTTGACTCAGCCAGATATTTATCTAGCTCAAGTAATTTCTTTTTCCGACGTTTTTAATTAGCATCTAGCTTTTATCAAATAAAATACCGATTGAAGACGATCATATGGATCAGCTAGAGAGATTGTCTCTCCTGATATTAACTGGGTCTGTGAGCAGTGGAGCACTGTACTCTCAGTTCTTTATGCTTCATTTATGTATGATTATACATGGCAAATAGATCACTCCACTGCGGTTTACTTTCTTAAAATCGAGTATCTTTTACACGAAAATTAATCAACAAGTATAAGTATGCAGTTAGGAAAATTACATAGGTGATGTATTACCTGTTTCTATTCTTTTTTCCAGCAACGTCGGTCATAGTTTTCGTCCTGCTGTCAGACAGAGGTAAGTTACCTGATTTTACGTATTTAGCTACGATTAGAGTCTCACACAGTACAAGCGACCTGAGAAACAGAGACATACTAAATTTTTCGAATGGTTGTGAAGACTGAATCTTGGCAGTACGCATTGCTTTTAGAATAACTTCATATATTAAGGCCATTTGTTAAAACTGAGTTTTCGAAATAAAAGAGACTGGTTGATAGTCGGTTCATTGATTTATTTTTATTTATGTTTTATCTATTTTCATTGGTGGGGGGAGGGGGTGTTGCAATTTTCAATTAAAACGTGACGTGTGTCAGAAGAAAAATAAAAAAGGGAAAAAAGAAAGAAAGAAAAACAAACCTTATATAGTTTGGAAATTATCTGTAGCTTAAAAGTTGTACGAGTTTTCAGACTAAGGAAGATAAAGTGAAAACATATTTATAAAGCAATGAATAAAAGCACTTTCCGGTGCAGCTGTACTTGTCATTTTCATTTAAGCTAGGTCTTTTACTGTATTCATATTTTATTCATTTTTACTCAATGTCAGTAAAGATTTAAAAGTGAAGATATTATTTTGCTTATTTGTTTGTTGGTTTGGTTGTTTTCCAAGAAGACATTTCCTTTCAAATGAAATAATCTGAAATATGCAGCGTCCCATTGACCTCTAATGTTTTTTTAAGAAACCGAATGTAAATGACGAAAATGTTAATGGATTGAATGCTTGTTCTTGTAGTTAACTGCCAGAATGTTTTGAAATGTATGTCATGCAAGCGAGCCTCCCACTTCACACAATGTGAAGAAATGGTGAAATGCAACCTTGAACGAGAGGTTAGTCTTTTCCCTCCTACCAGTTTTGATATTCATTGCATGTCTTCCATTATGTAAAAATATCAAACATAAAACCCACAGTTGTTTAATTATATTTACCATTGCAAAAATAGTTCCATAGATGAAACTTAAATAAAATACATAATGTTTATAATTTCAATAGGTGTACTTTGTATTGTTATCACACTATGCAAAGCTGTGCTTTGTGATGCTAACAAATTAAGTAACAAATGGTCTTTGTAAGTTTTACAAATTATGTAACAGTTGTGTTTTGTAATTTTTACATATCATGTAACAGTTATGCTTCGTAACGTTAGCATATTGTATAACCGGTATGCTTTGTAACGTTTACACATTATTTAAGTTTTGCCTTGTAACGTTTATACACTCTGTTACAAGTGTGTTTTGTTATGTTAACAAATGAGATTTATAATGATTACACACAATGTAAAAGGTGTGCTTTGTAATGTTTGTAAACACATTATGTAACTGGTGTTCTTTGTAATGTAAGCACATTATGCAACAGTGTGCTTTGTTACGTTAACACAGTAAGTAACAGGTGTGCTTTGAAATGTTTACACATTGTCTAACATGTGTGGTTTGTAACGCTAACACATTATGCAACAGGTGTGCTATGTAGAAGAAGAAATCGATATAGGAGGAGAGACAGTTGTCAATGCAGGATGCAGAGAAAAGGCGGTAAGTGTGGAAAAACAGTGGCTGAGAGTAGAGCGATGGACTCCCGATCCCGATTCGAATTCTTTACAAGCTGAGAATCTCCAATGACTTCAACAATCCACATTCATGGCACGATTTCTGATTTGAAATAAGTCATCGAACACTTTTCTGTGAATATTTATGCCATTCTTTCATTATACATTTCTTCATTACACGTGTTTCATGAGAAAAATATGAGTCTATTTGAGAAAAATATCGGTATATTGAGAAGTTTAATCTATTTAGAAGTAACAACGATACCTATCGGGATTTTGAAATATATTCGGTTTACAAACGTTCTTGTTATTCAGAATATCTGGAATTAGGGAAAAAAATCATTGATGGTACATTGTTCTGATTACAATGAAATGTTTCACGGCTTCTTGCAGGAGTGTAACGCTATAGGTTGTTTTGGAGACGAAAACAGACGGCGGAAAAGAAGTTCTGGTGTAAGGGAAGACGGTACAAAAACGAACACAGGTGATCTGAATAAAGATATTGTATGTCATCACTGCTGTGACGGCGATTTCTGCAACATGTACGGATGTCCAGATTCCTGTAAGTTGACTTGATAACATAGGTCACTGCAGACATAATGTAAAATTGTATAAATTTCAAACCAAAACAGTCAAATAAAAACAAATGATCACTGCTGATTGAACTCCTAGCCATCTCTAGCTTTGGTCTAGAAAAAAAAATTGAACATTGCGAATAAAGGTAATAAGTGAGATTTCATACCGCATTCTTTTTGGGCAAGGAGTGAAATGTTTTTCCTCTCGGCTATAAAAGCTTCAGTCTTATTGTGTTTTATTGAACTTGCTACCCATTATGCTGTTATCTGTAAGATTTCGATAAAATGTGAGTTGTTCAATGTTCTCGTATTAGTAAATCTACATTGTATGTCTTTACTCATGAAGGATCCAGATTCACATTTATCTTAGCATCAGTCTTTTCCTTTAACCCTGAACATGCTGAAATTTTGTAATGGATATGCCCAGCTTTGAATTTGGAACAGTTCATTCAAGTTTAAGGAATTTCAATATCAAAATACAAAAATTGAGCTACCAACAGTATAGAGCCTGGTCAGACTGCACGGATGTGCAGGCTGGCCTGGCTCTATACTGGTGGCAAAGGCTAATCACTTTCGGTTCCAGCAGGTTAAGGGTTAAACATGATCATTCTTTCATGCTATACGGTATACAAACAGTTGATGTGAGTCATCTTCTCGGCAGTAGATGTTTTGTCTGTGATCACGTGGTTCAGCCGGAACATTGCAATTTAATCAAGAACTGTGAACCAGGCTATGTAAGTATTTACCTGTGTTTGTAGAGTAACTACCGGCTTCTGAAGAATTGCAGTACTTATTGCTTTCAAATTAATGTACCCGCCTGCTTTCGAATATCTGTACCAACCTGCTTTCAAATCACTTTACCTCCACCTGCTTTCAAATCAATGTACCCATCTGCTTTCGAATATCTGTACCAACCTGCTTTCAAATCACTTTACCTCCACCTGCTTTCAAATCAATGTACCCGTCTGCTTTCAAATTACTGTACCAGTCTGCTTTCAACTTAATGTACCAGTCTTCCTTCAAATTACTGTACCAGTCTGCTTTCAAATCAAGGTACTCATCTGCTTTCAAATTACTTTACTCCCACCTGCTTTCAAATCAATGTACCCATCTGCTTTCGAATATCTGTACCAACCTGCTTTCAAATCACTTTACCGCCACCTGCTTTCAAATCAGTGTACCCGTCTGCTTTCAAATTACTCTACCAGTCTGCTTTCAAATCAATGTACTCATCTGCTTTCAAATTACTGTACCAGCCTGCTTTCAAATCAACATACTCCCACCTGCTTCATATAACTGTACCCCAACACTTACAGATGTTCTTTGGTTCGAGTATCGCCATAGTGAGCTTGGTATCGTACTCAAAAAATGTCTTTCACTATTAATTTACAGGAACGATGGTTCAATACACTGCTTATCTAATAACTGAAATACTGTTGAATCCGGCGTTTTTAAAACAATGGCAGAACTTCCATTATTGCATTGAACACAACTTGAAACGCTGCCAGACGTCGAAAATGTCAGACAGACCTATTGAAAAAAGAAACGGACAAAAAAAACGGGTACAATGCTTTAAGTTAATGTACAGATTACGTAACGAGGAACAGACAGCACGAGATCCCAAACCCTTCACACCCACCCACCGTCGTTTTAAACGTGGTGAAACGCCGATTTTCTAGAGATATTTACCAACTTACTCGGAATAACACTTGAAAAGGGCTAATACATGAACAGACCAACAACAATGACAATATCTGGTCACATTGAACAGGGAGAGCAATCAGTGATCAGGAAGGCGTGATTTACATTGTCTGTCGCATTTCTTTTTGTCTGATTTAAGAGATAAAACATGTGCCTTTGCAGGTTTTCATGTCACATACGGCAGCGAAGACTTTTTATTCACTTAGAGACCACAACAGAAGTGAGATAGTCATCCTTCAGTTCTTTCGTTAAGAAACAAGCGTTTTTTGTTAACTATGCTTTAGTTTGATTCTCCGAAGAACTAGCACTTGCAATTGTACGGGATGTGACATGCCTTCTGTGGTTGCTTTGGCTATATATCGGCTACATGCCAGTTTCATGTGTCTCAGAAACAATGCAATGTTTATGTTCTCGTTATGGAAAAATAAGGTTTTAATGATATGGGATTGAAAAGGTTAAAATCTTTGTCCCGAAACGCCTCCATATATGCTGATAAATATTTTGTTTAAATTATTCGTGGTTAAGGCATAAAAACATGTTTGTTTACAGATTAAAAAAAGCAAGTTAAGTCGTCGCTACAGAGAAATGTTAACTGATTAATCAGTATGCTTATCATTTACTAGAGTCTTTTGTGTACGTTTGCAGTTACAGCTGACTCATTAACATTCCTTTTCACTCCTTCCTTCGATTTAAAGCTATGCAGACGAATAGTTATAAGTGTGGATGAAATAATTCTTTACAGTTGAGATAATTGATTATATTTCATTTTTCTTATCAAAACATGAATTATTTCATACCTTATTACATACGCTATGTCAGTAATTGTCAGTATCGGTACAAACGGAATTATAAACAGTGTGTACATCTGCTGTACCAGATCTTTCCAGCTAATTATGTATTTATTGATCACAAGAGAGGGGGGTGTCTCGAGTGGCGGTCTCTCGAGTGCTATCAGCAGAATACTTACCCATTGAGACTGATCCACACCTCCAGATGAACACACTTTTATAGCATTCATTTTATTATATACATTTTGATTACTTCCTAAAAAGGTATAGAATATACATAAAAGTCACTTCATACGTCGTGTTCAATGACGTCGCATATTACACGATGAACAGATAAGTTGCGTTTGCCATATACGGTTATGACGTCGTTCTTTTAACGATAGATGATATATCAATAGTTATTTCATGAGTATAAAATTAGCAATCTGGAGAGCCGTTGTTAACGACCGGTTTTCTCCGTTTTTATATGTTTAACAATATTTATATAAGTGTTAAACAAAACTGCTCTAAAATAAAATTGAAACATCTTTTTCTGATAAAGATTTTATTTTTTTTACCTTAAAATATACCTGAATTGAGAACGTTAAAGTAGTTCGTTCCTAACACTTATTATTTCAAAAAGACGCATAGTGACTTTTGGTTGAAATATTATTTTCTCCTAGTCTACAGTTTTCACCCACTGCACTGTACTAATATTTCAATTTTTTATGTATTTTAGTCATGCGGTCTAGAACGCGTGTTGCTTGGTGATGAAGAAAGATACACACTTCAGTGTATCAGAAAGCAGGTATGCTTGTTTAAATTATCAACCTTACATCTGTTATGCGGTCTGATCATGCTCTTTGAAACTAGGACTGCATTAACCCTTTTTAATTAAAGTGAACAAAGTAAAACATTTAAGTTGTATCTCCTTGTTGTAATCACATTATTCTTTTACAAGTATCTTTTAGCAATGTGCTATTGTGGAATGCAGGTACTATAGATCTTTCTAATCACAGAATTTACTAGATTTTAGAAAAAAATGACAAGTAGTTTCTTATGCATATGATAATTAGCTACTCTTGTCTCCTATAATTCTTATATAGAATGGCTTTGTAAATGTTTTATAACATTTTTTTTGTATATACTATGTGTGTACATAGATGAGACATAAATCAGTTCTCTGCTCTAGTTAATAAGTGTTCAGTTAATACCCCCTCCACACACAAAATGATCAATGGATCTGTCAAAACGTATAGACTGGCACGCTCATTTTAGATTGTTGAGAGTTGTTTCCCTTTTCCCAAAGAACATCCATACAAACATGAATGTCTAGGGGAACAAAATTACCTTTAAGCAAACTTAACACAGGATGTATGCAATTGTTTTACACATGCTATGACGAAGGTGGATTCTGCATTTCGTCTGAAGAAAGCAATCAAAGAGTACGAAAGGTTTTTGTACCTCCGCAGACTGAAGAGTATATTTTTTTATTTCAGAAATGTGATATGCTGAGAATTATACATGGTAATAATAGTGGGCGAAGGAAGAGGAACTATATACAGCTGTGGGCAGAATGTTGCGACTCTCATCTGTGCAACGGCTACTTACCTATGAAAGAAGGTTTGTACTTTTCCATTTTTTTCTTGTATATTCTGCCATCATAAGTATAAAATGTGAAAACACCAGTTATAAACTGACCATGACTCTTCTATATATAACAGATTTTCATACTTACCCTTGTCAAAGAAACAAAATGTTACTACAGCTGATTAGGATTAAAATTCCTTTTAGTATTGTTTTTCTATGATAAAGTATGTAATGCAACCTGCATGAGTGGTTACAAAATATTTCATTGGAATACAAATGACTTTCAGCCTAGCCGCCTGTACAACTAAACCGTACCAAAATATTTCATTGGAATACAAATGACTTTCAACCTAGCCGCCTGTACAACTAAACCGTACCAAAATATTTCATTGATATACAAATGACTTTCAGCCTAGCCGCCTGTACAGCTAAACCGTACCAAAAATATGTCATTGGAAAACAAATGGCTTTCAGCCTAGCCGCCTGTACAGCTAAACCGTACCAAAAATATTTCATTGGAATACAAGTGACTTTCAGCCTAGCCGCCTGAACAGCTAAACCGTACCAAAAATATTTCATTGGAATACAAATGACTTTAAGCCTAGCCGCCTGTACAGCTAAACCGTACCAAAAATATGTCATTGGAATTCAAATGGCTTTCAGCCTAGCCGCATGTTCAGCTTAACGGTACCAATAATATTTCATTGGAATACAAATGGCTTTCAGCCTAGCCGCCTGTACAGCTAAACCGTACCAAAAATATATCATTGGAATACAAACGGCTTTCAGCCTAGTCGCCTGTACAGCTAAACCGTACCAAAAATGTCATTGGAATACAAATGGCTTCCAGCCTTGTCGCCTGTACAGCTAAATCGTACCAAAAATATGTCATTGGAATACAAATAGCTTTCAGCCTAGCCGCCTGTACAGCTAAACCGTACCAAAACTTGCGTGTTCAATAATTGTATGTAAACTATTACCGATATAACAGCTAGATGTACATTATATTTTCAATTTTAGTAATTGGGCTGAAGATGGTTACAATTATAGAGACATGACTTAATTGCATGTCAGCATTTCAGTGTTAACAGACGTAATCACACGCCTTTTTTTATATTTTTGTTACCTACGTTTTCTTTAATAAAGAAAACTTAAAACATTTCTGCACATTTGCAGATCCACCATCAATGCAGTCAGCAACATATAGATGTCCACCCAGAAATAGCAACGGTAACCCCGCATCGTCAGGTACGGACGTTTTTCAGTTATATCATCAAAGTACATATATAGCCAGAGTCTTGTTTTGTTACTGTGTGCATTTCTATTGCCATATTAAGATACTTATGATATTGTAGTTGTGACTTATTGCATTAAGAAAAAAAAAATCGGCTGTAGGCTAGATGACAACATATTCATTGCCCGGGTTGCCTTGGATAGTCCTACACGAATAAGTCTAAAGGGACTTCAGTGGGCTTCGAAAAATATTACATCATTTCCGTTTGAACTTGTTTACCGCTGAAGAAATGTTTGCCCACAACTGGGTTTTGAGTGCCTCAAGCCAGCTAGTTAGTTTTAAAAGGTGTGATAAGTGGTTTGGAGGCGACTGTTTTATCCGTATTGTAAATAATTACAAATGGCAGTCTAAGACTGTACAGAAATATAGTCGTAATAAATAATAACAATGGTAGTAAAAATATAAGTTATACATGAACAAACACTTTTTAACAGAATATTGTATTATAGGGAGCTACAGCTACAACATGGAATGGCGAGAACAGGTGTAATACTATGTTCTTACATGCGAAATAAATCTAATTTCTATCCTAACGACTTCTGTTCTTCTTGTGTATCTGAAAAAAGTAAACACTCATACTTGAACAAACACCATTCGAGGTATTTTTTTTCTAGATGATGTATAAACTGAAAATAAGAATATGTTTTCAAAACAATAAGAAAACTTGAATACAAATGATGATCTTCATTTATTAATGAAAATTTGAGACACCTCTATACTATCAGTTTGCAAGTTGCCAAAACCGCGCAGAGTCACTTCCCCTGTTGTATAAATAACCACTGCTAACACACAGTTTATTTGGGCTGAAAATGAACCGAAGATTTTTCGATTCTTCTTTTTATAAGTAAGATCAGATCTAATTATTTTAGACATACTGATGTCATAAAAGTGAACCAACTTGCAAGACGTAAATTTTCTATTTTACTTGCAACCATCATCACGTGACATGCGTGGTCGCAGTAACAACTTTACTGTTAGGGGAAGTAATTATTGTGTGGAGTACAGCTAATACTGTCTATATACTGTTAACTATTCCCGTGAAACTATAGAAATGTCCATAATAAAAGTTTGTAAAAATGATACCTTTATTTATAGAAATACGGTATATAGGGCTAGAGAATAAAAAAAAAATGAAAAGTTTGTTTATTCTTGTCTGATTTCTTTCATTTGAACTGCGCAAAGCAAATCGTCCACGTAATTCCATTTTTAGCCGAAACGATTTGTTTTTCCACAAGGATTGAGCTCAACTACTTTTTAAAGATTTCTTGGGTGATATCTTGTGTTCATGAAATGGAATAGTTGATAGTTCAGTCTAGTACAAATGCATTCAAAAATCATATCCAGATTTTGTGAATTAATAACATTTCAGAGTTTTACGCTGGAAAAATAAGATAAATTTGTTTTAGATAAGATTATTCCAAATGCTTTAGAGTCATTATGCGTAGAGCTATTTCAAATAAGGACATAAGTACATTATGAGAACAAGAAACAGTTTGATCTATACCGATGCATACGACCCAACGAATGATGTAAAATTAGTTCACCAAGCTTGTAAGAGATCATTCAGAATGTCACACGAAATACCCAGAAAGTTTGGGTTTGTTGTCCTGATTTATTATACTAATAAAGTGTGACATTGAAAATACTTCTGTCATAGCCGACATAAAAAATAGTCAATGTCTTTGAAAGCACTACAAAAGTGTCATTAAAAGCTTATAACTTATTAGCGCGAGAAAAAACCGCTTTCTCATATATTTGATGAAGCTACGAAGCTACACGTTTAGATGAAAATACTTATTTTTGCTGCATTTGTATCTGTTCAATCACTTGATTTCCGTGAACAAGATGGGGCATTTCTACAAACGAGGATAAATTTGTGTGACAGTGTAACCAAACAACTTTCATACAATATTATTAACCAGGTTTTCAATTTTGAAAATCCTGGTTATTAGATTGGGGTATGGCGGGCGGATGGGCGGATGGGCGGGCGTCAAACGAAATTGTGTCCGCTCTGTAACTCTTCAACCCTTTGAAGAATTTTGATGAAACTTCAGACAAATGTTTACCACATCAAGATGACGTGCAGAACGCATGTTCCGCATGGCTGGCTCCAAGGTCAAGGTCACAGTGACATTAACATTGAAAATCCTGTCCGCTCTGTAACTCTTCAACCCTTTGAAGAATTTTGATGAAACTTCAGACAAATGTTTACCACATCAAGATGACGTGCAGAACGCATGTTCCGCATGGCTGGCTCCAAGGTCAAGGTCACAGTGACATTAACATTGAAAATCCTGTCCGCTCTGTAACTCTTCAACCCTTTGAAGAATTTTGATGAAACTTCAGACAAATGTTTACCACATCAAGATGACGTGCAGAACGCATGTTCCGCATGGCTGGCTCCAAGGTCAAGGTCACAGTGACATTAACATTGAAAATCCTGTCCGCTCTGTAACTCTTCAACCCTTTGAAGAATTTTGATGGCTCCAAGGTCAAGGTCACAGTGACATTAACATTGAAAATCCTGTCCGCTCTGTAACTCTTCAACCCTTTGAAGAATTTTGATGAAACTTCAGACAAATGTTTACCACATCAAGATGACGTGCAGAAATTGTTGTCTCATTATTAAGTATACTCCTTGCAGACAGTATTGTTAGCCGAAATTTACATCCTACTCATTATCATGTATTCTCATGAATATTATCTTTTCCTTCATGTCATGTTATAATCTTTTGAATATTCATAGCAATCTTCATTCCAAAATTCATACTATAGTATAGAATCAGAACAACATTTTTGAAAACCTGGTTTCGTGGCATTGCCATGTTTCTTGTTTATATTTTCAAGCACAACTAGCAGGATATACCATCTATTATTTTCCGTCAGAAATGGTTTCCCATATGACTTAAGTCCCTTGCAGAGTTGAGCTAGATTTGGGTTGTGGGAGACAGTGCAAGACACAGAAAGCATCCTATTTTATGGCACAGATTCATAGGACCTCAGTTTCACGTCTCATCGAAAGAAAATCGTATTTGTAAGTGGAAAAGCGTGATGTCATACTAACGACTCCCAATATATCAGACACACTCGTTAGCACTGGGCCACTGATTCGCCATAATATCTTAATTCATCTGAACGATAGAGTAATCGCATACCAAGGAAAATACTTGATTGCCACTTTAGTTTTGTGATAGTTTTGTGAAGGGAGCCAGGTCTTCAAATCTAATCTGTCATTCATTTTGTCACTTCTTTTTGCTGTAACGCTTTTCATGTTTGGCGTACGAATATATAACACTTAATCTGATTGGCGTTTACAGCACTTGTTCTGGTTGGTGTATGTGTATGTAACGCTTAATCTGATTGGCGTTTGTGTATTTAAAGCTTAATCAGAGTTGCTTTATCAGACATGTTTCACGACTAGGCATTAGTAAGCCGCTTGAATAATCGAAAAGGCTGAATGAAGTTCCTTTTGAATTTCAGCGAATCTCTTCTGATTTACACGAAAATGAATTAGATTTTTGTTCGCTCAAGATTATTTTTTGTCAGTTCTTTTCTTAGATTGTCACCTTGATGTAATCGTTCTTGTTTACACTTGAAAAAGGAGTGAACGAATGTTTGTTTATCTTTATGATAAGGCTATTACAAAATCTACTTGTAACAATGAAAATCAAAATGTAAAATTTTAAACATTTGAAAACTTTATTATTTATTATTCTAGCTGTAACAGGGCTAGTAAATAAGTAATAATTTTTGGTTAAGCCAGTACTTTTTTTTGGAAAACAACAACTACATTAAACCGAATTCCGAAGAATATACTGTAAAATTAGAGACACTTTTTCTACAAGCTTCAAGCTCAACATGTTCAAAAACGTTTTCATCTAAAAGGTAATTCACTTAATTGCATAAGATTGCCTCTGTTCAACAGGTTTTATTGAATGAAAAGCAATAGCACGGCACTGAAGCAAAGAACACACATAAACCTGAACACTATCAGGACTTCTTTTTCAAACCTATACAGTGTAGAAAACAAATGCTTTAACTGTTTTAGATGAATAGCCCAAAGTTTGATATTTTTTTTATTTTTAGTCATATTAGATGTTATATTGTTACATTTTGATTTTTCGCGTGCACATGCTTGAAACGCGAAAAAGGGGCGTATGCTTAAGTTTCCATTATAATTTAACAATCTCATATAAGAGAAAAATTCTGTAAATATTGTATATCCTTGCGTCATGTATTCTCGACATACTTGGGAAATGACACATATTTTCGCGCACGCGACTTTATGACGGAAGTGAACACTTTCAACTGTCAACAAAGCGTCCTTTGATACCATGACAAAACTACGTTATGTTCCCATTTCAGGTAAGATAAAAATTGCTAACTTATAAAAAGTATAGTTTTCCAATAAAATAATAAGGTAAATTAATCCGTTAAAAAACATCCGTTACTCCATCTCAGATTAAGAAAAGTGTTGCTGCTGTCAAAATCACTCAACTATAAGACGACCAATGAAAAATGTAATCCGATTTTCAGTGTTTGTAATATGTACATAGAAAGCAGGTTATGGTCGTTAGCAAAGGAAGTGTGTTAATTGATTTTAATTGATTTCAGCTGGCACATTACAACAGAAGAAAGGTTCTCAGGAAGTGTTCACCATCAAGCTTGGTCTCAGCATATAATATGGTCAAGAGCAAAGGAGTTACAGTGTATAAAGCAGCTAAGATGCATGGTGTGCCTATATCCACTCTTAGAGACAGGGTTGAAAACAGGTTAGCAGTAAAAATAACAATGTTCATTATCAGGAAACACTTAAATTGAGTTTAATATTACCGAAAGGATTTGTCGAAAATATCTTCTTTAATTTCAGCATTAAAGTATGAACATTAAATTAAATCATTGCTTACTGTAATAGATGCATTGCACGTTTCTGTTATGTTTTCTCAGTCATTGTTAGCTACCCTTTTCATTGATTGCACTGAAGGAAGAACAACAAATTTGGTATTTTGCAGAATCTCCCTTGACACTGCAAAGTCTGGTCATGAACCTACCTTGAACTTGGATGAAGAAGAGAGACTGTGTAACCATATCAAAAGTTTGGCTGAAGTAGTATACGGATACACCAGGTGTGAAGTTATTAACTTGGCTACTGTGTATGGTGTTTCACTGGGATAAAGGACCGCTGATAAACCATTTAGTTGTCAATGGTACTATGACTTTATGAGAAGGTGGCCAGAACTGAAACTTGTCAAGCCCTCAGGTCTTTCAGAACAGCGTGCAAAGTGGGCTAGTGAGAAGTCTGTAACAAAAGGTTTCACTGAACTCACTCATATCATGTCCAAGTATAATAACAAATAAACTCCAAAACATTTATAATGTTTATGAAAAGGGAATCAACACCGAGTACAAACCTCCAAATGTTGTTGCTGGATCTTTTTGCAAACCTCAAATTGTTATGGCTGAAAGATCAAAAAACGGTCACAATTATTGGTGCTGGAGATGCATTAGGGCACTATATACCTCCTTATTTTGTCTTTCTTGGTGAAAGGTTTTTAGATGAGCTGATGGAAGGTAAAACACCAGAAGCAGATGGGACCACGTTTGAGTCCGCGCAGTCAAATTCCCTTGTGTTTCACCATTATATGAACAAAATTTTCTTCAAATTTGTACAGGGCAGAGATAAAACTGAAACATTAATAGTACTGTATGATGGTCGAAGAAGTAATGTTTCTGTAGATTTAATTGACTTGGTCCTAGAACACAACACCACAGTATTATTTGTAACCGCCCCCACCCCCTGCATATTTCGCATATTCTTCAACCCATGGATGTTGGCTGCTTTGGTCCACTGCAAAATATTTAGTGAAAGAAAAACCAAGTGCACTAATGGTAAACCAAGCTCTCATGATCCTGGGCCCTCCTTGTTGCTGGTAATGTGTCTGATACAGAGACTGAGTATGATTCTGAACTAGTTGGCCATAATATTGTGTTTGTAACAGTTTTTTTTTATTCCAAGAGAAAAACTTGATGGTAGTTTGTTCATAATGAACTGGTTCATTTGAAACTCTGTACCAGTTTGAGAGTATCAAGGAAAGATACTTCATTTATATGTAACTGCTGTATTAACTAAAACAGAAATGTAAAACTTGCCATAAACATGTAGCTATTTGAATGTTGTTAATTGAATGAAGCCTTGCTTGGGTAAATTGTCAATGAAATAAATAATTTATATCATGGTATAAAATTTTGTATTTCGTTTTTATGACACAGTGTGGTACCTCCTTTATAGCATCACATATTCAACACAGTGGATAACTGAATACATAAATCTAAAAAAAGCTCGAGAACATATATGACAATATTTTTAGAAGCGAAAGCTTCTAAAGCTGCACACAAGATTTTCTAGTTACAAGTACATGCCCGCCTCTTATCCATACATTCGCGATGAAAAATAGCACCACAAGTTGAATGAGTTTTCATTGCAGTTTTGGTAAAATGCTTTGATATTGCAGAATTCTGTTGATTTTGAAAGCACGAGGTAAAATTTCAATTTTTTTGGCAAGTCAAACTGTAAAACTAACAAGTTTTTTATTTAGTATTCATCCGCACAAGTTTCATTCATAAAATTTACTACGCATTGAAACAGTCGCAACTTTTGTGCCCTTCGATAATCGGCGAGGTATTCCGAATGCGTGTAATGAGATAACGTTATACACGAAAACGTACACGAACAACCAATCACGCCTTTGACTCTGTTGATTATACTGTTTTGTTGCCAGATATAACTTAGATTATTTCCTCTAATAAATGTGCTTAAAATATTTTTAACATCCTTGCTTTTAGTTTGCATTTTGATTAAATTATCAATGTCAATATATTTATCTGTTTCCACGAATCTTGACCGATAAAAACAACCCTTGTTATATTATCAACTGTCCGTATTTAAGGCGATAATTCACGTTTTAAAGTTTTTGCCAATCACAAAAAGTACTTGAGGCTTCCATTAAACAAGCCATTTCTTGATTATACACAGCAGTTTCCCGAACCACATTAGTCTGAACGAAAACAGTAAAACATTACCTATGATTGGATACCGGAATTCGGATGACTGATGGAACGTCCGAAAATCGAAAATTAGAATATTTTCCAATATGGCAAACCAAATATTGGAATGTTGATTTTAGTATTCGTTCTAATCACTACTTTTTGATAATCTTTTGCGTGTATTTAACAAAGTATATATTTTAATGCTTTTCTTGAAACACCTTCAGTTGATTATTGATAAACATAGATCTCCAAATATCTTTGTCATAAATAATGCAAGGAGTAAAACATTTGTATGAATACATTTGTGGTTTTATCATGACCATGTTTGCCTTAGATTTATTTCATGCCAGATTTCCTATACAAAATATAAGATCCAGTCTGAAACTATTTATACCTTAAAAAGTTTTTAAGAAATTAATTTTATTAAGTCGTTGCTCTTAATTAACCTACGAGCGTTGGCACCGCATGCAATGCTCTTATTAGAGTCTCAAATGACCATAGTATCTCCCGTCACATCTGTACGTCACAACTCAGAAAATACTTGAGTGATAGAGTTTATACTGCATACAATGGTCACACTTTAGTGACAAGGAAGTCCGAACAATGACTCTGCCTTGGTTCTTTTTGATTATCTCCATTACTTTCATGTTAAAATTATGCTCTTCTGGAGCATATCTAAAATGCAATTGAAGGAATTGATGTGACTCTTATCACATGGGTGCAGTGATAAAGAACAATCTTCACACATTTTAACTTTCGCTTCTGACAGTACTCTATGTGCTTTGATTAGATATTACCAAATTTTAAATGGGGGACAAAACAATGATCTTTTTTTCTAAACTTTACTTCTGTTTGATGAAGAATAAATACTTTTCTTCTATGGTAATGAAGGTTTTGCATATATCCAGCAGTAAAAACATAATTTCTGTTAGTATGTCGAGAACACATGATGCCAGTATACTATATTGTAAACTTGTGACGTCAGCCTTTGACGTAAACGTCAGGGTGCGCGCGCCGTAAGTGACAATATCCTGCAGTTATAGTACCAGATACACCCGCACTTTGTATAGTAAATACACACAGTCGAAGAACAAAGAAAATGTTCGATCACTATTGTTTGAATTAGAAGAACTGAATAGTTTTGTTTCTTTTCGTTGAACGATTTTAGGAAACGTTCAGACAAATACATCCCAAGCTTCTTCTGTTGCTTCCCCTAAGACGTCTACAGCTCGGCTTACATCAGTATCTAAAATTACAACATCGGTTACAACAACAACAAAACACACAGCAACAACAACAACAGGAGAAATTACATGCAGAGACAAGGAACTAGACTGTTATATCTATGATGAAGATAATTGTAAACAATACGTTGATTGGGCGGCACAGCATTGTGCAAAAACCTGCGGAATTTGCGGAATAAGTAAGTTGTAGTCTGTATCTTAAGGCTTCAGAAAATAACCATGGCATTCAACAAATGATACAAACAATGAACTGTATTGTATCTATGAGGATATCTCTGCAGCCTGACTTCAATTTCAGACTGTCTGTTTAAACATGAGCGTCAAACAATACTACCTTGAATTGTATTCTAGGATCTATGATTGATGTACATATATGACAGAACTGCAGCGAGAACGCATGTAGAATCAAACTGTTTTAGTGTTGTGGTTTAATTTTCTGTTGTTGTGTTTTTTCTGTACACAAACTTTTGAAATTTCGTTTGGTTGACAAGATTATTTTTTAATTGAAAATTTGAAAAAAAAAAAACTAATAATGCATATAGTGAATTTAATTGCTGTGTCTCTTTTTAAAGAAGCACAGGATAACCCGCAATATTCACTTACACTGACGACCCCTTCTGTATCTACAACAACGGAAACAGCCGTTTGTAAGGACATTGATCCAGATTGCAGTTTATATGGTGTGGATTATATCTGTTTCGGCAACTATAAGGAATGGGCGAAGCAACACTGTGCTAAATATTGCAACTTCTGCGGAACAGGCAAGTTACACTAGCCTTGCTTTTTCTTATATGCCCACGCATTTGTTTATATTTTATGTTTTAATCTTTCTGTATATGAATAATGTCACATACTTTAATGTCATTATCTGCTCTATCCTGTGCATCAACTTAAAGTTATAATTCTGTTCAATGTCATCGTAGAAACAATGTAAGAACTCTTGTATGTTTAAAAACATTTGCACACCTTATCGGCATGGTTGTTTTTCGTGGATGGCAAGATGTGCTCGGGATGAAAAACCGAAATATTTTATGACCCGCTTTGGAAATGCCGACCACACTTCGCCGATGTTCGTAAAACAAGTCGCCAATGTCACGTGGTCAAATTTAGATACGCGATATAAACAACATTCAGTTTGGTGGATTTGGAAACGTTGTCGTCCGAATCCTACAGCCATACTTTGTTCTTGGATTTAAGCAGATTAAAACAAAAGAAATTTATAATTTCGAGAATGTACTTTCTTAATTGATGTTTGTCACCTGTTTTGATTATGAAATTATTTTTTTGTATTTTCATAGGCTCTGAAATAAACCAGAAGCAATTGCCGAATGTTTCTTCTTCTGATTCCACATCAAAAACAACACCAGCTGTCTGTGAGGACATTGATCCAGACTGCAGTAAATATGGCGTAGACTACATCTGCAAAGGAAACTATGAGGAGTGGGCTAAGCAACACTGTGCAAAATACTGTGGGTTTTGTGGATCAAGTAAGACCTTATTCATCGGATATTTGTCACGCTAATCAGATCAGAAATTCTTAAATAAACGTAGTTTAAATCGATTGGTTACGTCATTGTTTTCCTTAGTACGTATCTGACTCCTTTATTTTTGCTAGAAAACTTAATTAAAGATATGATTTAAATTTTTCACGCCAAAGATGTCCAAAGGTGACGGAAAGAAAGAAATTGGGAAAAAAGAAAACAACAACATTGTAAATTATTTTCAAGAAAGGTTAATCTTTATTCCTGACTGGTAGAACTGGTTTGTAAATACCTGTATTTTAGTGGCGAAAGAGTGTGCTATTGTTGTCAGGATATATATTTACTAAATTGCTGTTATGATTGCAATGAAAGTATCAGAGGCTTTTGTCCACTCTTTGAAATAAAATCAAACTTCTTGACTCTGTGTATGTTTTGTAGAGGTTCAAATATACCTGGGAATAATTAACAACAGCAACAAAAACAACATTTAAGTGACATTAAAAAGATAACTCTTCAGTAATAATGCTACTGCATTGTAATGCTTGATTTGTTTTACAGGTTTTAGAAATAATACATAGATAAAGGATCTGACACAAGTTTTCGTTTCATATAACCTTTTTCAATGAGTTCAAAAATGTAATTCAGCAAGATCGCCACATTGTTCCTGAGCCAGTTGAATAGAAGTTTGCATGAAATGTTAACGAGTGTCAGATTCTTTTTATCATATGACAAAAACAACTATTAATGGGTCTTAACGTAGTAAATTTATTTGAACTATACAGACAACAGCTGATACAAAACATCCGCCAAGAAAATAGTTCCAAATGAAATGTCAAAATATGTCGAAGTTACTGAACATAGAAAACGTCTCTTTAAAAAAAAACGTCTATATGAGAACATTTTTTAAATGACAATAAGTAAAAAGATAATTTGAAACAAGAAGTAAATGCGTAATGTTTTGTTAGCCGTTATGTAATGTAATAAATATGTAATGGTTATATTGTATTGCAAAAACATTAGTCATGTGATAAACCACAATTATTTGATGCGATCTACTTTGATAATTTTATATCTAGTCTTCTGTCTGCTTCTTACCTTCACGAAAGTCAGGTCTTAAAATGTGCATAAACTAAGGTCAGGTAGCGACAGACGGTTATAGAGACAGCGATCAAAACAAGAGTAAACACTGGATCACACAAAAATTATGAACATTCATTTTGTAAACAAGCGTCGCAAAAGTATCATTTATGAATTGTTTCATTCCTACTCCTATGCACTTTTTAATAAATAAAAAAAAATAACCAATGAATAACGATAAAAAGTTAGAAACCTTTTAAATATTGTTTGAGGGTACGTAGTCATTTGGCAGGAGTACTTAAGTAAAACCACGACGAAATTTTGCAAAGAAAATATTTATCGACTTTGTATTATCTTGCTGAATCAGATTGGACCTTTATAATGATATGTTCCAGGTTACATTAGCCAAGTTAAATTATGTACAACCTTTGGTTTACGGTATTCTAATATTTGCAGTATAATTTCGAGAAACATCTTATATTCAATCGGTAACAGTAATATTTATTTTCAGAATGAACTTTATTCGACATTTCCATTTGTGACGGAATAATTTTTCAAGTTTAGAATGTTACACGTGGATTTATCAGACGGCTTCTGATTTTAAGGATAGGGATGTGCCGATCAGCCGGTGACGATTTTTGTAAGGGTTCTTGTTTTTCCGACGAAATGTAATGTGCAGGTTATATTCAATTAACCATGCATCAGTTGATTAAGTAAAGAATGATATAATCAGAGCCGTAGACGAAGCTTGCTTTGATATTTTGCTTTTTAGGTTGGCCGAGACAGCTGATCGACCAGAGGGCAGATGCAGGACAAGGAAAGACAAATCTCCCAGGCATTTTGTGTGTTGTTCTACAAGTAGCTATTAAAAGCTTAATATATAACTAGCAAGAGTTACGTTTTCACTGTTGTAGATCCAGTAGCCAATACTTCTTTCTGCCATCAGTATTTGAAGGAGGGGGTCTTTTTTGTCTAGAACCAACCGAGGGTTATAAAGTTGATTAAATCCTTTTAACTGAATATTTTATTTGATTTTCTAAATCGTAATACGTTAAGGGTTATAAAGTTATTAAATCCTTTTAACTGAATATTCTATTTGATCATCTAAATCGTAATCCAATCCGTTAAATTAATAATCTAAATCCAGCAAGTACATCATTCCAATTTAGTGCACTTCTTTCCTATGTTTACCTTCCATCGAAAGAAGAGACATAGGGGTTATATGGATTTTAGACTTTGCCATCAGTCTCGTATTTTTTTACAGAGCATAACTCAAACACTGATCATGACATCCAGTATAATCTAGATGATGATCCTTGGCCTGAATATAGATTCGGTCATAGTACAGTATACTACTATATTCTCTCTCAATTGTTCTCAAACCATAGGGATTCCTTTTACATATGATTGCCACGACTTGTGGTAGGTTTTCCCTTTTTTTCTGGCTTATCTGGTGAGTTTTTAGGATTGATGGCTGTCCGTCGTCGTCACTCGTTGTCCGTCGTCCACAATTGTTTCAAATGATATCTCCTCTGAAACCACAGGACAAAATATGATGAAACTTGCTTGGGATGTTCTCTGCATAAAGTTCTACCAAATATTCTACCAAATTTGTTAAAATAGTTTAGGTCCATTGCATATTTAGGTCTACGTAGTTTGTTGAAATCATTGCCCCAGGGTCAGAAAATTGTCTTTCAGCGTATGGGGGCCAAAATAGGCATATTTTCACAGTCACAGCTTTGATGATCTTACCAATCACTGGCCTGATTTCAAAATAAATTAACATATAATAATTATGAAACTTGAGTAGTGGGACACCGGTGAGCAGTTCACGGCCATCATAACACTCTTGTTTAAGTAAGCTTAAAATTGTAGTTAACTGATGGTAATTGTACAAGAACAGTGTGGCATTCTTGTATGAAGTTTGTCCGTAAAGTTCTTGGACACCCCTGAAAATTGCGAACTAGATGCAAAACATGTAACAAATTTATGCTATCATAAATAACAAAATTCTGATATTCCATTTGTGAAAAATGGTAACGCTGCTATTAATATCTTTTCTAGGCGTTTTCTCACACATACCCATCAAAACCCGGGGCAGATGCCGATGTTTCCACGTTATGAGCTAACACAGTACCGTAAAATTGTCTGTCAGACCTGTTTTCAGCCTGTCCTTCAGAATAACATCGATGGTAGTCCTTCCAACACCTGCTCTGTCCGATAATTCCCGTATGCTATCTCTGTGATCCTCTTCTAAGATCGCCTTCACAGATTCCAACAAACCCGCGTGTATTATGCCTGGCCGCCCATTGATCATCGTCTTTAGTCGATTTTTGTCTATCCGAGAATCTTCTGTCCCATTTATAAACCAGTGAACTGCAGGCTTTCTTCATTACTTTTATTACCAATGCTAAACATATAAACGCAAGTAACAGACCATTAGAATTTATGTAATTGCTCTAGCTTTCTTATAGTTAGTATTGTCCACGAACTTTACGGGCATACCTCGTGTTATGTAAGGCTTGGCCCTTTGATAACTGCACCTTTTTTTTCCAGCCAGAATATTTCAAATAGGCTTATGTTTTACTGTAATTCAAAGTACGTACTAAACAGATAACAAGTGCAATGAAAGTAAGCACTACGAAACATTCGTTGAAGCTTGATTATGTACATATAAAACAAGAAACAAGATAAGGCCGACTATATTGAGTGCTGTCACAAAAATTGGCCTTTATCACCGCTTTGTTCCTTAACAATCTTGTAGGTTACGACAGTTCAGATATCATTTTCTATACATGAAAGACTTGTTTTACAATATGAAAATATGGATCTATTTGTGATTTATTTAATTCTAGAAATATTTGGTAATGTATGACAGAACTATTGCAGTACAAAATGATAAAAAAAAAATTTCAATGTCTTTTAGAAATCTATAATTTACATTCTTCAACCTAAGTTTCAGCGAAAAAAAAGTGCTTTATAATGTCAAATCTATGAATTTAGATTAACTTATCTAGATCTTTATCTGGACTTTAGTAACTAGTTTACTTGGACATAACCTTTATCATGAAACCCAAACAGGCCGTTTGAGGTCAAGATAAAATAAATAAATCTTGTTCTGTTTTGAGCTTACCGAAAACCTGACGCATAATCAGTTTGTATATGTTCTTCAAAAAGTAAAATAGAGGAAATTACGTTGCTCATAACCTTAAGAAATAACTCGTTAAAATATTCGAACAAACGGCAAGACAAAACATATCTTATTGAACTACATACGATAGATACATTGCATTTTCTTTACATTATACTGATTTTTCCTCTATTGGCGAAGTTCAAAGGAACATGAATTATAACAGCAAATTTTGTCACGTATTTTCATTTCTTAATTTAATAAGAGTAAGACAACTAACTATTTTATGTAAGTATACCTGCATGAAGTGTAGATATGTTTCAGTCACACTAAGGACAACCAAAGCAGGGGCAGCATGCGAGGACCTGGAAAAGGACTGTGCAGATTACGGTTTTGACTATATCTGTACTGGAGACTACATACCCTGGTCAACAATTCACTGTAGGAAGTTCTGTGGTCTGTGCATAGGTGAGAATAACAATCATTCGATAGGTGCTTCTTTCAGCTGCTTGCACAGACTAGGAAACAAGAATAGGGCTTCAAGCT
Organism: Cyclina sinensis; assembly: GCA_012932295.1. Lineage (NCBI taxonomy): Eukaryota > Metazoa > Mollusca > Bivalvia > Venerida > Veneridae > Cyclina > Cyclina sinensis. The sequence continues at coordinate 6,768,052 of JAAONU010000006.1, read as the reverse complement.
TTTCAACAGACACTCCAAAGGAGACACCCAGCAACTGCTTTATTTTTTTACTTGATGTTATTGGAAACCTTGCATCTCTGACTTCGGCTTTGGTTTGCATTTACGTACAAGTTGTATAATTTCTGCTTTGTTCATTGCTGCTTTTGCATAGCGACTTGTAAGTTGTAGCATTTCATAGCCGATGCTATTTCCACTGTGAATACAAAACTTCTATCACATCAATCATTTCAATATATTGTGTTAATACTTACAGTTAGAACACTTAGTGTATTTATACCATCAGACTTATTTGACATGTCTCACTCAAGTCTCAGCATATAAATAAACCAGGAAATCTCGACAAGATTCCATCTATGAACAACTATGTTAACATTACCTTCAGTTAATGACATAAAGCTAAGTTTTGCAAGTTTGCTGTTGTTTGTTTGCTTTTGACTGTATAGCTTTATTTATGCCAAGAACCTTGCTTGTATTGCTGATTTTAATTTTAAGTGGTTCGTTCTCTGTTTATCTTTTTTTATATAAATATTCATCCGTTTAATCATTTTGAACTTTTCCTGCAGGTATATCGTCTTGTTAGGTCTCCATTTTAAAAATAAATAGTTTGACATGTATCAGATAAATCGTACTTACATAAAGACATTCTACCCATTGAAATATGATGTAATTTTCGTCGTCAGTGAGAAGAGACATCCTGTTCTAATAAACATATGCTTAACTTGATTATCGAAGCAAAACATAAGTATGCTGACAATTATTGATAACACTCATTTTCCATAATATGACCTGTTCACTATTTACACTGCTAGAGGTACCGGCCTGTGAGGACAAAGCGACAGACTGTGCTGATTATGGCTTTGACTACATCTGTACAGGAGAATATATCCCATGGTCAATGATTCATTGTCAAAAATTCTGCAACTTATGCGGTATGCTGAACTATTTCTTATAGCAAAAGTTTTTGTCTTATATACTATTTTCAATATTATATGTTTAGGTTTAGCTTGTTCATAATACCATTTTCGTTGATTTCTCTGGCACTTTATACCCTAGAATATGTTATATATGTAATAGTGCAAAGATGAAAAGATATTCTTGAGTAGTGCTAGTTATCAGTATTTTTCCTTTGCTATTTTCTATATGTGCCTTTTTTATTACAGTTTATAAACAATGTGTTTTTTTCTTTTCTAATAATTACAGATCGAAAATCAAACGTTATTTTCAAATAAAGTAATAGAACAGAAAGAAAATTAAACTTCTTTATAAGAAATATCTAAAAATGAAATATTACTGAATTAGCTGGATAGAAAGTACAGCAAACAAAGAATAATCAGTTTGCAGACTATAATTGGGATGTGGTTTACAAAACAATCCTTTCATGTGTTGTACAGTTTACATAAAATTAAAGATTTTCGGTACAAATATTTAATGAATATCATACCTGTGACCTCTACAATGTGTAATTTTAATATATGTTTAATGAAACAGTGATTCATCATTTCTGGGAATATCATTTCAATTACTCTAGACAGAAGTACTTAACTTTTTTCAAAGAATAAATACATAGATATTTATTAATTCTTTAAACTTATATTTTTGGGGTAAATGAACACCTATGGTAAAAAAAAACAACAATCATCGAAGGCAGGTATTATATGTATAAATGTAACTGTAAAAAGTACATATGTACAAATGTTACTGTAAAAAGTACATATGTACAAATGTAACTGTAAAAATACATATGTGCAAATGTAGCTGTAAAAAAGTACATATGTACAAATGTAACGGTAAAAAATGAATCATACATTTACACATTGTTACCACTTTTTAAAATTTATAAAAAATACTGGATATAAAAAACACTTATGAAAGATAAAGTTTATCAGGAAGAAATAATGATGTTTGAAAATGAAATGTAAGAAAAGCTTCTCCATAAATCCATGTATATACGAAATTTCAAATTCATTTTTTATCTATTGTTTGCTTTTTCTTCTCTATTACCATTTTTATTCTATATCACTTATACAGTCCAATCGTATATTGATGTACTTGTTTTAGAAACTACAGATATATCTATAGTATAATTTTGAAGTTGAAGGTACTGTACATATATTTTCAGTATTATTGTATGAGCACAAATTTGAAATAAATGATAAGAAACCAAATACAGAGCAATGGAAACCAGACGAATTTCTAGTATATATTACGATTTTTGTATTTTTCTTTTTTCTACTTTATCTATCAGTACCTTTTCGGTTTTAAGTTTAAGCGTCAAATAGACAAAATTAAAAAAAAAAAACAGATTGTTTTTCTCACATGGACAACATTTCAGTTCTCGTTTTATACAAACTTAACTGCTGTTTTTATTATTATTATTATTATTGTTTTTTTTTTCACCCTAAATCACTTTCATTTCCTTTACAGACACAACGACACCAGTAGCAACATCAACCAAACAGACGACTACAGTTCCAACGACTTCAGTACCAACAACTAACCAAACTACACAAGGTAGAGATGATTCGATATTTGCGGTAGAACATGCTAGTCTTGTATTCATGGTTAATCGCTAGTTAGTAGGGCCCTAATATATTAAAACTAAATTTATTTTAATGGAGTAGCTTTGTATAGTTTGTAGTTACAGTGAGCTGTCAACTTGTCACATAAGATGACTGAAAAAATATAAGAACTGAACATTTTAAGTTAGTTTTCCTTGTTTACATTTTTAATTTCAACCTTTTCTTTCAAAGCGTTGAAGTCACAGCATAAATGATAGAAGAATGAAAGAAGTCAGTGTCAAATATCATTAAAAATATTCCTGTCAGTTTCATTTTGTGTACATGTGTGTACTCCATTTCTTCAAAATCTGAAAACTGAACTCGTAGGTATTGCCAGTGTTTAGAAAGAAGAAAGTGTAACAAGTGATGATATAATTGCCACAGCTACAATTTGAATGCACGTTTTAATTTGTTTTAGATTAATATTTGTCTACTGTCTGTTTCATTGGCTTATTTAATTTATGACAAAAAGGTTAAGACTCCAAAACAGAATGTTGACGAAATCTTTGGCCGGTCACCGTGATGTTTTTATTTTCTAAACAGCTATATGCCTTGAAAAAGTTGTTACCGATAATGTTAAATAAGAAATAATAATATATTCTTAATATCTTTTCTTTCTTTTGTTTCTCTCAACACAATCATATCTATCCCCCAATAAGAAAACTATCAAAATTATATTATGATGGAATTCAGAAGCAATGGATTTACTTATATTACAGTTCTTAAGCAAAACAACGTATTGTCCAAATCAGGAGTTTGAAATTCTTCATACATTGTTTTAAATGTAGGCGATTACTTTCAAACATTTCATTGTCAAATCTATGCACGGAATTCACAAGAATGAAAGCTGCATAGCCACCATTAAACAGGTCTATGTGTTATCGATCTTATTGTATTCGTATTAAAGCGTTAACGTTTATGAAACAAAAGTTTGATCTGACTGATGTACAGCTTCCTGTGTTTTCACGTGCATATTATGTTGATCACGGTTATTCTCAGGTTTAACAAATTCAACAACTCTTGAACCATGCTTAGATGTAGACTTAGACTGCACTGATGTTGGATTTGTTTATTTTGATTTGTCAAGTGGATTATCAACCTTGGTCTGAAGTCATCTGTACTAGGGTTTGTAATAGTTGCACTGGTTTGTCAGTTTACTCGGAAAACAAGATTTCTTTCAGTTGTCTCCAGAAAGCTAATTTTTACTGTTCAAATTAAATTTAAAAAAAAAATCATAGAAATATCTCGGCTAAGAATTTTGACATAGGAAGGATACTTAATAATCTTGAAGAAGATTGATTCACGGTCAAATATTGAAATCAGTGTGAATATCATTACTAGATTCATCAGTCGAAGTACCATGCGTTGATGTGGACTCAGATTGTGCTGATTACGGCTTTGATTACATATGTAAAGGAGATTTTATACCATGGTCTAAACTCCACTGCGCAAGGTTTTGTAATTTATGCACAGGTAAAACGTTTCCTGCCATTGACCAAAGTAACAAAGTGTTCGCAGTTTTATGCTTCAAATCCGATAAGTAATATAGGGTTAACGCACGTTTTTTCGTGTTATAACATCTGCAGAATCCCGAGGGATGGTTGGTGCCCGAGTCCGTAGGGCGAGGTCACCTACATAATCTCGAGGGATTCTGCAGATGTTATGACACGAAAAAACGTGCTTTAACGCTATTCTAGCATAAACTGATCTAGAAAAGACATGTTTACAAAACAAAAATACTACAGTCGCCTTTAGGTTGTTATGGATACGTGTTTTAAATATGCGTTCCAGGGCGACACGTGTTTCAACCTTTCGAGCGGCCATCTTGAAACTTAAAAAGTGTCGATTAAAAAAAATATTTGCAAGGATTTCATGTGGATTTACGATTGAACAAGGCCAGTCATTGATTTTTATCAATAATCATGAATGTTTCGTCTACGTTCCGACCTGCAAAGTTACATTAACTGCCGATTTGGGGCAAAAAAGACGGACCAGCGTCCATTATTTACAAAGGCCCTGTAACGCGCATAACTGAAAACGGGTAATAACAGCGCGTGAGCGAGAGAACTTCCTTGTTAACACACCTTTTTGCTCTCGTTAAAATATAGGCAAAACGGGCAAAAACAAGCGATTTTTATGCTAGAATACAGTGTTCTAGTATGCGCAGAGGTGCTTTAATGCAAACATGTTCCTTTGGTATACATAAACTAAACTTGTCTTCACAACACATGTTAGCTTAAGTTAGCACTATTTTTGTTCCAAAGGTTTTGTTTTTCGCAGCTTTATATCGGAAAAAGGGTATCATTTCGTTGATGTGTATGGTAATTCCTTGAGTACCTTTTATTTCAGATGAAAACTAAAAAAAGAAATTCTCCATTACTATAACGTAAAGTTTAGAGCATTAGAACATTAATTTAGAAATTTGTATACTGTCCTCCTTGAGAACATTTTTTTTTCATAAACTGTATTCTACACAGCTTAATTTCAAAGAAAAAATATGTCATTTGGTTTATGTATATTGTAATTTCCTGCGTAACTTTAATTTCTGATGAAATATAACGAAACATTATATTACTTTTATCAAAAGTTTAAAGCATAAGAGATTTTTACGCTGTCCATGTTTCCTTTGCTTTGTATTCCCTTAGGCAGTTTAAATTTATATGAAAATCAAGAACGTGTTATTTTAATAGCTTCGATTGGGCTAACGTATTCATTTTTTTAAAAAAAGACTAGCATAAAAATGGCATTCTACTTTCGAGGAAGCTGTAATTTAAATCTCGTTTAATGTGAGTTAATCGTTTAGCGACATGCATTGTCTGAAACGGAGCAAAGACGATGGAGTATATGTGTTTAATATCTAAGGGCCAGTGCTATAAAGAGTCTGACTCAAGAATGTAAGCTATCAGTGAACCACAAAATCATTGTTCTATCACAGAGTAGAATCATTGACATCTTCTTAATCAGCATTATCGGCGACGTCATTTGCTTAAACAGTTCATCCAATCAAAGTCGTTAACAAGAAAAGTTTCAGACCGTATTGCAAAATTTTCCAGGAATAACTGGTAGTGATTGAACTTGATTTCAAAATTTTGAAACACATATTTTCACTCGACATTGACTATAATAACATTACAGACTAGAAATCTAGCTAAAATATTTTAATTTAAGGATATAGATATAAGGTTTTTCAAATTAATACAAACTGAAAAACATACTAATCGAAAGTTAATCTGGTTTTTATTCATCTGTACAATTTGAAATATTAAGGTCATAATTCAACGTTTTACATCCAGCTATTAGTTCGAATGTTTTATTCTTAAAACATACATGTGAAAAAGTTATACAGCCCCCATTATATACGTGAGTATATGCATTATTGTATATATTTCTCATAGTAGATCTGTTGTAACAAGGACAAAATGAAATACCACAGATAAGCTCATTGTACGTCCTAGATCACAAACAAAATTCAGCAAACAGGCCTGTATACATAATACTAGAACGACAGGCGTCATCTCTGCGAGGACATGGATAAGCTTAGTTCACACAAGCTGCTCTCTTAGTTGGCTCTCCAACTGGAGAAATTTCTAAAATACATAGATACATATAACTGACTTAATCTGAATGTGGAATAAGGTACAACCTTTTATCATTGCATATGTCAAAGTGAACTTCCTATCTGCTCTATGTGTGCTAAAAACAAACATGTGTTTCATGCTTCTGTTTCACACTAAGATGTTGATGGTAGTGGAGTTGGTGGGGGAATGCTAACTTTTAATAGATTATTGTACTTCTTTTATGTAGACATCTTTTCCCAGGGTATCTGTTATATTCCTGGAGACAAATACAAAATAATTTTGAAGCGCCAAGTATAGAATCACATTGTATATTCTTAAAAATATTGTGCTTTCAAATGATATAACTGATGATTGTTAACTATCTGAAGTAGTCTTTTGTAACATGGAAGTTACTTTTAGCCAACTTCAAAACTGCATTTTAAAGTGTTTTTACTTTAAAGACAAGACAACTGTTGCATCTTCAACAACAGTTCCAACAATCACGGTTCCTGTGACAACGTCTCTAGTAGTGACTACGGTCGATCAAGCAACAACAAATGGTAGGTTCCCTAACAATGTATAAATAACATGGACCTTAAAGGTTTGCTTAGTGTATTGTTTTATGAAATGGAGTTGCAACAAAATTATAGACTCTCGGTTATGCAAAACAGTCGGGTCTTTTTTGTTAGTAAATTTCCGTACTATTTCTTATCTTGAACTACACCATAAGTTTAACTGATGGAATTTAAGTTTAAATCTGCAATAATTATTTATTTGGCGATGAAACTCTGGCTTTCATTTCCTAGTTGTTGCCTTAATATCCCTTTTAAGTATGTTTATATTGTTTGTTAAAGTTTTGTAAACCCGTCGAGATACACTTACCATGTAAAAAAATCAGGATGTAAATAAAATGAGACAGTTTCAATTTCTTGCACTGTTCCCCGCAACATAAAGAAAAAACTAATTTCCCCAGAGGGCTTCGTTCATGTGGACAACCGATACCAATTATAGGTAAACTCAAACAGAAGCGTGAAATAATTAACTCTGTTTGCTTCAGTAGACATGAATTAGAATCCCATTGTGACCGATTTGATTGATTTGCACCTTTGTGCAACGGACCATTCGTTAGAAAAGTAGGCTTTGGAGAGTTTTTGTTATGATTCTCTTTGCTGTTTCATAGAATTATACTAAAGTCGCAATTTTCTAAACTAAAGATAGCTTAAGAATCACCACAAGTGAAATTGACTGCAAGCGTTTTTTTCGGAATACTTATGGTCATTTTTAGAATAAAGCTATTGGAAACTTTCTGAAATATCTACTCGCAGTTTTAGATTTTTATTTTATTTTTTCTCTCTCTTTTTGTCAGCTCGCCATCTCATTGAATTGCTATAATAATCGATTTCTAAATTATTAGGCAAAAAAGATAATTATGAATACTGTTTTCATATCGACATCTCAAAATGCAAAATTTTGCAATGTTTTGATGTCTGATAGTTTACTGCATAATGTTCTTCAGGCCTTGTCTCCAGACATGTGAATGTGAATGTTCAAAATAAAAATCTCCTAGAAATATGTAGGCAGAACATTTACAATCATACAGGATACTAATTAAACTTATTGCTACAATATGCAATAGAATGAAAAGAATGGTGAGGAGCCAAACATTGAATTCAGTGTGAATATCATTACTAGATTCATCAATCGAAGTACCATGTGTGGATGTTGACTCAGATTGTGCTGATTACGGCTTTGATTACATATGTAAAGGAGATTTTATACCATGGTCTAAACTCCACTGCGCAAAGTTTTGTCATTTTTGCACAGGTAAAATGTTTCTGCTATTTACTAACATACCAGTTGTTTGCAGACTTGTGCTTCAAATCCGATAAATAATACGGAATATTGACATGCGAAGAGGTGCTTGGTAGTTTGGTGTATCTGTTGCTAACATCTCCATTATTTGTGTTTTAATTAGTACTTCCAAATGTTTTACCTAAACATGTTTCTTTGGTATACATAAACTAAATTTGTCTTTACTACTAATGTTCGCTTTAGATTACCGTTCCACCTTGAGCACTATTGATATTCTAAAGCTTTGTTCTACACAGCTGAATATCAAACAAGGGGTCATTTCGTTGATGTATATTGTAACTCCTTGCTTAACTCTTACTTCCGATTAAATATCACAAATTATTTCATTACTTTTATCAAAAATTTAGAGCGTTGGAGATTTGTACACTTGCAAAAATGTTTCATCAAATCTAAGTCGTTGCAACGTATAGCTCGTTATCGTACTGACATATTTGCCAGGAATTATTGTTGGTGATTGAACTTTATTTTAGGCTTACCATTTTATGGTGTAAATTTGAAGACTGCATTGAATATAAATAAACATTACAGATTACAATAATCTAGCCAAACACATGTTTTTCTGCAGATACATTTAAGGATTATCATATTAATACAAATCTTTACAAGAAGTGATTTTTTTTAAAAAAAAAGAACGCGGCCGTGGTAGAAATATATTTGAAATTGGATAAAGAATACACTGACAATTTGAGTACAAGTACTGCAGCACCAGTAAAGTTATTGGTTGGCGGGAAGGATGCGCCACTGTAAACGTTTTTACATCACTGAAAGGCAAAAAACAAAATGTTGAATCAGACATTTAAGACATTTTTGCCAATAATTTACAATTGTTTTCTTTTTTTCTCGTATATAAAATGTGCAAAATGTAAGCAATTGAAAAATGTTTATGGAACTTTTAGATTACAATGCACGTGCTCGTTCCCAAAAGTCCTTTCTTTTGGTGGTAAGTGACCAATGAAATGTGGATGTTTTTGGCCACCAATACAATTTTAATAGCGATCCTAGTTTCAGATTACAGTAAACCGGAAGACAATGTGGAATCAGACTGTCCACGGCAGAAAAAACAACTTATCGAAAGTTTCTTTATAATTTCAATGCACTTGCACAAATTATGATCTTAAGGTAATAATGCATCGCATCGCACTCCGTTATGAGTTCGGATGGTTTGTTTTTAAAACATACATTGCCAGAAAAGCGTATATTAAAGCTAAACAGCTCGCATCATAAGAATGGTGAGTATACTAGTATGCATTATTGTTTATTTCTGATAGAGGATGTACTAGTATTGCAACAATGACAAGCTGAAATGCAACAAATTAGCTCAAAGTACGCCCTAGATCTCAAACTGAATTTACCAAACATTTTTTTATGTTTGATACTGGAATGGCAGGGCCTTGCCTTGAGGATAAGGATCCGCTGAGTTAACATAGGCTGCTCTTCTAGCTGGCTATCCTGTTGGATGAATTTTCTAAAATAGGTAGAATCTAATCTTATATAAATGTGGTATAAGGTACGAATTATAGTCATTGTCTAAGACGAAATGAACTTCCTTTTTGCTGTATGTGTGCGAATAGACTTTGTTGTCACTCAGTAGAGTCAACCAGATGCTTCTGCTTTACACTGAGATGTTGTTGGTTTTCTTTCCTATTTGTCGAGTTGGCGGGGGAGTGCTTTCTATTTATTGACTTTGTTTCCATCTTTAATATAAACAAGTTGTTAAAGTTCATTCCATTGTTTACTGTTTCGTTTTACTTAATTACATGTATTTGTTATATTTCATTCCTGTTGTTTTTTATTACGTTGATTAAATGTACTCCTACTTAAAGTGTCGAGTATAACGTTACTCTTTGTTTCCTTAAAAATATGAGTTCTTACAAATGATATAGATGATGGTTATAAATTTTCTAAGCCAGTCTTTTGTAACATGTGATCTTCAAAATTGCATTTTAAAGTCTACTTTTTAACTTTAAAGACAAAACAATTGTTGCATCTTCAACAACAGTGCCAACTACCACTCTGCCTGTCACAACGTCTCCAGTAGTGACTACGGTCAATCAAGCAACAACAGATGGTAGGCTCTCTTACGACATGTTTGCTTAAACAGATCTGAGTTTGAATCTCGTGCTGATCAGGATATTTTTGCTTCTTTGTTACAGACGGATGTTCACTAGAAAAATAAATTTCTAATATTTTTTTCCTGCGGTTCTCTTCGAGAAATGATAGCATTATCTTGAAGTTGCAATGTTCTAATCTAAAGAAGTGTTTTAGGAGTTCAAAATTGCGATACCGATAGCTTACTAAACTACCGTCTCGAATCTTTTATGTTGTTGTTGTTGTTGTTGTAAGATATCCATTGCTGTAGTACTTGAGATCTAAATTCTGACGCAAAATAAATGATTATAATTAATGTTTTCTATCAACATCTCATAATGATTTAACACAATTCTGAATTAATAATATGCGTTTACCATAAACCGTAGGCTAACAGGCTGGGTTACCTATTTGTTTGAATAGTCATTGAAGCCGTTCGCAGTTTGCGTTTATTAGTATTCCAATACAACAGCTGCAAAGGACAAATTTGATTCCATTTGTAAAGTAGATTATATCCCCTGATTTAAAACTCATTGTGCAAGACTTGTCCGCAGGTAAAGAGTTCATTTTGTCGTCCGAAGCAATCGTTCTTTGTCAGTCAGATAAGGTCTGAAGATAGAAGAAAGATGTACACCATAGTATTTTTGATTTTCAAATATTAAACCTAACCAGAACGAAACTAAGATATTTTTTTTAAACAGGTGCCAATTCAGAAAGTACGTTCGGTATTCACTCATTAATAAAATTCCATTACGTTTCATCTTCCGATATTTCTTAAAACTATATTAGTGTCTAAAATGGCTAACATGCAAAGAGGTCAGAATAATGCTGAAAAAACTGTGAATGGTCACAAAACATTCAACTTAAAGTAGCTAAAAATCTTTTAATTCGAATTTAACTGTAAATGCATTCTAAGTTTATTTGTAAATATATCTCGGCCAGCCATAAAAGTTTTTTGCCGTATTCAACAAACTTCAGTGTGAGTAAAACTTTTTACTGGATGAAAATTTAAGAAAAAGTTAAACAACCCTTTGTACGCAACAAATTGATATTTTTTCAATTCACTAGGGTCACTTCGAACGCTTATATACTTTAACAAATAATTTAAAGTTTCTTTTATTTATTTTATTTAAACTGTGCGTAAATTGGTGTATAACATGTATGTCAGAATCGAAACAGTGATGCTCTTATATCTCATGTCACAGTGAAGGTAAATGTAACAGGAAGTGTTGTTTTGTTCTTCCCTGTAAATGATCATTGCTATGAGATTTTGTTTTTAAGTGTAGGGTCTGGTTATATTAACAGAAAACCTGTTATGCTAACATGGAATCATCTCAATAACTTATACAATAAATATTTACTATGATTAGATTCTACAGTACAAGGACCATGTGTCGATGTGGACCCAGACTGCGCTGACTATGGGTTTGATTATATATGTCAAGGAGATTATATACCATGGTCTAAATTCCATTGTGCAAAGTTTTGTAAATTATGTACAGGTACTTTCTACTCTGTTACCTGCTCGAAATAAGTTTTGCTTGTCACCTGCTTGGAGGTTTAAATTCGCTTATCACCTACTTGAAATTTCGAACAATTTTTGCCAATGAATTTTGCTTTAAATTTCCAAAAAAGTTTTGCCTCTACATTCTGTGCTAAACATTAGCCTCTGGAAACTCATTTTCCTTACTGAGAGGAATTCAATAATGACAACATGTGTAAATTCAATTCAGAATCATGATTTCACAGAGTTTCCTAGCCTTACCACGCTGTTTCCCTTTATTTCTAGTAAAGGACAGGTTCATTGTGGATGGAGAATAAATAAATAAAAAAAAAAAACATTCTTCAAAAGTGCAGTTTTGCCGCATTACAAATGACAGAAGAATATCAACTTTGCTAATCGTTTATGAAAGAGATAACAGTTATTCTGACCAAGACAAAATGTTTGTTCTGGTGTTTGCTTCTCTCTTTTTTGCGTTTCAGGCTATTTGTACTCGAATATTTCTGCTTTTTTAAAACCATTTCTAATGTTGTATTGTTGAGGTTTTTTTTACTAAACAGACTGATGACACGGTTAGTCTTTATTTCCTATGCGTAGTACCAGCAACGGACGTTTTGATCAGCTTGCTATGCTGTTTTGTAATCCTTTTCTGTGTTTGCTATTATAATTACAAGCGTCGTTTATGCTTCCAAAAGAGGGCATATGAATTTCGAAATGACTGTCCGTCCGTCCGCCATTCCTTCCGAAAACTTTAACATTGCCTATAGAAAATAAATGGATTTACTTTACTTGTAAGACATGATATATAATTTACCTTGACCTTGAGATTAAATTGACAAAAAAGACACTTCTGATGAATCAAAAGATTTAGTTCATGCTTGCACGCAACAACCTTCTTGAGTATTTGTATGTTTCACCATGCCTTTTAAAGTGCTTTAAAATGCTATCAAGGTTTAGTTTGCTTATGTAAAACTGCTAAGATATGTTGGAATTAATAAAATAAGTTTGCAAACTTGTCGTTAATAGGATTCATTCAGATATTATGATTTTATTATCATTTTTGTTATCAGTTCACGAGATAACTAGTTACTTTAGCCGTACATGTAAAATGTGTTATGGAATATTAATGTGCAACTGTGGCTTTTTTATCCAACCATCCACTTTTATTATTTTTATTATTTATACAAATTATTTTTTCAGCTTAGTTAAGATTATGAATTTATTAGAACTCTACTTATTTATATCAGTTAATTGACAGTAAGTCATAATTTTGATGATCCTAAAATTAATTACAAAGAGTTCTTGAATATCTAAAGAGAACAATATTCAGAGAAACGAGCATTACTTCAGTTTCAATGAGTGTTATCCTCGTTCAGGTACAGGATATATTCTTATTTATGAAGTATATTAATTGTATTTTCTCCACCTCACTTTGCTGTACTATTACTTTATTTACGACACATTGCAAAATCACATTGCCTTCCAGACATACATTATGAGTGTCTTTTATGTCATTTTATGTCTAGTTAAGTTCAGATATACTGAAATGCTACTAACTTGAATATCGTCCTAAAATGTAAACCCTATGATCGGATCTGCCTGTTTACAGTCAATATATTGACACTAGTGTATGTCAACGAGATGTATAAGGTACAAAAGGAGTGTTTCTGTATTCCATTCATTCTGTTTCTCTTCACAGAACCTGTAACGACCACTGTGGTAACACCGCCGCCACACTGTGTTGACCTTGACCCTGACTGCGCCGAATATGGTAACGACTATATATGCCAAGGCGATTATATACCATGGTCCAAGATACACTGTAACAAAACTTGCAATTTCTGTAACGGTACATTTACTTTTTACCTTACAATTTTGGGCTTCGAAAGAACATTTATAGTAGTGTGCTTTATCCAGAAGCGCTTCTCAGTTTCATAATCTGTAAAACGCTGGTAACCAATTTACATAATTTTATCCAGAAGCACTTTTCCGCTTAATCCTATAATTAAAGCGCTTGAAATCAAATGACGTAACTTTATTTTAGCATATATAGCGCTAGTAATCTCTTTACATAGTTTATCCAGATGCGCTTCCCTGTTTGATTATATATAATGTAGTATTCAGTTTATGTCAGACAGAACTATAAGTTTGTATTACATTTTCCTTTCAAAGCTTACTTCAATGGATAGCAAGAATAATCTGAAAAATCAAGAATACGTTTTAGTTTGCACATAAATTATTTACTTTAACGGCTAGAGATATAATGTACATTCTGTTCAATTTCGCCGATGTGTTTTTTCATGTCCAGTCATATATGTAAACCTTAGAATGAGATTCAGACCTATCCAATATGTCCAGGTAGTTTAAAAAAGAATAAAAAAGAAAGAAAATTTCAAGGTTTAGCCTTAGTTTTGACTTCTATTGACTTCTATTGCCCATGATCTCGAAAAAAGTGCCATACAGGTAGGCATTAATCTTTACGATTACACATGAGATATTAATTTATACTGGATATTGGCAGAATGTGTAGACAAGGATCCTGACTGTGCCGACTATGGTTCAGACTATATTTGCAAAGGTGACTACTTACCATGGTCTCAAATTCATTGCGCCAAATACTGCAGGCTCTGCGTTGAAGGTATTTTACGGCACGATAAATATATGTAGTAATAAATTGAATGCATGATAAAAAGCTTATAGCAGTTTCTATTTCAGCTTATATCTTTGTGTGAACCATTTTGATTTAAATAATGTTTCCCGATAAGTTGAGTGACATTAAGTTGGTGTTTTAGCAAGTACGGCTAAATCTGGCCAGACCTTGATAAAAAAATTGTTATACATTGATATTACAAAGATATCCAAAATGCTTTATAAGTACTTTTGCCCGTTTTATCAATTTACAAAAAAATTAGATCAAATCTCTTTAAAACATTAAAATAAGGTTACAGCATCAATACGTGGTCACTGAAAAATACAAGAAAATAATGTAAAGACATAGACAATTATTTTGTAACAGTGAACATAAACGTTCGAAAATAAATACTTACCTACAGAACTACTAATCTACGGCTTAGAGGCATTGCTTTCCTTTGAATATAGCAACATCATCACCTCTAACTACAACCGCCATGAACCAAAGCTCAACATTTACAACAACAAAGGCAACAACGACTATAACTGTCTCAACGACCATGAATCCATCAATTACAGAATCAAAAATGACCACAAAGCCAGCAACGACAAAGAAAATAACGACAACAATGACAACCACAACAAAACAAACGACAAAAAAGGCAACCACTACAGAACCAACAACTCCTACGACAGAAGCACCGACAACAACAATGAAACCCACAAGACCAGCCACTACTAAAACACCTACAACGACTTTGAAACCAACAACTAGAACGTCAACGACGACCATGAAACCAACAACAACTGAAGAACCAACAACTACACTTTCCCCAAGTAATACTACATAAACATGATACCCTTTATAGCCAAAATTTATTTTGCGCCTTTTAAATTTTTTATTTTCTAGTTCACGAATTTATTTTCTGTTTCAAGAGATATGCATGGCCTTATTTGCCTTATTTGTTTATTTTTTATACGTCACACACTGACGAAAAAATACAGAAAACTTAAGCACTGAATGAATCTAGTACAAAAAAACACGGAGAAAGAAACCTTGCATGTGCAGTCAATAAGTTGTCAGTAAGTTCAAAGAAAATACTTTTATCGACTTGTTTCGTTAAAAAATCAGTTTACCGTTGTTCTGTCACAATGCAGGTGAAGCTTGTGGAAATAAATTACAAGATTGTCATTCATATGGCCTGGAGGAATGTTCCAATCCCGACAAAAGAGACTGGATGTATGACAACTGTAGGGGTCATTGCAAAATGTGCTTACGTATGATATCATTTCCTTATTTATATCCCTTCGCAATTATCAGCAAGTTTGACATTATGTTTTTATTCTCATTTACATGTTTGTCTTAATTCACTAGTACTTTATTACAAAATGCACTGGTTAAAGAACTTCTTTCACTTACAAAATGAAGTATACAAAAATCACAGGATTTAGAAGAATGTTCCAAAGAACATTATTAATATGCAAACAGCTTAATACAACCTATTATCTGCACATCTTTAAACATTGTCAGCTTCACTAACTTGATGATACATAGACTTACATCTTTAAACACTGGCAGCTTCACAAACTTGATAATACATTCACTTAATATTTAAACATTTGACAGCTTCACTCACTTGATGATACATACACTTACATATCTAGACATTTGATAGCTTCACTCACTTAATGATACATACACTTACATCTTTAAACACTGACAGCTTCACTGACTTGATGATTAATACACTTACACCTTTAAACACTGACAGCTTCACTGACTTGATGATACATACACTTACATCTTTAAACACTGGCAGCTTCACTGACTTGATGATACATACACTTACATCTTTAAACACTCACAGCTGCAGTAACTTGATAATACATACACTTATATCTTTAAACACTGACAGCTTCAGTAACTTGATGATACATACACTTACATCTTCAAACACTAACAACTTCAGTAACTTGATGATACATACACTTACGTCTTTAAACACTGACAGCTTCACTGAATTGATGATACATACACTTACATCTTTAAACACTGGCAGCTTCACTGACTTGATGATACATACACTTACATCTTTAAACATTTACAGCTGCAGTAGCTTGATGATACATACACTTACATCTTTAAACACTGACAGCTTCACTGACTTGATGATACATACACTTACATCTTTAAACACTGACAGCGTCAGTTACTTAATGATACATACACTTACATCTTTAAAAACTGACAGCTTCAGTAACTTGATGATACAGACACTTACATCTTTAAACACTGACAGCTTCAGTAACTTGATGATACATACACTTACATCTTTAAACACTGGCAGCTTCATTAACTTGATGATACATACACCTACATCTTTAAACACTGACAGCTTTACTGACTTGATGATACAAACAATTATATATTTAGACATTTGATAGCTTCACTTACTTGATGATACACACACTTACATAATTAAACATTTGACAGCTTCATTAACTTGATGATACATACACTAAATGCTTACGGTCACGTGGGTGGTCAGGAGATCCTAGGTTTATCTAAATTTATAACAAACAAGAAATTTCTAATGTGTACTATAAATTTAGATGCTTGTTAGAAGAAAAGTTGTTAAACGTGAAAATTCAGTTATTTTAGAACATTTCACATTTGCAAGACTGGATTTGTAATTTAAAACACTCAAAACTACATTCTTCCCCACTTTGCAAGTTGAAAGTCATCTGTAATGCAACAGGTACCAACTTAACGTTCCCATTAAGATAAGTATGGAGATTTCTATACCTATCATGAATTATAGAACATATTTCTTTACACCTGATATCAAAGCATTACTCAAGATTTAGTTTGTAGTTTTAGTCGCCTTTCCCCTCTTTGTATAGAATGCTAGTTAATGAACCAGTGAGTTTCAACCAACAACTTTTTTCAGCCTTTTCATTGTCATTATATTGATTAACGTTGTTTTCCTGATCTAATTTCTTTGTTTCTAGAAAATAAGCCCTGTAACGACGAAATGCTTGGCTGCGAGGACTTCAAGGACATGATTTGTTCGAGCCCATCTGAAAGTGTAATGTGTAAAAACACCTGCGGTATTTGTTAAAAACATAGGTATTTTGTAAATAAAAGTAGTAAAAATACATAGAAAATGTTCATGGTTGACTTCATTTTACAATAGACATTGTTGTTGCTTCTCTATTCATATCCTAATTAATGGGCGTCGTTAAACATAATTTTATGGTGGCTAAATAATATTAAGTCTGTAAACATTGCATGGCAATAATTGAGTCAAACTTGTCCCTTAAACATCCCTAATCAATTATGTTTTAAACTGCCGCATGTCTGTTAAACAGCTAGTTAATCTGCCAGATGTTAAGGTGTTAGAGTTGTACTCTCAAAAGTTTGTTTAAAAAGCCCATAGTGAATTTAATTCCGAGTCATACAATTCGTGCTGAAATAAATTCTGAACGTCCTGTCGTAAAAACTAGTAGCCGTATTAAATCTTAACTGTCACGTGACTTTTAAGTAACATATGGCAGGGTAAGAGCTGGGCTTAAAACGCTGTACTTAATTGCTGCGAGTCAATTAAAAAAACAGTTGCGAATTTAGGGTTAATCTTCCCCGCGCCTGTAGATCGTCCCGACTGATTTAAATTATAATTGCAATTTTTTTTCCTCTAGAAATAATAACTGGTAGTGTTAAGCTCTAGTTCGTCCACCAGGCAACAAGTTATGGTTTAGTGCGTTCGCAAGGGTCTAAAGTAAGTTAAATTACCTGTCTCAGCACATGCGAAATTATCACGTGTCTGTCTGTAACACTGGTTACAAAACAACCTAACTCGATTTAAGAAAAGAACTGTCTGTAAAAAACTGCGGGCATTTGAGTGTTGATCTTTAGCGAGTCTCTGGAACAATTTGAGAGAAACTGGAGTGTGTCATCGGCTCTGTAAACAACAGGTGATTCATTTATTTGTTCAACTCTGGCGTGGGCGTGAACTACCTGGGGTCTCTTGCAACAATGTTAGAAGTTAGTTGAACTTTCCATTGTTTGTAAAATAACCCAAGTTCATTTAGTTGCTACATTTTGTAGCAATGTTAGTGCTGGAAAAATGTGTGTCGTTAATCAACTTGGTGCAATTTAAGAGCTTCAAACTGTCCCCTGTCCCTCAAAAAAATCTACGGCAAGTGTTATCTGAATGGTCACGTGACTGTGAAACTCTGATATCGCTTCATGTGCTGAAAAAAACAGAAATATAGACAACGTTACAGGGATGGTTATTTCCTAATTTGCGTAATTCTGTGAATCTGATGAAGATATCCATCTTCATTTAGAAACCAGACGTGAATTTTACGATTACTAAGTCGTGAGAATGTCCATCTTTTACCGAATTAACGTTCTTGACACGTGGTAAATGCGAAGGGACTTTAAAAGTTAATTCGAAAGTTTTATGCAAGGAAACCAGAAGCACCTTTGTGAAGTGTATTTTTAGACTAGTTAGGCATTGTTCTATTTTTTTTTATTGTCTGCTCCACCACCTTCTCTATGACGATAACTGATTCTCACTTTTATTAAAAAACATTAACATTTGCACGTTGTGAAAACCACTTTTATTCAGAATGGTACACGTAATATATAGGATATGTCATTATATTCTAACTGCAAAATTTAATGTATAGTTTTCAAAGGCGATCTCATTCCTTGAAACCGATTACATTCCTTTTTCACTAAAACTTTGAGCTTCCGTCTCGCTACATTTATCCTAAACCAGCTGCTTTGAAAGCACATTATTTTTTTATTTGTTGTAAAATAAAAGTTCATTCTACAAAACACCACATGTTTCGCCTAGCCTAGGAAGATACATACACGTTTAGCAAAAACGCCTCTCTGTTAACTAAGATTATATCAAGTTTCAATTATTAATCTGACTTTGAGCAAGCTTAACTACAAATAGTTTTCAAATGTAAAATATTATATCGCTAGGATGACATCATAAAGACTGTGTACTCTATTATTATTTCAACATAATTTAACATCTGTCAATTGGATAAACATTTGAAGATACACTTTTTAACAATGCATTATAAATTATATGTGACAAATTTGTTGAAGATGAACATGCATTTAAGTTAGCTTGAAGAGAGGCGATACTTTGGTTTTCTTGATTCTGAAATAAACCAGCACTTAAACACAACAATACCAAAACTACAGAAATATATAGTAGCGTTCCCATATTGTCAGTAACATACTGGTGTTTCTCTTTCATTACAGCAGCATCATTACATTTAACTCTAACGAAACTGACAACGATCTTACATCAGAGCGCAACAGCTGCAACAACGAAACTGGCATCTAAAATAACCACACCAGTTGCGACAAAGAAAGCAGAGACTTCAGATGTACAGAAAATCACCAATTTAACCATGACACATACCCCAACAACCACAACAGTGACTACGAAATCAGTCAGGACTGTAAAACCAACTAGCAAAATTCAAACCGCATCAAAAGAACCAAAAAGCACTTCAGAAACAACAGCCACAGAAAGGGTACACACGGCATCTACGCTTATAACAAAACATTTAAAAACAGGGTCCCCAACAACGACTTTTAAACGAGTAACAACTGAAGGACCAACCACCGCTACAGTAATCAACATGAAAGCACAAACGACCACGATTACAAATAAAACAGAAAACCAAACGGAAACTGAAGCACCAGCAAACACCGAACCAAACACGAGAAGAGTACTTACGACAACTGAAGCACCAGCAACCACTAAACCAAACACGAAAGGAGCACCAACGATAACTGAAACACTAAACACATCTCAACATTCCACGAGAGGAGCATCAACAAGAACCGAAGCCTCAATTACCACTCAACCAAACGCAAAGGAAGGGTCAACGACAACAAAAACACCCACAACCACTAAACTAAACACAAAAGAAGGACCAACGACAACAGAAGCATCAACAACCACTCAACCAACCACGAAGGAAGCGCCACCGATAGTAGAAACATCAAGTGCCTCTCAACCAACCACGACGAAGGCGCCAACGACAACAGTAGCACCAACAGTCTCTCAACCAAGCAGGAGGGAAGTGCAATCGACAACCGTAGTACCAACAATTTCTCAGCCAACCACGAGAAAAGCGCCAACGACAACAGAACTACCAATATCCTCTCAACCAACCACGAGAGGAGCACCACTAATAACTCAAGCATCAACAACCACTCAATCAAACACGAGAGGAGCACCAACGACATCTGAAGTACCCACAACCTCTAAATCAAACACAAAAGAAATACCAACGACAACAAAAGCACCAACAACCACCCAGCCAACATCGATGAAAGCGCCAACGACGACTGAAAAATTAAGATCTAAACTACCCATGAGAGAATCACCAACTCCATTCAAAGCTTTATCAACTGCTAAATCAAACACAGTGGAATCACCATTGACGGCTGAACTACTAACAACCACTAAACCGAAAAAGACAGAAGCAGCAACGACTATGAATTCAGCCATCATAGAAATACAAACGATGATTATGACACAATCCACAACAGAAGCACCAACAACCACGGCAGAAACAACAGCAAGAAAACTAACTACAACTGAAGTTCCTGCAACTGATTTAAAACTAATAATAAATGCAGCACCAGCATCAACTAAATCAATTAAAACTTCAACTATGATAAAAATTCCAAACACGACAGAAGAACCATCGTTGACTTTGAAAATAAATAACACTATGACAACTGAATCTCTTTCAAGATTCACAAAACAAACCGCGACAAAAACACTAATGCCTGAACATTTACCACCACCAACACCACAACAAACTACGACAGAGGCATCTGCAACCACGACACAAACAAGAAAACAAACCACAAATGAAGTTTCTTCAACGACTGTTACACCAACGACAAATACAGCACCAACAACCACAATGCCTATTACACAATCAGCCACGACAGAAACACTAATGACCACAATTCCAACCACGAAAGAAAAATCATCGACTTTGATATCTGGAGCTCCTAGAAAAACCACGAAACAAGCCGCGACAGATGTATTATTGAAGACTGACACAACAAATGCTCTTTCTCCAAGTAATTCTAGATGAATGCAATTTATTTAATAGTAATGAGTTCATTTAAGTGTTCAAGTTTGTTTCCTGGAAATGCTATTAATATCACAGTAAGATCTTTAGGTAGAACTGACTGGTCTTTGTTAAGCAACGGCGATGTTAATGCTATACGAACACGGGTCTATGAAACAAAGTAAGGTGATTATAAAGCTGATCGTCACATGCCCGAAATACATATATGGCGATAGTTCCGTTGTTTCTTCCTTGAAACTATGTGAGAGCGTTTGTGCGTGTATAATGATCTGTAGCTGTATTTTTGCATTGCTATATTTCTGTTTGTAAATCGTATTGATTTCAATGTTAATACTGAACGCCTATCACAGTTGCAAATGAAGTGTTGTATTGTACCGTGACTAAAAGGAACACGTAGCGGTTCTGAAATGTTAAATATCTATTAAACAACCTGTGGGGATTTTAGTGATATTTTTGTCGCATGTTGAAGTGTTTGATTGCTTATTAGACGTCCTGTTGCAATTAAGTTATATATTGTTCCGTGTTATAACATTAATTGCCTGTCTGATAACATGTAGCAATTAATTTAGATACTTTGTTTCGTGTTGAAATGTTTAATTGCCTGTTTGACGACGTATAGCGATTTTGGTTAAACATAATCTCATATTGAAATGTTTGATTGCCTATCTAATGATCTTTAGAGAGCCCAGTTATTATCTTGTGTTAAAAGGTTTGATTGCCTGACAACCTTTTGCGATTTAGTTTACTGTTGAAATGTATGACATCCTGTCTGATAACCTACATAGCGATGTTTTTAGATATTTTGTCTCTTGTTGAAAAATTTGATTGCCCGTCTGACATCCTGTAGCAAATTAATTGTTACAGCCTTTCGGGATAACCTATAGCGATTTTAGTAATACACTGTCTCTTGTTTAAATGTGTGATTGCCTGCTTGAAAACGTATAGCAATTTTAGTAATCGTTGTTCAAATGTTTTATTGCCTATCTGACGACGTTTAGCGATTCTGTCTCTTGTTAAAGATATTGATTGCTTTTTGACGACCTATAGCGTTTAAGTGATACATTGTTTGATTGCCTGTCTAATAACATAAAAGCGATTTTCAGATACTTTTTCTCGTGTTGAAATATTTGATTGCCTGTTTGATGACCTATAGAAATTTATTGATACGTTGCTTCGCGTAGAAATGTCGATTGCTTGTCTGTCAGACAACCTGAAGCGGTCTTAGTTGAAATGTTTGATTGCCTAATGACAATCTAAAGCGATTTTTATATATAAATTTATTCGTTTTGAGATGCCTGGTTGCCAGTCTGACAACCTGAAGCGATTTAAGTGACACATTGTCTCGTAATAAAATACTTGATTGTTGGTCTGACAACCTGGAGCAACTTAAGTGACATATTGTCGAATGTCGGCGAAACGTATCTGCCAATCGAATTGTATATTTCCGCGTTTTTTTAAAGTCAACTCTTTTACCTAAGTGTTTGCTTATTTTAAGAATTATTGGATTACTAGTTAAACTCAAATTTTGAAAATTAACTATTTATGTCTTTTACAGGTTGATGTTGGTACATTGCACGACGACAAAAAGAAAAGATAAGAGCTGTTTTAATCTACTTATTGTCACACTGTTTTTCCTGTAATAACAATTTGTTAGTGAAATATATTTCACTTAATTGTATATTTATTCTGTGAAAATAAATGTAATTCATATCTTGTAAGGTATCAGAGAATAAGAAATGAAATGTCTTAACGGTTTTCTTTTGTGTTTAGTTTTAGTTAAATGATATTTTATTGCAACTTTCAATAAAACAAGTCAAGTAAAGACATAAATGGCAATTAACATTGCAAATTCCGGGTCCACAAGACGAAGTAACAACAAAATTAGAGCCTTTTCTTATAGTTTAATAAGTTGTTTTTAATTTTCGAGTTTGTAAAATGTTCAGATTCACTGATAGTGTTTAACTGTTACCAAATGTAAATAAAATTATTTGAAAATAAATAATAAAGTTAGATTTCTGAATTTTAGTATTTGCTGCACAGCCATCATCTCTAACCCCACAAATGTATTCTAGCTTTTGCGCCTAATACAGTTTCAAAGTACTCGTAGACACTGTCGGAGAAAACCATAGGATGGTTTCTGACTTAAAGTGTAGGTAACTCTGGGCGCACATACCAAATCGGAAATCAGAATTTTAACAGGTCACAAATTTGGACGGATGTCGGCATAATTGTAACCCTTCAAATCTTCTCGTAAAAACGGAATGCTCAATTTGAATTTTACAGGAATTCCACAGCCTTGAAAATTATGCTAATTTATAGACAGTCATGATTTAGTATCCTTTCAATGTGAAGTGTCATGTGTCTATGTACAATATAAGTCTTGTTGCCGTGTTCGGTATTTACAGTCGAATGCGTCTGGGGCGGAACAAGCGGAGACAATGAAACAAAATTTTTACAGTATTTTGTTTCGCTACTCGTCGTCAGAGTATGTGCAGATGGTAAAAGTGTACCAGTCTCTTGTTTTATGTTTAGTCACTTGTTGAGCTGACATGCGTCAGCTGTTCCAGGATGTTCACTAACAGTTCGATCTTTATGATAGCAAGCTGCAAAAATATGGGTTTCTTTCTGCTTTCGTTACCAACTAAGGCACTGTGACGGCCTTACGTTTTTACACGCACCCCTTTTATATCCAGAGTAAAACCACCGTTTCATTTGGTTGCCCTCCCGTTAGACTTCTTTGTTATCAGTCGGAATATTTTAAAAGTCTTATCTATGTAGAAACAGATTCAAGCTATCGATATCAGAAAAACTAGAGTACTGTTTCTTGTTTCCCCACTCAATCTCTATTAATACTTCCTGGTGGATTTTAAGCACGAACTCCTAAAGATAGTCATTTGCGTAGCAAGTCAGATAATGAAGATAAACTCACCTCTGTTTTATTGCTGAGAAGCCGTAGCAAAAGAATTGCAATAAAATGGGTCAGCCTGTTCAACTGTCAGGTCATTTTAATCAATATCACTATGCCCGGTTACAAATGAAACTGTGGTTAACTAACACAATCTTCTGATGATTTGTGTCTTTTTTCTGGCTTTGACCTTTTTTGAATTCTAATTAAGTAAAGAACAACTACCTGCTGCCCTGTCTACATAGCAAAGTTCACCGGTAACAAAACCACTGAGTGTAAGGCTTCCATACGCCATAAATCGTCCAGTCCTACTGCATTTAGGCAAAAAGAACCAGCGGACGAATTGGCCTGGACGATTTGGCTCAGGTTAAGTTGGCCTAGGACTATTTGGCCTGGCCAGCTAAAAATTTTCGGTAGAACGACTTGGCCAGAAATATAATGGCTAGTTAAAATGGAAAAAATAATGTTTTTGAGTAAGTTTCTGATATACGTGATTGATGATTCTTTGGAAGGAAAATTTAAAAGGAAGAGGTTAGATTATTTATAATTTGTATTCATTATTATTATTATTATTATTATTATTCTAGCAGAAGATACACATGATATATAAAAATGATTTTTATGCTGAATGCCCGATGTTGTACTGATTTACTCTAAAGCAGGCACATATAGCATCTTAAATCGCATCTTATTCTTTGTTCTCACAATTTCACAATATTAAAACTCATATGTTAGGTTCACCAGCTCTAAGACTGTGTGAAACACCAGAAGAAATTCTGGAATTGACTTACGTCAAGTGATTCTGTCTTTGCAGAGGTTAAACAATTCGTTTCTATAGTTCAGTGTACACTTTCTTAATTTTCTTTTTCGGTCTTATTCCACGTTTGTCTTGCATCAAAATGTAATGTACACAAGCGTTATCAGTCTGTAAAACCTCGATTATCTTCCATATTGTTGGATGGTCTTGGCCAACTAGAGTTCCATCTTTCTGCAGCATTGTTTGTTCTTTGTTCATTGTACTTTGGTCAACTATCTGTGAGGTCGGGGTGAGGATGGGTATTGGCGGAATTGTGCGAGTTGAACACCAGACCGTCATTGTTGCGTCTACGGCGTAGCTGTCTGGTTACATAAGTACTGTTGAAAGTGCCTTAGAAGTTCTTCTCCCTCTATGAAACTGTTTCTTTCACATGTACCATTTCTTTGTCGAACTTCATCGAGGGGAAGAAGGCTAAAGCGTCAATTTGTTAGCAGAAGAGGCGGAAGACATTATCTCTTTTATAACGATTTGCTAGTCCAAGAGATTATATTTTACGCCAGACATGGTGAAACAAGTTTTGCATGTTCCCCGAACACTGAAGTTATCGCTTATTCAACACAACATTTAAAACCTTGTATAATCACAGAAGAATCACATCTAGCATCCATCAACACATGCGTCAGAGTTTCATATGTTGTCTTCGCTTTTCTTTGTAACAGGGCATACACATAAGGCAAAAAAACACCACTAATTTTTCCTTTTATCACGAAGAGCTATGCGAATAATAGAGGTGCCACAAAGAAGTGCCGTCCATGCACCAAGTATCACAGGATGCTAGACGGCGAAGGTGATCTTGTGTAGAAAATACACTTTCACCTGCATCAGGGCCGTTGTCAAAGTGGAAAAAATGGCAGGATTTTCGCCGAGAGTACTTGTTTGGAATGTTACGCTCTCTAGCTTAGTGTCTGTGGGTCTTTTGGTCTGTTTATTTATCTAACACGACAAAGTACTCTCTTCATGGTATCTGCTTCAGGAAGTCTCATTTTGACTTCATCTGGAGCGGCTGCTGTGGTAAAAGTAATTATCTGCTTGGGTTTGTCGTTTGTAGTTCATTTTTGTCTGTATCTTTCTAGTTCTTCACCAACTGCATCTGTGATGTGGTTGTATTGATAGTTCATAGGCTTTAGAAGTTGTACCACAGCCTTGCAGGAATGGTTTGTTCTTCTGATACAGCGCCATGAAATTTCAATTTTGGATTTGCCTCATTATTTACGGTGTTCATAAAGCCATTCAAACATTTTTTTGCCTTCCCTCTCAGCAGTAGTGATTTGTAGCTACAGACTACAGGAAAATTTTATTCCGCATCTGACCTCTCAACTACAGGCTAGAAATGCATTAGAACACGAAAACACGGAGCTCTACTGCACCATCCCGAAGACGTACAGACGTGGGAGGATCTAAATCTTTAGCTTGTAGCGTTAAGGGTAATTTCATACTAGCTGTAATGAAATCGGTCCATGCGTTACTAAGCTACAGTCGCGTAAACTGAGTGGTCCAAACAGCGCCAATTCCCGCTGCTTTCGTGGTACTTTCTTCTATTACAGCACCTCTATATATGGCAATGTAACGTAGGAAGCAGTTTGCCTTCCCCTACTTTTCATTTGCGCGTGAACGAAGTTCTGTACGGTGCAGCCCTGGTCAACACTTTCTCACACAATATTGTTTCAGTGCAATTTGCTCATATAAATCCCCAAAATACAGACCATAAATGCATTTTTGAAATCAGATTTGAATTCCCAGCTACAGGTCAGAAGTGTATATTGAATGCACATTTGTATTCTCAACTACCAGCCAGAAGTGCATTTTCGAATGCGCATTTAAATACTTATTAACAGGCTAACAGTGTATTTTCGAAAACGCTTTTTAATCCCGAACTGTTACCTTCAGGCCAATTTCATGACTGATGATGTATTATTTCCTAACTGGAGACTTTTATGGTCGGATATAATAGAGGAAAATTGTTGAAATTACTGGATAGTTTGCCAAATTTATCATTTACTTTATACATTGAAAGTAATAATCCATTTAAAAGAAATATGTAATTTCCATCATTTAAGAAGACAATATTACAAAACAACAACATCATTTGTTTAATTTATATGCAACACACTTCTGTTGCACTTTCAATTGTTTTCCTATTACCCCTTTCTGACACTATCATTTGGTAAAAAAAGTCTTTTGTTCTTGGCATTGAACACGTGATAAGGTGCGTTTTAAAGTTTGTCCGATGTCTTCACAACAACCTAAAAGTAAGAATCAAACCTTATTGATTTTTATCAACAATTAGAAGTACTGCATAAAATAATATTAGTTTTTTTCTTTTAAATAACTGTTTTATTAAGAAAATTAAGAAAAGAAAATCCTTTATGGGTACAAATGTACTTACATTTTTCACTTCTGTATACGCATGTAGGCCATATTCGCCGCTGTAAAGATTAGCAATGAGTTAAAAACTTATAAAGTAAGGTACAGAAAATAAACGCAGTTTATAGTGAGTGTATTTGTAGTTATTCTAACATGTAAAACAAATAGTTTGCATATCTATTCTTCAGCGAAGTAGTTTGCACATCTATTCTTCAGCAAAATAGTTTGCACATCTATTCTTCAGCAAAATAGTTTGCACATCTATTCTTCAGCAAAACTTCCCGTTCCAACTTATTACGTCTTGCAAAATTAAAGCGCGACAGGCTCGTCAATTTCGGAAAACACACACTTGGACACACACACACACACACACACACACTTGGACACACACACACGCGCGCGCGCGCGCGTAAACAAACAAGCCAATAAAATACATTCAAATCGACTATTTCCCCAACACTCGATTAGCTTGAAATCAATTACGAAATCCAGTAGTATTTACATCTACTCCTTAACAACTATTCCATGTATCCGACTTCGCTGTTCGAATTCTCTTCGCAGAAGGAAATGCCATTTATATCTCTGATCTCAACTTGCGTTCTTACTTTTCAACATCTATTCTGAACAATAAACATTTCTATGATCGACGAGTTAATCACAGGTTATTGCTATAGCCTGATGCTGTGTATGTTACAAAAACGTAAACGTTGGCACAGATGTTGGATTGGTAAACTTGTCTTTATACGGAGACGCAGTCAAAATAATATCTTTGAACGTAATATCAACAAACAATACAGAAAAAGAGCTTTGTTGGTGTATTTTAAGTTTAATTTTAAAAAAGGTGATTTTTCATGAAAATATTTATACGTTTTCTGTTTGCAGCATAGTAGCATGAAAAAAATATTTTGTGTATAACAGTGAAAATAGTATGTCTGAACTCAGTTCTGAAAACAAACAACTTATTGTTTTTTGTTGTTTTTTCTTCTTTTTTTGGGTGGGGGGGTGGGGGTTGTTGTTTTTTGCAAATTTAGGAAAAAAGAGCATGTTTTACGAAAAGAAAATGTATTTGCATTCTATAGTTTGCTGGCGGCCTAAGATATGCATTGTAAATCACAGTGAAAACAGTAATTTCTAAACTTATTTCGAATAAACAACTTAAACAAAAGTGGTTCGATCTAAATGTTTGCAAATTTAGAAAAAGGAGCATTTTTCGAGAAAAGAGGATGTAATCTGTACGCTGCTTGCCACCCAAAAGCATAAGATAGTCATCAAATATTACAGTGAAAATAACTGTTTAACTAAGTTCAAACAAACAACATTAACTAAAGGGGTTTGGGTGTAGTTTTGCAAATATAATAAACAGATCTATCTTCTAACATTTCCAGGTACCCAATGAATATAGATAATGCATAGATAAGCACTGTAGCAAAAACGGTGAATACAAAGGTAATATCTAATTGTTTAATTTTAGGTAGGAAAAGAAGTGACATGTGCAGTTTTCGTACTTAATGACTTTGAAACGAGATATTTGGTTGTTATAATGCCATAAGTATATTGTGGTGACGAGAAAATATTAGTCGCGGTATCAAGAAAATATAGAGAATATATATAATACTAATTATTCTGCGATACACAATGTATATCATAGACCACTGAACCGCAAACAGCCTACGGACAGCAAATACTTCTTTTTAGGAAACATTCCATCTCCTCGGTAAAAAAAATCTTTGTCTAATCTTTTAGTCCAAAAAATTGTTTGATTGTTGTACGCAGAGTATTTTATGGAAACCTGCCGCTAGGTTGTCACGATTAGGCTGTACGGCCGCTACGGTTAGGTCGCCAGGTAGCCTGCCCGCCGGGCCTCCAACTTCACGAACATAACGCAGAACGGATGCATGGAACGGCCTTCAAACTCATACGTCGCGATCTGACATAAATTTGTTTCACATTTACTACTTCTCACTCATGCTAAAATGACAATAAAACGACATGACACAGCTTCTGAGGGTGGCTTGCCTTTGACGTAGCATAATATTTATTTAAGAAACTGTAATAGTGACGCGCTTTGATTTTGCAAGGCCTAATAACAATTTTTTTCACACATTGATCAAGAACAAACCAATTACTTTAGATGCCACGTTGATAATTGCCTTGTTATTGGGCTTCAGACAGTCATATTAGCCTTCGGCCTTCGGCTGATATGACTTTCTTCAGCCCAATAACTAAGCCATTATTAAAACACTTAATTATTAACATTATAATAATACCAGAAACATTGACTTTTGGTGTAATTAACTCTATATATAAAAATAAAGGTGAAGTTTTAGACCCTTCAAACTATAGACCGATCACGTTGTTAAGTTGTCTAGGCAAATTATTTACATCAGTTTTAAATTTACGTTTACAGAAATATATAACAGATTCTGATATTATCGATATATACCAATCTGGGTTTAGAAAAAGTTATTCAACTATAGATAATATGTTTGTTTTAAATACTTAAATCGAGTTGCTACGTGTTCGAAAAAAGAAACTTTTCTGTGCCTTTGTTGACTTAAAAAGTGCTTTCGACAAAGTTTGGAGAAAAAGTTTTTGGTATAAAATGAATGCTTGCAATATACATGGTCATTTTTTAAAGGTAGTGATAAGCATTTATGCAAATGCAAAATCATGTATCCATGTTAATTGAGAAAATTCTAGTTTTTTCTCTGGCTCAACCGGTGTTCGTAAAGGTGAAAGTTTGTCGCCTCTGCTCTTTTCTTTGTACCCGAATGATTTGCATGATTTTTTTTTTGTAAGTAGTGGAATTGTTGAAGGTATTGATTGTGTTTCAAATGAACTTATGATAATATTATGAACTATGACAAACTTTTTGTTATATTATATGCAGACGATACAATAATAGTTTCAGAATCGGATATAGATTTACAAAATGCTTTGAATATTTATGCAAATTACTGTAATGAATGGAAACTCAAACTAAACACTACCAAAAACAATAGTATTTTCTAAGGGTAGAAATATGAATTATACCTTTATGTTTAATGGACAACAATTAGAAAGCGTAAATAAATACAAATATTTAGGTGTTCTATTTAATAGAAGTGGTTCATTTTTTCATGCTAAAAACAAATTGCTAAACAAGTTATGAAATCAATGTATATATATATATAGCCTCATTAAAAAAAATATTAATATGCAAATAGATCTTTTCAATAAAACAGTCAGACCTATTTTACTCAACGGTTGCGAAATATGGGGAATAATGATGTAATTGAGAGAGTTCAACAGGTTTTTTTTTTAAAAATATATCCTTGGTCTCAAATCATCTACACCAAACAGTATGGTGTACGGTGAGACCGGTGTAAAGCCACTTAGTTTAGACATAGAATCAAGAATTATTACTTATTGGGCTCTATTAGTAACGCCAGTTTATCCAAAATTATCTTCTTTGTCATAAAGTATCATGTTAAGTCATTTTAAGAACACGCATCCTGTTCCAGTACGCATGTTTGAATGGATTAAAAATGTTAGAAATATTTTTATAAAATGTGGAATGTATAATATATGGAGTTCACATGATTTTGTCAGTCACAAGTGGTTATCAGTTCTTATTAAGCAGAAGTTATTGGATTTTTTTTAAACAACTGGTATCTTAGTGTAGATAATTCAAGTAAGTGTCAAATTTATAAAATGTTTAAAAGTGAATTCAAATTTGAAGAATATTTGATAAAAACCCCACCAAAACTGTTAAAGTTCATCATAAAATTTAGAACAAGAAATCATAAGATGTCAGTAGAAACTGGAAGCTGGAATTCTGTAGATTATAATTTCAGATTGTGTAATTTATACAATAAATGTATTGGAGATGAGTTCCATTACTTATTTGAATGCCAACATTTCATGTTAAAAAGGAGACATTTTTTTAAAAACTGAATTCTACACACGACCTAATGTGTATAAATTCAATAGACTTATGAATATTAACAAAAATCATTTAGTAGAATATAAAAAAACTATACCTCATTGTAAAAGAAATTGTCTCTCAATTCATGTAGTACTTTAATATTAATATATATGATCTTCTTTGTTACTTTATTGGTTAGGGTAATCTGTAATGTTGTTCTCTCAAACACCATACTTTCAGTACAATGTGTATGAATAGTCATTAAAAATACATTTAATTTTGTCTGTTGGCTTAATCTGTATACAATATATCAAATGCCTTTCCTTTGTTGGCTCATGTATGAAACAATATATGTTATTCCTCATGTTGTGATGTAATATAAACTGAGAGTAATAAATAAAATTGAAAATTGAATTGAAATTACAACCTTACACAAATTAACTTTTCAGCTGAAACAGGTACTGACGATAAATACACTCAGATAGATTGATAAAAGTAAGAAGAAATAGTAGTATAAACTCGATTCATTTTTTGGGGCAAGATGAAATTGTTTGTATCCAGAATCCTCTAATCCAAACGCACCATATCAAAATATCATCACTTATTTGTTGTTTTAATAAAATTACTAGAAAAGTATCCATGGGACACAGATGCCTGCTCAAATGTTGCCAGAAGATCATAAGCAAATGGTTAAAGTGTATAAAAAGGCAAATGGAAAGTCGAAAGTCGTATAACTTCTGTAGGTATGTAATGAACTGCAAAGTCATTTGAATGTGAAGAAATATGGATTGATCAGAAATTCGAAACAGGGTCATAAAATTGGAACTGTCACGCCTAATTCCCATATAGAAATGCGCGGAAACTTCATTTTAACAAAAATTAAGTCGAAAAAGGGTCATGACTCTGAAAAGATAAGAAGTGTCAATTTCAAAAGGATCTTATAGTTTTATAAAACACATAAACATGCAAAATTTGTATGAAATCTATGCAAGCCTTTCCCTTTAAATGCCCGGAAATGCCCCGAAAAAAATGTTGAAGGATGGACGAATGCATGCACGAATGGCGGGGGCAAAACAAGAACAGTCACTGAAGTTGACAAATACCCCCGCAAGTGCGCACTGACTCAACAGCAGAAGCAAATCTGAACTCTCATAAAGCTATGATGCCAGTATACAAAGAAAACTGAAAGACTAGCTTACCTCACAAGCTACAAGTTGACTTAAATCTGAATATAAAAATGATATAAGTTCAATGGTAGAAAACTCTGGGATGTCTTGATGGATATGAATCAAATTTTATGTCTTGCACATCTACACTGTGTTGTGACTACACCTAGCAAGTTTTAGTTCAATCTGTTGAAAACCGATGGAGGAGTTTGTGCCACAATGTATGTCAAACGTATCAAAAATTCTAAGTTCAAGCACAGTAACTGTGCCTTGCTAGATATGCATCAGAAATATGTCTTTCACATCTTCATTGCCTACTTACTGTCTCTGCCAAGTGTCATTTCTATCGGTTGAAAAATGAAGGATAAGTTTGTGCCACAAGGTATATATTAGTCAAAATGGGGAAGAGTATAAGTTCAAGGGACAATAACTCTGCATTGCCTGCATGGATTTGCATAAAAAATTGTCTTGCACATCTTCATTGCCTGGTAACCATTTATGTCACCTTTCATATCAACTGGTTGAAGTACGCGACAAAAGGTATATAATTTACAAAGATGACAAAAAGTATAAGTTCAAGGGGTAATAACTCTGCATTACCTGCATGAATTTGCATGAAAAAAAGTTGTCATGCACATCTACATTGCCTGATAACCATTAATGCCAAGTTTCATATCAATTGGTTATAGTTCGCGATAAAAGGTATATAATTAACAAAGATGGGAAAAAGTATAAGTTCAAGGGGTAATAATGCTGCAATGCCTGTATGGATATGCATCAAAAATATGTCTTGCACATCTACATTGCCTAGTGACCAGTCCTGAAAAGTTTCATTTCAATCAGTTGAAAACTGAAGGAGGAGTTCGCGACACAAGATTAAAATGTCAAACGTGACCGACCGACCGCAAGGGTGATTCCAATATTTCCTCCAGCAATCTTCGTTTGCGGGGGTATACAAATGTATGTGTTGTGATATTTTAAGAGATCATCTTAGTAAATAATAATCCTAATATTTTAAACAAAGTTGTTCTTACAATTCTCGTCCTATTCCGGACATCTTGTATCCACCTAACGGAGCAGACGGCGAGGACGCGTAGTAACAGTTGACCCTGACAACAGAAACATTATTTTACTGCTAAGAGAGGCAAGTCAGCAAAAATACATGTACAGTAAGACAAAAAAGCCTTTAAAACTAACATAAGAAATCCATTGATAAGTAAGTTTATATGTTTTGAATTAATTCACTAGCTCTGTTTTTGGATATTGAAGATTTTCACGTTAAACAGCCATTAAAAACTAGATAGAACCCATTCAGTTTCAAGTCTCATATTTCAAGAATAAGGAAACGTACCAAACCCTCCCGGCCTGTACTCTGCTTGAAAGTAAGAGCGCAGTTTCTAAGTCTTCGGTAAATACGGCGGCTGCAAGTCCATATTTTGTATCGTTGATACGGGCTATTACTTCCTCCATGTTCTTGAACTTAATGATTGATTGTACTGGACCAAATATCTGTGAAAAAAAATTAACACGTCAGTAAAACTGACATTAACTTTACTAATACTAGCTCGCGAACCTTCGTTAACTTGATGTTTCTCTAAGTCCCTAGGGTCATTTTCTTTAGTATTTATCTTTGTATTGTTACACTTATCATGAACGCATTCAACTCCAAGAATTTCGACTCTGTCTTTACGAGTATATCACAAATCTGCTTTTTCAAATTTTCGCAAAGAGATTAACGCAGAAGTATTATTTTTACAGTCAAAAGATAAATGACATCATATTGGCCTGGTAGCTAGGTTAAGTAGGTGAACAAACTTCCTTTTTAAGGCCCTTATCCACAGTCTAGCCATTAAATCAATATCAAACTTATATTATGAATATACAGGAAACATCAATTCATGATAAATAGATATAAATATGGCAAATACAAGAATAAAAGTAGCGATCAAAGATAAGCTTTTTTCTTGGTATGTAAATATTATATCTATTACGTCCAGCTGAATCCTTGTCTGTTCTGTTGAAAATGTCAACTTTTGTTGTGAAGGTATGCTTACCTCTTCTTTGCCTATTCTCATGTTTTCGGTGACGTTAGAGAACACTGTTGGTTGTATGTAATACCCATCAGACCCCTGCCTCTGGCCCCCACATTCAAGAGTTGCTCCTTCTTGTTGACCACTCTCTATAAGCTCACGTACTTTATTGAATTGTTCTTCATTCACCTAAACAAACAGGCTAGTATTAACATAAAAGTACATTAGTTACTGTTTTTCATTTTATTATTTTAAGAGCATACCTTTTACAGAAGTCCATGAGACATACATAGGGGGAAACATATTTGCTTAAGAAGCAGAAAATTGGTTTACAATCGATGTATAATAAATGAGTTGAAACGGATTCTGACACGTGTAAAATAAATGAGTTGAAATGGATTATGAAACATGTAAAATGTGAAGAACATTTATAAAAGAGCATGAAAAGTCTTCTAAAGCTTGTTTTTTTTAATAATTGTATTTACTAGTGGTCCATATTCACTTCTAACATCAAAAGGGTCGCCGATGATTTTTGATTTGGCACGTGCCACAGCTCTTTTGAGAAATTCTTCGTAAATATCTTCATGCACATATGTCCTTGACCCCGCCGCACAGGCTTGCCCGCCATTGAAGAAAATCGCCCGCTGAGCCCATTCAATAACACTGTCCACTGTAAAAAAGCGAATTCTTCGTGTTTAGCGGCGATAAATACTAGTGCAGGCACTCATTAAACTGTAAAAAATGCAATAACCTAAAATACAAAGACTGATTTCTTCTAACAAAATCTCGCGGCAGGTAGATGAAATCTCATAAAATCTCGTTTGCAGTGTATCTCAAATGTCTAAAAGCATACTTAACACTGATAGAAATAATTTCATCAGGAACAGTAAAAGAATATATTATAAAATAAAAAATGCCAAGAAAGAAATCCCATGTGTGCTTCTTCATTGTAACATGTAACTTAAAATCTAAATTTCGGCAAAAACCTTCAAATTTTGATTGTGAAATATTTTCCCTTTTTATTAAAAAAAAAAATGGCCGTTTTATTATATGTTAATGATTTCAGTTTGGGGGTTTAACTGATGTAATATAGAAAATTGTTGACCTGTCGGATAAGAAAACAGCGTGTTCAAATGACTACTTAAATGGTTTCTAGTCTTTGATATTACAGTATAAATAGACAGTTTCGTCAACGGACAAGACAGATTGGTAAAGCATACGCATTGAAACATTTGTTTGAGCAGGAAACAATTGACTTGTTTGCATTATCAGATAGCAGTCTTACAATCTGCATCTTTCCAAACAACCAAAGGACTTTTCCCACCAAGTTCAAGTGTTACCCTCTTTAAATTAGATCTTGCTGCTGCCTCCATTATGATTTGTCCAACCTAAATGAGATGAAAACATCTATGTTAGATAAAATACGTATGTTTTTCATTGCTCTTTCTAGATTTGATTCTATCAAACCTCAGATGTCCGTGAACATGATGTGCCCAATAGTCACTAAGTAGGTCGCATTCAAAACAAATTTGATATTTACTGGAAATAATACATTATTCAGAAAAAGAAATGCGAACAAAGGGGAAAAATGACCGCAGGATGAGCAAGCAAACGATCGAAAATTCTTATCACTTGTAAGTACCAAATGCTAACCTCTGTTGATCCGGTGAAGGAGATTTTGTTGATGTATGGATGCGATGAGATGGCAGCCCCTGCTGTAGGTCCGTAGCCAGGGACGACATTGACTACACCCGGTGGGAACCCTGCCTGAAAAAAAAAACAAGTGAACAAGAATTATTATTAAGATAATGAATTATTATTCTGAGTACATCGTAAAAGTAACGTCCTGTTTGAAAGTTTTGGCATTATAAGGTCTTTCTATTACAGCAGCTAGTGTTATTCGGGGAATAGATCGGCTATAATTATGACAGAATAAAATTAAAGGGGCTGTACTCCAGATTTGATATAAAAATATTTTTTACATAAATTAAATATCTAGATGCCGTATGATTATAAAAACATGATATTTTACTTCAAAACTGATTATAAAAGTCAAAATAGAACAAAAAAATATATTTGCTTCAGCTTGATTTGAACTCTGGACCCTCATGTTAACAAAATTTTTCAAATGCTATTACTGTCACCACTATCACTGCAACTGAAATAACAATTATTTACTTTAAATGTTATACGATATATATATATATATATGGTTATACCGTCGCGTTACGGTAAAGCACTACGAAAGGAAAAAAATCAATTTATAATGTGATTATCTGACTTATTTTTTGTCAGTAAGTTAGTTTCTAAGCATTAGTCATAAATATTACAAGAAATTTATAATACAAGAAAACTTTCTTTTTTTGTCATCTGGAGCACAGCCCCCTTAAAAAGACTGATAAAACTGTAAGTATAAGTTAAAGATAATTGTCGGATACAATGCTCCGTGTTAAAAAATTAGTATTGCTCGTTTACAAAATGGAGTTTTGTTCGCGAACAGCAGTTAGATTTACATAGTACGATTTAGCTATAACAAGTCTGTGAAATTCAAACAAACACTGGCTATTTTTAAAGATATTTCTTGTTTGAAATACAAAATATTACCTAATCTATACACCTACCTCTTTTATCAGCTGTGCAACATAGAGGACGGTGAGTGGGGTTTGCTCCGCTGGTTTCACAACGACAGTATTTCCACAGGCAAGAGCAGGTGCCGCTTTTAGCGCAAAGAGAACTAGCGGAAAGTTCCACTTAAAACAAAAAAGGTATTATATCTAAACAGTTGAGAATAAATCAGTGGATTATTTAGAAATTTCCATTACGACGGAAGGAGAGATGTAGGCAGTGAAGTAAAATAGTTGCTAAGAATGAGAACAGTAGCTAATGATGTGTAGATTTTCAAATTTTAATGTTGCAAGCATGACAGTTAACATGAGACATTTTCTTGGGGGAAAAACATTTGAATTTAATTCAAACTTATTGAAAAATATTCTTTTGTCATTAACATTCACATCACATCGTTAAATATTTAGAATTTTTGTCTGAAATTCAAAAAGTAGAATAGGTAATGAAACAAAAACGATGTTAATTTCTGAACAAAGCAAGAACAATTTAAGAACAATTAAGATTTTAAAAAAAAAAACTCACCGCAAGTATCAGCCCACAAACACCAACAGGTTCATGTCTCGTGTAACAAAAATAAGATCCATCTAAAATATTGCATATTTTTATCTCTGAAATCTTGAAAAAAATTGCGCGAAATTTGTTCCTATAGAATGTTCTTATATATACACCCTCTTTCGTGCATTTACATTCTTCAACATGAAAATTGTTCCTCCTATAATCTGATGACTTATCTGTTTTTTTAAGTATTGTCAGCTCCTTAAAATGATATGTTATTGTTTAAAAAGTGAAACAGACGTCTGTACTAAGTGGCCAAATGTCTCATTATTTTTGATAAATGTTATATTTGAAATTTTACCATTAAGTCTGTTCGTATAATGACGATTTACCATTAAGTCTGTTCTTATAATGACGATGTACCATTAAGTCTGTTCTTATAATATCGATGTACCATTAAGTCTGTTCTTATAATGACGATGTACCATTAAGTCTGTTCTTATAATGAGGATTTATTCACACTTGCCTATAGGTATAGTTCTCCCCTGAATTTTGTCTGGCCATCCAGCATAGTACCTTAAAATGTTGATTACTCCTTTCAGGTCGAACAGATAAGCATCTCTGTAGAGTTTGCCACTATTCAGGGTCTCCAAGCTCTTTAAAAACAATTTATATAAATCTGATGATCACTACAAAATTGTGTATGCGTGATTATAGTATAGATTAAGACTCTTTATATCTGAAGTAAATAAAAGCGAAATAAAAGTGAAATATAGGTCGTTTGATTTGAGGCTGAACCGCCTTTCAAATCATTTTGGCCTGTGGAAAGAATTGTTGACAAGTATTCCAAATGATGTGAAAAGGTTAGTTCGTGCAATTCATAATAATACCGAGAAATATGGTTTTAATTTTAGCTCTTGTTGATTTGAGATCGTAGAAAGTGTACGGATCCTCTTATTTACAATACATGTATTTACTCTCATGGGAATTGGTTAATAAATGATAGAAGGATATATTAGGCTAACTTACTGCAAGATATTGCCTGTCACGCTCGATTAGGTCAGCGAGTTTATTCAGCAACACCCCTCTCCCGCTGGCGTCTGTCTTTTGCCACAAAGATCCGAACTCAAACGCGCTAGTTGCCGCGTCGACGGCTTTGTCGATGTCGGCCTTTAAACAGAGATACGCTGCAGCTTTACACATTCGTGATTACATGTTTAACGAAATGATTTTTCTCCATTCAATCTTTGGTAGGAAGACTGGTTAAGACAACAAAAAGGACGTAGGTTATACTTTTGACATCGTTACTCATTCATTGGTTGAGCTCACGTTTTCTATACCTTCTCTTTATCACATGACAAATGTATTTCACAATGTAATATAACTATTACAATTTTCATATATCATTATTTTTATATAAAATTTGTTATCAGATAGATGTCTTATTTATACAGTATATACACACATTTTAAATTTCATTACATGGAAAAGTATTTTGTTAAGAAAAAGGACGGAATAAAAACGGGAAAAAATAAGAGAATGCGTTTTTTTCAAAAGCTTTCTTGAGCATGAATTGGAAACAAGGAGTAAATAAGCGGTATTTTGTCCTGAAATAATTTTTTATTGCTGACTGACTTCGGAGCTTACACGAAAACCTTTTTAACAGTAACAATACAGTCTTTATTACGATAAAGCAGTACTTACTTTATCGCCCTCTTGGACGCCGCAAATTCTCTGATCAGTGGCCGGATTAAATGTGGAAAAGGTTTTTCCACTCGCTGACTTCACCCACTCATTGTTAATAAATATCTAGAAACAATAACATAATTATACATTGGCTCTTAAAATTTTCCTGTGAGACCTTTGTTAATTCGCTTTTTGTAATGCAGGTGATCATTTTTGTGATAATATTATTATTGAAAACAATGACAAAAACAAAATGTTTAAAATCTACACGGCAAGATTTTAAAAAAAACATTAGTCACTCTAAATGTCAGTCTTTTTGCCTTACTAAAATACAGATAAATTATACATGAGCTATATAACTTCATAAATTATGTGTGTGCATATCTGCTGAATGTTACAAAGTACACAATATCAAACCATACCTATATAACTTCGTAACTTTGCTGTAGTTAGTGTTTCAAAGATCGTTTCGCTAGTGGACGAACCATTACAAGTCGAATATACTTTAGACATGAATAGAGCCTGTAGTCGATTTCCTCAGAACAGGTTTATTAGTCATCTTGAACATACGAAAGAGTACACAAAGTTTTCCTATTTTAGGTTATTAATTTATTGCTATCATCTCTGTAATTATGACAATATATGAAAGACGCCCAAGTTCAGTTGTTTCAGTCTGTGCAAGATACAGAAAGCATTTCGTTCCGTAAACATTCCTGTTTATTTCAAAGACTCAATTTATAACACTGCGCTTTACCACTGGAAGGGCGGGGATAGAACTTGCAACCTCTGGAATACAAGTCCTGTGCTTTACCACTGGAAGGGCGGGGATAGAACTTGCAACCTCTGGAGTACAAGTCCCGTGCTTTACCACTGGAAGGGCGGGGATAGAACTTGCAACCTCTGGAGTACAAGTCCCGTGCTTTACCACTGGAAGGGCGGGGATGGAACTTGCAACCTCTGGAGTACAAGTTCCGTGCTTTACCACTGGAAGGGCGGGGATGGAACTTGCAACCTCTGGAGTACAAGTCCCGTGCTTTACCACTGGAAGGGCGGGGATGGAACTTGCAACCTCTGGAGTACAAGTCCCGTGCTTTACCACTGGAAGGGCGGGGATGGAACTTGCAACCTCTGGAGTACAATTCCGTGCTTTACCACTGGAAGGGCGGGGATGGAACTTGCAACCTCTGGAGTACAAGTCCCGTGCTTTACCACTGAAAGGGCGGGGATAGAACTCACATCCTCTGGAGTACAAGTCCCTTGCATTACCACTGGAAAGGCGGGGATAGAACTCGCATCCTCTGGAGTACAAGTTCCGTGCTTTACCACTGGAAGGGCGGGGATGGAACTTGCAACCTCTGGAGTACAAGTCCCGTGCTTTACCACTGGAAGGGCGGGGATGGAACTTGCAACCTCTGGAGTACAAGTCCCGTGCTTTACCACTGGAAGGGCGGGGATAGAACTTGCAACCTCTGGAGTACAAGTCCTGTACTTTACCACAGGAAGGGCGGAGATAGAACTTGCAACCACTGGAGTACAAGTCCTATGCTTTACCACAGGAAGGGCGGGGATAGAACTTGCAACCTCTGGAGTACAAGTCCTATGCTTTACCACAGGAAGGGCGGGGATAGAACTTGCAGTCCATTTTAAATAGTTAAAATTTGATAAGATGCTCCTAACACTGAAACACCATCAGGGTGATAGGCAAACTTGTTTTCAGTTAACTGCGAATATTTCATGGAAATAAAACATAAAAATACGAACATACCTGTGTATACCTTACATCAGGTTCCTTTATAGGAGGCGGTACAGTTTCAGCCATTTTACTTTAAAGATTCTTTTTCCAGTATCACAGATAATATTTTTCTACCCTTATACACACAACGGTTGAAAACAGATAACCTACCACAATCAACTGACCTTATTATGACGCAGTTATCTCGCTGTGTGACCTTGTTAGATATTTGAACAAGGTTTCGAAACAAGAGCTCAGCGGAGTGGCGCAAACGCTCGTCTGTTTTACATGT
The DNA here is from genome assembly GCA_012932295.1 of Cyclina sinensis. Lineage (NCBI taxonomy): Eukaryota > Metazoa > Mollusca > Bivalvia > Venerida > Veneridae > Cyclina > Cyclina sinensis. The sequence continues at coordinate 6,726,677 of JAAONU010000006.1, read as the reverse complement.
CGACAATGGGGGCCAAAGTTATGGTTCTTGTGCACTACTCCTGAAGGAAGTCTATATACCTTGGATGTTTCATGTCAAGATGTTGATATTGTTCATATTGATACCTTTGATCATTCAACGTAATAAGCAATTTTGACAAAAAATGTAAATTAAAAAGGAGCCAAACTCCAAAATATAGCTTTCAGAATAATGCCCCTTGTGTTACAACTGCCTCTCGTCATGAAAAGCCTGCATTCCAAGTTTCATATTGATACCTTTGATCGTTTTGAAATCATTCAACTTAATAAGCAGTTTTGACAAAAATTGTAAGTTAAAAAGGGGCATAACTAAAAAAATAAAGCTTTCAGAATAATGCCTCTTGTGTTACAAATGCCTCTTGTCATGATAAGCAAGCATTCAAACTTTCATATTGATACCTTTTAAATTGTTTGAGTAATGGGCTACATTAAAGTTTTTGGACGACGACGACAACGACGACGCAGCGATCATAACAGCTGGACTTTTTCTTCGAAACAGACGAGCTAATAAAAAGAAATGGTTATAACTGCCAATATGACAGAGCAGCCATTTTAGCTCCGAGTTTTACAATGTGTTACTTCCACTTTGCAGATCGCGTTTTAAATGGGTAACAAAATAGATTCAACCATATCTCGAAACAAGCTTAGACAACTTTCTACCAATTTGGCGAATTTCTAAAAGAAAGCTGAATTTATTTTCGTGATTGCGTTTATATACAGTTGTGTACATCTATTTGTCTATAACGTGTTTAAAACATAATGCAAATTATGTCATAATGCAAACCCAGAATGAAGACAAACTTCTCGCAGTCATTAAAAAAAACGGATTTTCAAAACTTTTCCGAAATTTAAAAAAAAAGAGAGTAAAATTTGTTCAATGTTTCAACTGACACAAGGTTTCTAGTTTTCAGTTATATACACTGTGTACCAGAATAAATCACTGATTTGGGCTTCAATATATCTAAAGACAGAACTGGTTTCGAATTGATTAAAGAGATAAAAAATGTCCCTGAAAAGAAGTATTTGCTATCTTAAGGCTGCTAGCAGTGTGTATCACAGTATAAATAATGTGTTTCAACTGTCAACAGACAGCAACAATTAATGGGGTTCATGGAAATACTTTTGCAAATTCAAAAAAAAAAGAATTTTTCATAAAAAGAAGTGTTTGCTATCTTAAGGCGGTTAGTGGCCTTAGAAATACATAGTGCAACACAGTGAAAATTGTATTTCTGAATTCCGTTCAATCCAACAACATAAACAAAAGGGATTTGGGCATATATAATTTCAAAAGAAGGTGATTTTTCATGAAAAAGTATTTGCAATCTAACGGCTAATAGCGGCCCAGCGACCTAAAATAATCATGCATCGTGATGAAAACAGTATTTCAGAACCCGATTCAAACAAACACCATAAACAAAAGGGGTTTGGATGTATCATTCTACATGAAAAAATACATGATTCTGTTAGTATTTGCTATTTGATGGCTGTTAGCGGCCAAGCGGCCTAAGATATACCTTGTTCAGCGGCCTAAGATATACCTTGTAGGCTGCTCGCGGCCCAGCGGCCTAAGATATACCTTGTAGGCTGCTAGCGGCCCAGCGGCCTAAGATATACCTTGTAGGCTGCAAGCGGCCCAGCAGCCTAAGATATATTTCGTAGGCTGTTAGCGGCCTAAGAGATACCTTGTTTTTTACAATGAAAATAACATTTCTGAACCCATTTCAAACAAATAAAATAAGGAAAAGGGGTTTTGGTCGTATAATTGTACATTTAAAGAAAGGGTACTTTTACGAAAGAAGAATGTGCTATCTGTAGGCTGCTTAGGGGCTGCTTGCACTGCACCGGTGAATATTGTTCTTGAAAAAGCCGTTTGTCTACCTGTTTGTCTTTCTAGCTGTCTCTTCCATTAGCTTTCTCTCTCTCATCATTTTAAAAAGTAAGTTATTTAAATATTTTAATCCGACCCCAGCTTAAAAATATATCAATCAATCAATCAATCAATCAATCAATCAATAACGTATTATGATACTACTATGTATACACTATTCATGTTGACACTGTCAGTTTTTTCATCTAATCATTCAGAAGAATAACTGCATTTTGAACATTATCGTTTAATGGTAATTTACTAGTAGTCGTAATGGTATCCTATGTCTTGATAACAATTGTGTGACCCATGAAATGGTCTTTTTGAAACAATAAAATAGAACTACACAGGTCATCTTTGTGACCGTATAATTTTGGGTATCCCTACACTTCAAAGTAGTACAGCAGAAGTACGTTTAGTACTTAGGCCGCTAGGATGCTACTAGTCTACACGTAGTAAATACAAAAAAAAATGTACGTTTACTTTTTTTCATGAAAACTACTATTTTATTAAATATGCGGAAAAAATCGAACTTCGGGAATATTATTTTCACTGTGATACACTTGAATTATATATTATAATATTGTAAGAATAATATTATAATTATGTTTATCTTAAGTGGCTAGGGCGCTGTGCCGACGGCAGCCTACAGTTTTGACTGTTATACACAATGTAGTATATCTTAGGCCGCTGGGCCGCTAGCAGCCTAAAAATGGCAAATACTAGCAACCTTGTTTAAGTTCATTGTTGAAATCTTACTTTTTTTCCTCTGGAAAACTTGTCCAAAACCCCGAGTTCTAAAGTTTGTTTTTGACACAGTATATATAGTATTATGTCTTTTGGTCGCTTGGCTGCTAGGTCGCTATGCCGCCGAGCCGCCACAATCATCAATGGTTCCACATTCTTGCATGAAAAAATGATAGACTTCTTTCTCCAAAGAAAATATTCAAGTTTTTTTCTCCATAGAAATAAATGCATTTTTAGACCTTAGTTTCAAACTAGAGAGTGTCGCAAACATTGAGAAAGCTCCAATGCCGACGGAACAGCTGAATTCAAAAAAAAAATAAATAAAAAATAACGTCTTGGATAATCAATATAATTTTGGATAGTTTGTGAATTGGAGCGATTAGTTTCCTGTTGTGTTAGTGGAAATTATTCAGAAAGACTTGAGACTCTTTACATATCTGGCACTAATATTAGTACTGAAGCTCTTTTCCCCAAGAGAATCTTTGTCATGTACATTACAGTTGTCCCTGACAATTGAGTACAGGTATAGGATGCGATATACCAATTTGATAGTGTTGATCACTCTTACTTTGATAACTATATACATAGAACCTTGTATTTCAAAAGCAGAACTTATGTTTTCTCCATAAAAGTAACACCAAGGTGTTTTGTGACTGTTTTCAAATTTGAATTTTCAATTTTAAATTTGGTATTTTAAAATTCTAAAGTAGATAGTTGTCTTTCTGTAAGAGTATACAGTTTAACAACCATTGTTTTGACCTGTCAGAATGTTTTGGAGAATATTATCTTGTTTCAATAATACTCATATCCACAGAGGACAGAGAAAGATAACAGTCATTTACAAATAAAGAATAAACGACATCATTTATATAGATGAGACCCAGCTTTGTGGCACGCCAGCATTGATGTACTTTTTTTCAGAAAAAAATGTGACCCTACAAAAACGGGTTGATGTCTATCACTAAAATATCTTTGGCCTCAAATCGAAGATTTGCAGATTCTTTCACTTTCAGATAGTAGAAATTTTTGAAATTACTTATTTATATTTTTATTGAAATCTGACAATCAGATGGTACACTTTTAGTGGAATAAACAATGCATATATCACGTTTCTATTAATCATTTTGACGCCAGTTTGACGTCAGACTATGTAACATGCAAAATGGCATATAATTACAAGGTTGCTGTGTGTGACCCACATCAGTTTCAGTTACCTTCGGAGATTTTTTTTTAAAGACAGCACATCATAGTAATTCTAGCCAACATGATTTGTTTTAAAAACTAAGTAGTTTAAGACATCAGATATATGTTGTAACCACTTATTATAACTATACTAACCGATGAATTGTCTGGTAACAATTATCACTGACAGAGTTGTTCAGTGAAAAATGAGTGATTAAATAGCTTACAGCCCAGGTCATGATCAGACTGCGTGATAAAAGTTGCGAATTGTAAAGTTCAGGGTTTTTCTTTTTCCTTATAAGGTATGCTGTTTACTTGAAATACTGGGTTATCGAGTATGTTTGAAGATAAGAAATACTTTGCTAAATATGTTAATAATGTTAATATAATTATCAGCTCAGGGACCTCACGTAAGAGGGAGAAGAATGTTCCCCGCTGAGAGCCTATGGAATAAAACAGATATAGCACATTTTAATATTCGAAGGCGCTGAATTCGGGAGTTAAGTGTTATAACATCAGATAGATATTTGATATTTACATATGTAAAGTTCAATGAAGTTTATAAGCTATATGCTATTATTTTCTGTTCATGAATCTTATAGTTCTTTTCAACAAATTTGAGCCTACACGTGTTTCTTATTTTAAGAAGTCATGTGATTTTATGTTTAATAAAATATGACAAGTACCTATTAAAAAACGTCGAAGACGGCACTGAGTGGAAGAAACTAATGATCCTTGACACAAAAGCTGGCACTAACTGACATACCATTGCTCGGGGAAATACGAATTAAAAGCGACCCTAAAGACACTTACCAAAATCAGTTTCGTTTAAGCTTTTTTTCTATTTTTGTACATCAGATGGGAAACAAATTGTTAAAACTTGTGTAAATCTCTCTCGATGACTGTTTCCTCGTTGTCAAACCAGTACTCGGCCGAAAGTGTGGAAAGTGGAAAAGCCTATTTGAACTCTCACTTTTGTTGGGCAGTTAAAGGTTTGTTTTGAATAAAAGGATGTTTTGTTGAAAACTTGGAATTCATTTTGAAAAAGATTTTTGCTTCCTGCAAAAGGTCATGCAATGCACCAAACACACCATCTTTTTTTCTTCACGGTGAAAGCTGACTTTGTTATCACTTCATAAAGTGTAGAAAAAAACTTATCATCGCATTAGCATACCCATAAGAATAACTAAATCACAACAAAGGTAAACTGGTACGACATATGTCTATATAATGCCTTGAGCAGAAAGAAAATGAAACATCAGAGATGATCGTTGCTTAAATGAAAATGGAAAACTGTAAATTAGAAGTTGATTTCGGTCGGCAGTCGTTCCGGGTGATAAGGAAGCCATTACATCGGCTGGAAACGTCACCATCTTCGAGTGCCTTAAGGTCACCATGTTTGGAAAAACTGCAAGTCTCGTCCAACTCTCTGACAGTCTTCGACTCAAATAGGACAACGCCTTCTTCAAGTCCAATAGAGATCGACAAATTTCGACCTGTCAAGCGCAGCAGTTGTCACCCGAAGACAAATGTTACAGGCGGCACTGAGATAGATTTAGCGGCGGGAGGCATCTTGACTTCAATACATGTACCACTTCAGCCAAACAACAATTTTGAACAGATATTCAGACAAATGGCTAACGATGATGACGCTTACAGGAGAGAAAAGAGATGCGTTTGTCACCGAAGACCTAGGCAGGAAGTGGACATGAACAAGATAATGCTTGATCTAGTTAACGCCGTCTGCAGAAATCCGGAAACTAACACGATCGAGTCTCCGAACTTGAAACAAAAAGCAATTACGGCCCAGTCATGTCAAAGCATCCATAGTACAGATTCTAAGTTCTGGGTTGGATCAGAGTATTGGTACAATGTTTCTACAGAAAAGCTCCATTTAAAGTTCGTTCCGATTGGTGAGCTTCCGGACGTTTCAAAACAAATGTATCTGGATGTAAATGTACCCAATGGTGGAAGAGACGAATCAAAGAGGGTGAAATTATCGGCTATTGTTCAAAACAATGAAATCGGAAAAGGGTTCGCTATCCCTATGATTTCATTTGTGAGGACGTTGGAAAGGGAAGTGCATGTAAGTCTGTACATGAAAAGGGGATTTTTGCGGCGTCCAAAGCTTGTGGATGAATGGAGTTTTGCTTTGAATGACTGCCACTGCACGTACCGGCGATCATTTTGGAGAAATGTGAAATTCTAACTAAATTTAAATGCTAAAATTACTAGCGTAATGCTACATTCAGCGCGTGTGTATTTGTAATTATTGTCATATTCATGCAAAACTATGATCATTTCTGTGAACATGTGCTTTGTTTCGGTTTTGTCGTTGTTGTTGTTGCTTTTGTTGTTGTTGTTGTTGGTGGTGGTGGTGTTTATAGTTAACAAACTGAATAGATATGAATTATTAAGTTCAATATTTTATTTACTTATTACCTGCTTCGTTTTTCTCAAGAGTAGAATTCGTATATTTTATGCAAGAAATAACACCTTTAGGGATGGAGGGTGCGTCGAGATAATTTCTTTAGAAATTTACCCCAAAATGCAGTCAGCGGACATTAATAGCACAATAACATATATATTACCAAGCTACAACAAATGTTCCGTGTTTTATACATACGTTTATGTAAATATAGAAAAATTGCCGTAGTATCAATGTAATAAAACATATTGACTATTTAAAGACAATGTTTCGAGCCTCGCTTCGACCAGGAGTATTTTTTCTCTGAAAAAAAAACCTGGTAGCATCTCTGGAAGGATGGTACTTACCAAGGTAAGATAAAAGAAATATCCGCCAGAAACTTAAATACCTTTCAAGCGCATTAAAAAGAACTGAGCAAAATTAAAAGCAGCACATAAACTGGTAATGTTTGGCAAAGCGTTGTTCCAAAGATCTCGTCAGCCATCAGAGTTCGATACAGATGATTGCCTTGCGCCTCGGAGCAATGCATCCGGAACTACTGTTGAGGTTAAGTAGTGGTTTCACGAACAGTAATTGTCTGTAGCTGGTTGCGTTTTGGTATTTGATTCGGCTTAGATGTTTTGTTTTCTTTGACAGACAGTTACTATAACTTGAAAATGTCAGTTTTCAACTTTTCCGACGGCAATATTTACAGTGTTTGAAATATCTTAAGAATTAAAAAAAAAACTGTTTTTGAAAATGACTAGAAATATGTCCAGAGGAGACAGGAGTCACCACCTTGAGCCTTTGTCAGAGAGAACGTATAGACAGACAGAGTCACAGGCGAACAGACAAAGGCAAGGACCCCGAGGTGGGGGGTGGGGGGTACTTGAAAAATTTTTGGCGGAGGGGTTCGGATAGAGGTCTTGAACCCCGACCCCATTGTAGACTACTTTTTCCTGAATACGCAACCCCATCGTAGACTTTTTAGGCATCTTAGAAACCCCATTGTAGACCAACATGCAAAATCATACACCCCTTTTTCGGGTGTTTATACATTTATATCATAAAATTTTAAGACAGTATGAAGCATAATTTTATTTTAACAAGATAAATTAAGACGTAAACTCAATGACAGTCCTTGCTCTCATGGACCGCCTTTCACCACTTTCTTGTCTTGGTGGTGCAAATGTTATTTCCTGCTGTGCAATACTTAGAGATTGTGATAAGGGATGTAATTTATATAATAATTGTGAGATAAGCTCTAAAATGACAGGGTATTGTTATAATCCAATAAAGATGCTGACCTGCTATGAGTAAGATTCAATTACAACCCCATGGTAGAATTATCTTTGCTAATTATAACCCCATTAGAGACTAGATTTTACAGACCCCTTCAGAGACACAGTAAAAATGACATACCCCATTGTAGACAAAAATATGAAAAAAATACACCCGTTTGTCAGAACCTCCCCACCACCCAATATATAGCGAGTGCCCCCCCCCCCCCCCCCCCCCCGGGGGCAAGGACGTACAGACAGACAGAGTCACAGGCGAACAGACAAAGGCAAGAACGTACAGACAGACAGAGTCACAGGCGAACAGACAAAGGCAAAAACGTACAGACAGATAGAGTCACATGCGAACAGACAAAGGCAAATCTTATTCGCCGCATCCTGTATAAAAGGAGGCATAACCATTGAACTTAAATTTACGATTTTTAAAATGCCTATCTTTACTATTCAAAGGGTTATAACTGTGGTCATACTGGGACGAGCTGCAAACAAAACCCAAGAAACCTCATCAATGCAAACATTCTTGGAAGGTATAATACTATATGTTTATAATATTAGTGAGTCGCTACAAATGTAACAACACAAGTGTACGTGCTATCTATGAATATATTTTAAAGACTGATCTAATATACAATGCAAACTGCGGTTTAACAGACTTTATAATTAACTCATATATATGTATGTAAAATGATGCTGTTATCGAATCAGAATTAACCTAATACTACAGAAGGTTTAATAATTCTATTTCAAATACTTGCACAAAACAAACTTTGAAATGCCAATTTTTACTATTTGAAGGGCCATAACTGCGGTCATACCAAGACGAGCTAAAACAAAATCCAAGGTGCACAATAACTCATCATGGTGAAAATTCATAGAAAGATTCCTGATATCGTTTCAGATACTTGAGGAGCAATGTCCGACACCAACTTTAAAAATGCCCATTTTTACTATTTCAAGGGCCGTAACTGTTATAATACTGGGACAAGCTGCAAACGAAACTCCAAATGCACAACAACTCATTATGGCTATCATTGTTTCGTAATTTCATTTCAAATACTTTTCGAAACAAACTTAAAATCACCATTTTTACTATTTCAAGGGCCATAACTCTAGCCATACTGCGATGTGCTGCAAATAAACCCCAGGTGCACACCAACTCATCAAGGCAAATATTCATATTAAGTTTCATAACTTAATTTCAAATATAATGTTCAGTCATATTTCAGCGAAATAATTATCAACTTTCAAAAATTTACCCCACATTCTGACAGTTAATGTCTCTAGTAAGGTTGGGGGAGAAGCGGGTGATGGAACTTGTGACGTCTGGATTACCAGCCCAGCACGTTAACACTGGACCACAGTTCCGCCCCGATAGTGTAGTGAGTATTCCGCGTTCGTTCATTTTATGTCAAATTTGACAATTTCATCAGGAGAGATGTACTTTAAACTTGTGAAATACAAAATGCATTGTACATTATTGCATCATAGTTTAACATTGCAAGTTGCCCCATGATTTTGAAAAAAATAGATACGTTTTATTAGCGGAACCTTTTTTGCATTAGTTGTGGTTTAGGGGCATAAACCATGAAAAACTTTAAGGTGAAGAATATGCTGAGTAAAAAATGCGTACACCTAAAAAATCCTCCATAATGTCTCAAACGTTTCTGTTCTTTGATGATTTATTTAATCAGTTGTAACTGAACAGCAATAAGAAATCAGTTTCAATATGATAACAAAGAATTGTTATAAATTTGTGCTAAGGTTGTTGTAATAGCTTGCTGCCATTTATTAATGTGATCGAACTTTAGACCTAGACGGAAATACCCTTGAATTAAAGATTTGACATTTGTTTTACAAAATGTGCAATACAATATATACGAGATTCTCCTTTGGTACTATTTTACTGTATAGTTAAGATGACTTAAGTTATGGGGCGGTTTAGAGGTCCCTGTAATCCTGGGCTTGCGAGTTTATTTTCCAGCTCCGCCACTTACACGAAATTATGTCTTTCGGATAAGGCGTAAATTTGAGTCCCCTTGTATCTTAGCTGTACATTAAAAATGTCAAGACCCAGGAGTCTCTGAAAAGGGACATTTTATGTGTAATCATACTATGCTTATACAACCTTAATAACTAAATAATAAATAGATCCTTCAGGGGGTGTCCGTCATACGTGGAATTGGCAACGACATAAAAACTATGCACACATGTCAAACATCTATCCTGTAAAGTTTAATCACTGACTTATGCTTATAAGCGTTTTTATATGATAAAAAAATATAAAAGCTCTAATCAAATACTAATAATAATGATAAATGAAAAATCAACATTGGGACAGGGCAACCAGCCCTTAGTGTCCGCTGTATAAGGGAAAGTACTGCTAAAAGCATAAAAAATATGTAAGTCGTGGTTAATTCCCTTGTTCTGGTAACCAACTTCCCACAATTCCACTCAAAAAGCTTCAAAATGGCGGACACCGTGGTATTTTTCGATCGGTACGTGTTTTTGCAAGAATATTCCAATGAATGCTACTGTTTTAATGTTATAGCATTCATGGTGAATGTATATTCAACATTTCGATTTTTTAGCATTTTTATATTTATCATGTAGCCCTGGAGAACTTTATAGTCTTAGAATTTCATTTGAATAAACAACTTTGACAGGTTCTTGACGGACTTTCCCGCCGGATACATTTCACATTAGGGCCTGTTGAATGTTATTATTTTTATTTTTTTCCGATTTTCGCTTTGTTTTCAGAAGAAAATGATAGTGATGATTTCTTTCATTAATCTGACTAAATATAACATGAAGATGTTTGACACATATATTCCATCATTGGCATTTGCAAAGCTGGTATACTTATTATTGCTTTTCATTTACAAAAACCCAGCTTAAGATTAAATGAATGAAATTTTCACTGGAAACACATGATTTCAGTAATGACAGATTGTCAATTTATCTTGAATCTAAGCAGTTTTGTTCATTTTAATGTTTTCAGAAAATTAGTTCTGTATTTACTAGAGTTCTTTGAGTCATGTTACAACATGCCTATATGTATATAATTTCCGATGTTTGCTTGCTTTTTCCTTATTACTGGACGGGAAAGGGTATCCTCACACACACACAAAAATTATTGTAAAAGTTTGTTTGGAAATTTAACTTGCATAGAATGATTGTCAGTCACTATTTGTGAGAATGGCTAAATCTAATTGTTTAGTATAAAACACATACAAAGCTTTACCTTTTGTCTAAGGAAATAAGGTAATATTTTCTGATTTATACTATACAACAAGACAAAGACAAAAATTTTATTTAAAGTCGGTGTTTACAGAAACAGTAAAACATTAAGGATGTATCGCTATTGACCGACATAAAATCGCTATTGACCGATATACAACTTGTGTATTACTTACATCAGTAGAAAATGCCCCATTTAAATATTTTGCCATCAGTTATCTTGACATTTATTCATTTGTGTTGAAAATGCTACGTTTACAAAAAATGTATTTTTTGTACCTTTATGTCATACCGTATTTACTCGATGTATTTGGACACTCTAAAAGTTCGGACACGCAAAGTTTTTGCCTAAAATAATTTTTTTCATGCCTCTAATTTTCGGACATGCAGGATCTATATTTTTTTAAATATTCAGACAGTATTTTGGATCATCAGTTTGCATGATTCATGGTGAAATTTGTGGACAATTTGTAGATATAGCGGCATCCGAAAGCATTATAAGAAACACAATTTTGCAGCATAAAACTTGGACACATGTTGTGATTATTTAGACCGTGAACACAATGTACTAGTTTGCAGAATGTTTGCAGTGATGAGCGTAATCACCGTGAATCAATTAAAATTAAATATTTACTGTATCAATTATCCTTTTCTTCATTTTTGTTTTAACTATCCGAACAACGTGACAGAAAGGTAGACAATCGATAAACAGCTGTTTGTTGCATTCTCCCCACAGAGTTACTTCCCCTAAACAGGAGATTCGTTGACAATACAAATCTGAACATTGTTGGTTCGAAACCAGCTAGACCATTATTTTTTTAATGAAAATCAATTAAATTTAACCATTTTGGTTAGTTTTCGTAAGGACTTTGGTACAAAGGAATAATTAGACCTATTAAAAGTTCAGACACCGCCATTTTGTGCCGACATTAATTTCGTAAATGTTCAGACAGCAAAAAAAAAATTATTTTTTCCCGTCCAAATACATCGAGTAAATATGGTAGTTCCAGCATCTTGTTCTCATTGTTTAACTGTGTGCCTAGAAATCCACACTGAGAATCAGCTTGTGAATTAACAAAGTCAAGTTCTACTATGATGGGCACTGTTTGACATTTGTAACAAAATAGAGGCATTTGTATGCTAGTTGTTTACTTGAAAGACATGTTTTGCTGAGGTGAGCGCTGTAGGGCCATCATGACCGTCATGTTTTTTATTTTATAATGTTTGCAAATATGTTTATGTATGGTATTAAAATGCAAGCTCTATAGATTTTTCTTTGAATTTTTCCAGACAGCAATTTTTTAAAAGGCTAAAATCAAATTGAAAGTAGGTCAGTCATGGTCATAACCACTCAGAAGTCATAATGTCACTGATAGTACTCTTTATTTTATTGATTTATATTTATTTATATTTATATAGTTGAAAGATTTATTATTTGACATTTTATTCAAACATTTGAGATTGGTCTGGTCTATTACAGGTAATGAGATGTTGAACAGAAATTCTTACCATGATTAGAGGGCGAAAGGTCACAGATCCTGTTGTGCAGGGAGTCTCAGCAACTTATGATTCAAAACCTGGTATGCTTTGCTTCTATTTTTTCAAATTGTTTTATTGTTTACCCCCCGCAAAACTTTGTTTCCTGGGGTGTATAGGAGTCATCTTTCGGTTTGTTGGACAGATGGACGGTCCATTGCAAAAATCTTGTGACGCGAATTTCTTCCACATTTCTAAGACTATCGATTTGAAATTCTCATCACCGAGGTGTGCATGCTCACCAATAAGTAGATGATGCATTTTTCATGCACACCAATGGCCCGCTCTGTGGTTTCACAACCGGTCATAACAAAATCTTGTGACGTACATTGTAAACTTAAATGTACTTTCACATTTCTAGGGTTATTGATTTGACACTTTGTGTGCATGAACGGTATAAATATAGATGTACATGTATGTGACTTGTTTTTCATGCATGCCAATGCCTGCTCTGTGGTACGACCCGCCATAGCAAAATCTTGTGGTGCAAACTTCTTCCACATTTCTAGGACTATTGATTTGAAATTTAGTGTGCTTGTTCACCAGTAAATTTTGATATGCTTGACACATCTTTTATGCATACCATTTTGTGCTCTATGGTTTTATGGCTCATCATAGCAAAACCTTCTGACATGAACTAAGTGTAAATGTGCGTGACTAGTGCTATATAAAAATTTTCCATCTGACAAAGTGGTATTGCAGGGGTATAAATCACACTCAGTGATAATTCTATTTTGTTGGTGTTGTTAAAGATAAATATGACTTAAAGCTGTCTCAAGCCATGTAACATAATATTTTTGAAGTATTTTCGTCAGGGAGGTTATGAATACATGAAAAATTTGCTTTAAGTTTTTCTTTCATACCAGATCATTAAATGTCATTTTAACTGTCTTATTCTTTTTACCACTGCAAGAAATGTGTACCATTCCTAGGTTAGTGCTAAGAAATAAAAGTTAGTGACCATGCAGACTCTTCATTTAACAGGGTTATAGATAAGTTTTAAAGTAAAGCGAAATTTTTTTAAATAAACTGGGATCAGGGGCTTCTCCATATATGATGGCAAAGGGGGCAAGTGTTGCTGAGGTTAAAAGTAGCTGGGTGAGAATGCTAAACTTACCAAGTGATTTTACTGGCTACCTGCCCTTATCTACAGCCCTGCTTTAACCAAAAGTATGTTTCTTTGTTCAAGAATTTTTCTGAGAAATTGTGAAAATAAGTTTCATTTTCAAATGTCAAGAGTGTCAATAGCTTCTTGTTAATTTTGCTAGTTGTAAAGCTAATATTATTTAATACAGAAAATACTGGCATGTACATGTAAAAATTTGCTGATTTGCTTGAAGCATCACTGATGAAGATCATGACCATAGACTTTTAGACATTTCAGTTAGAACTTAAGGTGTTTTCAATCTATTTGAGTTTATTTATTGTTTCCCATATGACTGATGCCCACTGCAGAGATAAGTTATTTCATGTTGTGGGGGATAGTGCAAGATACAGAAAGCATCCCATTCCAGAGTTATTCCAGGTTCTTTTGGATGCTCAGTGTACAGCACTGATTCATGGAAATTTGGTTTGACCACAAGACCACTGATCTGCTTCTCAACTTTAGATCATTTTATTTTCCTAGTTACAGTTGCTCACTTTACCTTACAACCAACCAAGGACAGTCTATGAAATATGCCCCTAGCAACGAACCAGGGACAGTCTATGAAATATGCCCCTAGCAACCAACCAGGGCACAGTCTATGAAATATTCCCCAAGCTTTCACATTTTACATGGAAATCGCTTTCACAATGACACCAGTATCTTTTTTTGCTAGTTAGGTACATGTATCCAGATAGATTCGAAAGACTCTTAAATGCTTGCCTGAAGTCATGGTATACTGTCAAACATTTTGATCTGTAGCTGTTATATTAGTTAGAAAGGCTCCTTTAGTAAACCAGAGGCTGTGATAGGTGTATATTTGAATGCCTACGTGTATCATGATATAAAAAGGGGAATGAATCTGTCAGTATTTAAGGAGATAAATCAGATGGTTAACTCCCCTTATAGTTACTTATGATGGTCTGTATTGGTGGCATTCATTGTGAAATTAGTACTTTTCCCAGTGAGATTGGTAGAATTCATTGTGACATTGGTAGCTTTCACTGTGAGATTGGTAGCATTCAGTGTGACATTAGAAGCTTTCACTATGAGATTAGTAGCTTTCACTGTTAGATTGGTAGCTTTCACTGTGAGATTGGTAGCATCCAGTGTGAGATTGGTAGCGCTCAGTGTGACATTGTTAGTTTCCTTGTGAGACTGATAGAGCTTTAAAAAAAATGAAATACTAGGGGATATTATTCCTCTGTGACCACAAATCAGTATTGTTTTTCTGTTTATTGTTCTTTGACTTCCTTTAAATTAAAATCTGTGATATGCCACTTGATAGGTTGTAACAGAATACATGAAATAAACTGACAGGATTTCAGAAAACAGTCTTACCAAAACTACGTCGGACCGACAGACCTGTCCGGTAAAAAATCTATAGGTCCAATTAAATGAAGCAGAACACAAGACCGCATGTCCGTTTAAAAAAAAACTAGTTTTCCGACAGTTTTAAAATAGAATTATGTCCTACTTTCTTTATTATCCGAAATTCAAGGGAATTCCAATGACGCGCTTTTACCGGAAAGCAGTTTTTGATGATGTAGTGTGATCGGTGGTTCCTACTGGTTTCTGTTTACATGCCTATACGCTACGAATGCGAGGAATCAACATGATGCAATGCGGCAAACTCTCCGCAGCGGTTACTTCCCCTGATCAGTACAGAAGTAGGCGAAGGGAAAATCCCGGGATCCGGGATCGTATTAAACATATAGGGAAACCAATAAACTGTTTGGGTTTTGATATTTGTCGTAATTTGTTGGTATAAAAAGTTATATTAATTGATTATACATATATATTGATGTTGATTTAAAATTAGGATTAAATTATCATTAGAGCTATATCACTTTGCAATTTAACTAACTTGAAATGCAGAAATTTTATCACAATTAAGAAAATTCAGAGTTAGACAATGATATGAATTGAGTATGCAAAACGGTAATGTAGTTTGAAAACTCAACACCTTAATATAATAGAATCTTAATTGTAGTCATGTTTAACTGTAAAGAATGTCAATAATCACAATTATTTAATGTGTCACATGGCAAATTAATTTAAGTTTTAATGACAAAGTGCCGCTTGTGAAGGTGTCGATGTTGATCAAAGAAGATGTTTCACAGTTTCACAGTTTGTTAATTTATCAATGACACCTATGGCAGGTGGTATATTCCCGGTTTTACTATATGTTTAATACGATCCCGGATCCCGGCTTTTCTAAAGGCGATCCCGGGATTTTCCCTTCGCCACAGAAGTAGCAAAGCGTGACGTAACAGGTGCAAGGAGTTTGGCAATGCGGAGGTTAACAAAGGTCATTTGGGTAAAAACGTAAATTATGTATGTACTTCACCGGTCCAGTAAACTTGTGTGAGGTCCAGTAAAATTTTGAGCTTCACAAGACCTCCTGTCCATTAAATTTTTTATGAGTTTTGGTAAGACTGAGAAAATCTTGATCTTCAGCATCTTTTCCAGCCATCCCATTTTCATCTAAAATTTCTGATATTCTTACTAAAGAAAAAAAGGTTTGTCCCATCATTAAGACTATAAATTTTCAATGAAAATCAAATAAGTTGGCGCAGTTCATGACACCTCTCTGCTGTTGTCAAGTTGATAAACAAAAGTGTTTGTGGGGGGTTTGGGAGTGGGTGGTGGGGTTAACCTTAGGCAATTATCTAATGACATTTATTTCCAAGACACAACTGACTGCTTGTTTGCATAGCTCGAAGAGATCAGTATTAAAATGGAGTGCATTTAATAGGAATATGAAGGCACATGTCAAAGATTCTCTTGATCTGTATTCTGGTTGGTAATTCTGCACCTAATATTTTTATTTTACACCAGATTCCTAAAAATGTTGGTAAATGAAGTGATAAGTTTTTAACATCAGTTGGTCAGAAGTAGTATTAAAGCATTTATTATTGTTTTTACCTTAAGAGTGTTATAGCTATTTTTATGCCCCCAAAGGGAGGCATGTAGTTTTTGTCAGTCCATCAGAAAACTTTAACATTGGCCATAACTTCCTTATTAGTTAGTGGATTTACTTCATACTTGGACACAACACCCCTTTGGACAAGACCTTCTCATTGACCTATATTTATTTGACCCTGACCTTTGAATGACAGGTCCTCAGCTCAAAGTCAAAGCACCTCTTCGGGGGCATTGTCTTCTTACAGTGACAGTTCTTGTTTTGCTTAAAAATGTATTAACAACTGTAGATAACTAAAACTGCAGAAAAGGGCTACTGAAAATAAAATACAATACCATATCAGATTTTAGAGGAACTCTTTAAATTAAGCTAGTTGTTATGACTTTGATATCGCATCTCTTATTGTTGAGGTGTTTTTGGTAGAGAATTTGTTGGTGAAATGATTTGTATAAAACCGCTTTACCTTCAGGGACAATAGTGAGTAGGCGACTTGAATTATAAGTGTTCAATACACAAAATGAAAGTGTGTTCAGACACTGAATAGTGGGTAGTCAAAATTAAATCTCATTAGACAGAATTGGTAAACAAATTTGTAATTTTTACAACGTACCACTGTGAAGATTGAATTCTATAAATTTAGTTAAGAATTAAATTTGAAGAAGTGGGAATTGACAGATTGGCCTCTTTGATTTCATGAATGTAGACTTCAGATTAGTTTTTTGGTATGGGCTATTGATTGTACCTGTAAATACTTCAAAGTCAAACTTTGTAATCAGGCTTACTTTTTATATCAAATATAAATATGGAAAAAGGGGGAAAGTTTTTGTACAATTATAGAATGAAAGAGTAATTGGTTTGAATTTTGCATTTAATCATATTTCCCTATTAAGCATTTTAACACAAATGCATTGAGTTGATTCTGAACGTTTGCGGATCAGATGAATTCAATTCAGAAGCTTGGAATATATCCAAACATCAGGGAGCCCCTGATTTTTTTGGCTAAGTGGCAAGTTTGGAATGTTGTAATACGAGTTATCATCGTTCTTTGACATCGGCAATGTCACAGACTGTTGCCAAATATTTCTGATACTGTGTGGTTTACTTGTTTAAATAAGTGAAACTTTTTATTTTGCTATTTCATTAATTAAGGTGATATAGCAACCTCTGACAACCACTTCATTGAGTCTTTGATAATATTGATTCAGCATAACGTTTGTACAAACAATTACACGATTTCAAATCTTGATATATGATTCTATATTTAGTAAAAAAAATTGACAGAATATCGGTTAATATTTTCAATATTACTTTATATCTGTGATGTTTGTACATTAAAAAAGAAGTGTACAGGAAACATGGTTTGAAAAATGTCAGCACAGATGATTACTTAGTTGCCATCTGTATGTATCAGCTGAAGTGTACAAATGCTTTTGTTGATGTTTTCATGTTTTAAATGCTGACATTGTCCTTATACTGTATATATATCTCTATTCCTTGATTGTAGGTAATGCTTAAATTTGCAAGCTTCGTGCGATTTCATTATATCTTGATTCATTGTGATTGTGATATTATATATGGAACGCCATAGCTGCCTTCTTATTATATTTCTTAAATCATTATGTTGTCAGCTAAGTTTGTGTAGTGAAATTGTTACATTGTGTAGTAGTTTCGACACATGGAGAAGTGCGATTGACATATTGTGATGTGGATTTCAAATTTCATACATATTTTGTTCAGTGAAATTGTTACATTGTCCAGTAATTTTGATAGATGGTGACGTGCAGTTGACAAGTCGTGATGCAGATTTTAAATGTTGTGTAGAGCTTCAGTTACTTTGTGATGTGGTTTTATTATTTCTTGCAATGTAATTGTCATATCGTTCGATAGTTTAGATAGATGGTGCAATTAACAAGTTGTGATGTAGATTTCAAATAAGGTGAAGTGCTCTACTTACTTCGTGTTGCAATTTTATTATTTTGTGCAGTGCAATTGTTCAATAGTTCCACCAGATTGTGAAGTGGAATGAACAAGTTGTGATGTGTATTTCAAATGTTGTGTAGTAGGACTAATCTGTGGGACGGAAAAAGTTTATGCTACTGTTTACTATGGAGGCAATTTTAAGTTTGCTCGGTTTTGGTTTTTAGAAAAAAATGTGGTTGAATCTTATATCATGATTCATGTCAGCTGTGGTTGGGTTTAATCTGAACAATCTTGGTACAGGTCTACTAGACAATGTGACACAAAATATTTAGACTCCAGACCATATGGATTCAGAGAAACGATTTTTCCTATGAGTTTTTTATAAACTAAGTGATCCATGGGGCAGAAACATTATTGAATATCCCTGGGACATTATTGTGAAGTATTATATTGCACAACATGTGCACAAAAATACACATATTCTAATAAATTTTAATTGATAGAATAGGCTTGATTGTCGATTTAATAAATAATGGAAGTAACCTTTTATAACACAAAAAATGAATTTTTACATTCTTTTGGGTCTTTATTAGCTTTTGTGCAGGTTAATGGCTATATTAAAGAAAAAAATTGTTTCTAATTTTAGTGTGGGATGGACCATATCACCCCTACATATAGTTTTCATTTTTCAAATTTCTTCTATTTGATTTTCATTAGCAGACTTTAATATTGCCCTTTGGGACATTTAGATTGGTTAGGATTTAATGAAAAAAAATTGAGAAAGGTTGAAACAGTGCTGGGAGTGTATCATTTAGCCATCTGAAATGAACGATACATTAAGAATTCAACTTTGAAATGTAAGTCAATTATGGTGCTGTTCAACAAGATATGAATATTACATGAATAGAACATCCATCAGATGAGTTTTGTTATTTAAATTCCTGTCTAACATGTGACTCAAAAGAAGGAGTAAAACAAAAAATATTTTGTCAATTCAACTGGAGTTACAGTAAATTCAATCAAACACAACAAATAAAACCATCAGTCAAGGGGTGAATATGAAAAACTTATTAGTGCTAAAATATAGCACTTTTTCACGTTTACCCTGCGATGAATTTTGGCTAGAGTTTAGCAGTTGCAATAACATTGATTAAAGGGCGAACTAACCTAAGGGAACACTATAGTGGCATGTTATTATTTGATTTGAACTTAGCTCTACTGTGAAGCTGTTGCAGTTGAAAAGCTGTTGCAAGCAGTTGTAGTACCGTTATTATACATAATCAAAATACACGTACATGTAATTGGATCATTTGAAATCTATCTTTGCTTTTGGTTCTGTTACACAATGCTAAAAAAGAAGTGTCTTAATTTGACAAATGTTACACAATTTGCCCATTCTCACTGGATATCTTTTGTGCTTTTTTTTAGGATTGACAAAAGCCTGGGATACTGTAAGCAGAGCAAAATCTGAAGTAAGTTACTTTGTGGTTCTCTGTCATAAATTTGTATTAATTCTGATTGTGATAAATGTATGTAATCAAATTCATGTATATGTACTGTTTTATTAAATTTTGTTGATTGAGTTACAGACAACTTTATCTGCCTATCTTAAACTATGAACATTGTAAAGGTGAGATATGAATATATATATATGTAAGAATTATGTCCTCAGCAACACTTATCTATTTTTTAACACACAGCATTTTTAACCGTGCTGGAGGCAATTGACTCTGCCTTTGCAACTAGTGCAGACAAAGATCAGCTTGCATATCCATGCAGTCTGACCATGGTCTGCACTGTTCGCCATTCATCAGTAATTTTCAGTTAGCACCCCCAAAAACTATTAATGGATCTGTCCAGACTAGAAGATCGACAGGTCCATTTAAGATATTTAGCATGATAAGGGTTAAAGTACCATAAAAATTCCATAAATAGCACTTGCTTTTATTAGAATCATGGATTGTTCGAAAGTTGGGGATGAGCGTTAATTGGAGACACATCTTCACAAGACAGACTAATTTTCTAAGCAGGGCTTTTTAAATCCACTCGTCCCTCATAATTACAAGAAGAAATCGAATCCAGAGAAAGAGTGGATGTTGACTTATGGCAGACAATGCTAAAATCTGTTCATTTCAGCTATTACCGTACATGTAGAGTCCGGTATGTGTGAAAGTTTGCCGAAGCACGGGAATAAAAAATAAGCATTGCGCATGATCTTTACTACTTTCTTAGGGGAAAAATAAGGGAAATAAAAGTAAAACAAAAGTGACATAAGTAAAATTGAATTGTAAAGGTAAGCTCAATTTTGCTTAAATCGGGGGATGGGTGTTAAAAAGGGGCAGTTAATTTTTCAACTTTGGGCTGAAAAATGGCCGTTTTGTGTCCAAATTAGGGGGTGGGCGTCTATTAGAGGATGGGCTTTAAATAAAATTTTTATGGTATACAAAACTAAAGCTCATTCAGCAACATTATATTTATATTGACCATTCGAACACACATTATCTTTCTACAATTTAGGGTTTAGTATAGGAATGCCAAATTTTCTGAGCCTAGTACCCTAAAAACCCATTTACACTCACTAATACCAATCTGTTTTGTTTGGCCTAAATCTACACCCACCTAGAAGGTCTGTTTTAAGAAGGTGCATAAGAGCCTGCCTTCAATATGAAATGGGATGAAATACTGTTTGAAGTCTGCCTGTCTGTCAGTCTGTCTGTATGTTCTGGCTTACAAACTTTCCATGAATTTCAATTTCTTCACCTGATTTCATACCCTCAGAGTTGTTGGTAGTAATTTAAGAATCTTTATTTCTTAAATAGGCTTTGGTTTTGTATAATATAATTTGATTCCAATCTAGGCTGAGATCTGAATTAAGAAAAACACATAGCCAGATGTGCTAATTGTAAAACAATAAGACATTGGTATATGTTAAAAACATTTCTTTATAAAAGTTTGAA
Organism: Cyclina sinensis; assembly: GCA_012932295.1. Taxonomy (NCBI): domain Eukaryota; kingdom Metazoa; phylum Mollusca; class Bivalvia; order Venerida; family Veneridae; genus Cyclina; species Cyclina sinensis. The sequence continues at coordinate 6,705,439 of JAAONU010000006.1, read as the reverse complement.
AGGTCATGGGATATTAAGCATTCAGCTTTGAACTATGGCAAAAAATGGTATCAGAATTTGAATAATATCTAAATGGTATTGAGCATTATATCATATACATACTAGTCTGATGTGACTACTGATTGCCTTTTGGCACAAAAGTCAAGTTGTATTTCTTAAATTATGCATACAAATTATAATAAGTACATATTTATTTACTTCATGTGTACGGTAAATCATTCATTGATTGTAATTTAGGAAAAAGTAAAAATGGGGGGAAAAAAACCCTAATGTGTTGTTGGCAACAGTTCAAAGTTAAGTTTTATCTGTTGGATATGTAGTAAGGGTCATCCCAAAAACCCTGTTTTTAAAGGCTGAATTTTTGCGTTACATCACTAGTTGCTAACTTCAAGATAAAGAACAGCTTCTAAATTCTGTACTTATAAAAGTGTGCATGTTGATACCTGTATGTTATTCTTTTTAACATATGTTGGAGAACTTGACCTTAATTCTCATGTTGAATTATGTCTCCACCCACGTAGTCATAGATCACATCCGATTTTGAAATAACTTAGCAGAAATATTAACTTACATGTTAGAATGTGTCATCAAAAGAACCAGGTTCGTACCTTGAAAGCCAAGGTCACACTTAGAGGTCAAAGTTTAAAAAAATGGGGTCTTTTTATCATGTCCTCTCCATAACTTTGTCATTCCTTGATGGATTTGGAAATTATTTGGCAGAAATGTTAACCACCATGAGTTGATATGTGTAAGAACCAGGTCAGCATCTCCAAGGTCAAGGTCACATTTACAGGTCAAAGATAAAAATTGGGGTCTTTTTTGTGTGTCTGCCCCATAATTATGTCATTCCTTTATAGGTTTTGAAATTATCTGGCAGAAATATTTACCACTATGAGACGATGTGTTATGTGCAAGAACCAGCCATAACTCTCAGTACACAATCCTCAACTCTAAAAGTATAAAAATGAAAGTTACTAACAAGACTGAGATGAAGTTCTATAGACAGTGCTCTAAATATATATCCAGGTTCATGTATGGGAAGGACCTAATATATGTTCAGCTTATGGGGAGACACACATTTTTGTTTCGGGTTTGTATTTGAAATTGTTCCTTTCTGCCAACTTGTGGATTGTGTGTCCACCAGAAATTTCAGAGAAAAAATCATGCTTTGACACCAAAGATGTTAGATGATAAAGAAAGATTAATTGCTGGTTATTTGTCTTACAGTGTATTATAATAAAGGATACACATTTATTTCAGTTACATAAGGCAGAGCAGCGACTTGAGGAAGCAGAACGTCACACTGCATTGACACAGTTAAATCAAACAGGAGAGACAAGTATAACAGATTATGGGGGACTTGCTGCCAGTAGAGATAGAAATGAGACTTACAGTGTACCAGATGATTACACATCAGGGGTAGGTTAAGAAAAAAAATCTGGTAAAGATAATTTTAGTAAAGGTACCTAGTACATAGACTTTCATAACATTATGTGTTTGGATGAGTGAACTCCTTAGGTGTATAAGCTCATACCAGGATGAGCCAGACTGGGTATCAAACAGCAATCTCTTGATTTGTAGTACAGACACACTAATCACAAGGCCAGCGAGGGCAGGCTGTTTGTGTTTGATATTTGGTGTTAAGCAAGATACGATTAAGTCTTTGAAGCAAGCAAATGCTTAAACCAGTTACATGTGATGGGAAAGGATGGCAAGATGGTGGATGTTTCAGCTATATGTATGTGTGTGTGTGTGTATGTATGTGACTATGTTTGTATGTATGTGTGTGTGGATGAGATGGGATGGATGGATGAATTTGAAAAAAAAAGAGTGAAAAAAATATCTCTGAATTCCTTCTGCTCAAGTCTGATAAGGATGAAGAAAATGGTGTCTTCTATTTTAAAAATGATTTAGTGGATATAGTGGATTTGGTTTAACAATAAAAATTGCATTGAAAATATTATTATCTTATAATGTTTACTTTTGTTTTGTTTGCTCATGTTTTTAGGTCAGTTTTACATACAAACTAGTATATTGGTCATTTATGTTTGTATTGTTCCGGCCACTTGATCACTGTTTGTTAGGGCATATTAACTTTATTGAATTTAAAGGATTTCAGTGTAAAGGCATTTCTATAGCTTATATATAAATAAAACAAAAATTTCAAGGCTGTAATAAGAATGTAGATGTATATCTGGAAGCCAGTATGGCTTTTGATAATTTTTTTGTGTGTGTCAGTATATGACCTTCACCTATGTATGATTGACCTTATCTGTATTTGAAATGAAATTTTAGAGTAAAAAGGTATGCACTAGTTGTCAAGTTGACACAGAATGTCTTTTCTTTGACACGAAAAGAATTCCACATTGACCTGCTGACCTTGACCTTTACTCAAATCAGATCTGATGTCCGTCTAATTATTCACTCTTCTTACTGATGTCAAATACCCATCTTGATTGTATAGACTTATTTTGTACTCATTCATTGGGATGCTTTCTATAAACGAGAATGTACACTAAAAGAACAGCATTTATGCCATAAATAGACATGCAACAAACACTTTATAATTAATCAATTATTTAATTTTCAGTGTCATTTTAAAAATCAAGTATTGTCTGTGAGATTGTCTGCCGTTCTTTCTTCAATACATTTTCAATTTCATGAATATATCTGTAAACAGGTTCTGTACTCGTTGGAAACAATAAACTTTGTTTGCATAAAACTAACTAGCGAAGAAGATTGGTTCAATATTGGCTTCCTCCACCTAGAATAACCCTGCACGTAGATAAGCTGGTATTGGTTTTCACGGTGGGTGCATATAAAAAATTTTGAATTATAAACATCAACAGTTTTGATCTATTCCTGAATACCAAAGAGTTATTGATTTGGCTTTAATAATGTGAGAAGCCATTAGATTAGAGGATCCTGGATGGTTTTCTTGCCAAATTTTATTTATTTGATTTAAAGATTTGATTTCTTACATATGATACGAATCCCCTTTTCAAGAGCTGTGTGTTTGAGAATTGAAATGACATTTTTCAAATGTTGATACAGTGTTTAGCTGCTGAAATAGGAACTGGGATTTTTTTTGCCTAAGATGACAGGTTGGTACAAACAGTTTATATAATGTAAAGTCTACATACTTTAATTGCTTTCTATACAGACTGCATATATGTATAGATAGCTTGTTATAAGAATCTGAAGCTTCTTACTGATATGAATACTATGCATCTATGTCACTTTATCCTGTAACTAATAACAGTTTCAGTTCAACTGATGAAAGTGTGTGGTATATTTTACGTTAGTCTAGCTACGGCAGTTGGTCACATGACCTTGACGGTTACCTGATCATGTGATCAGCCAGATTACGTTTTAATCAAACTCATCTTGTTGTAGCACTTGTATATTTATAAAGTACATGTATGTATTTTTTATTGGTAAAAAAACAAAAGAAAGAATGTGACAGGATGATGGTGTCGTGGATGGAAAACGTCTGGCTAGGCTTCAAAATTTATTGGATTCACCTTCGGTTCACCAGATAAATTCCTTCGTCTTGCTAGATAAATTTTCTGCATCCACTACACCAACCTATTATTCGTAATGTATCGGTCCTACTCTTTTCAGGAGGCCCTTGTGAGTTTTATCAATCTTAAGCAAAATAAAGCTTCAAGCTTTGACTGTACCAGGCAGTTTATGACTTGGCCCTAGATGTGTAGGGAGTATAAGACAAGGGACAAAGCTGTAGTAATTGTTTTGTGTGTATTCTTCATTTAAAAAACTTCATTTAGTCAAATTTCATTCAATATTACACAGTTAAGAATGTATTTATGATATTAAAAGTATGTTAGGCCTTAACGGACCCAATCTATCAATCTTTTTGAGCTTGATTATTGTCGGTACCAGTTGCCCATATGACTGACGCCCCCTGCAGAGATTAGTAATTTTATGTTGTGGGGGTTGTGCAAGATACAGAAAGCATCCCATTCCAGAGACACCCCTGGTTCTTTTGCATGCTCAATGTATAGCACTGATACATGGGACCTCAGTTTAATGTCTCATTCGAAAGACTTAGTAATGTTAATGGAGGAGTGGGGGATCGAACTGGGGACTTCCGGTTTACCAGTCCAGCGCGTTACCACTGGACCACATCAGCTCATATAACGGACCCAACTTTACTGTGTGAAGTTTTATATGATTGTGTTTGCTGCAAAGGTATAGGGGAACTAACAAAATTGGAAATGTGGCATTTTGAACAACCCTTGAACAATCTGATAGAGTTATTGCATCTTTGAATTCTGGGAGTGTAAAACATTCTTGAAGGGTGTTACATGAACATAAGCCCAAATCAGAAAACAGCATTTTCATTGCCCATAGGATGATAATAAGGTCTGAATTTCTTTTTGTCTACAGCTGAACAGTCAGAATGTTTCACTGTTACTAGCTAGCTTCAATTATAATTGAAAAAGAAACAAAAATTTACTCAGATACATTTTGTCCAAATACATGTACACACCAGTTTGAATTTTTGTTGAATACTTGAGTATGTCATAAGAAAAAAAAGTCATGTTAAAAATTAAGAATAGCAGTGAAGTTAGAGTGGGACACAATATGATTACTGTAATCTCCTGCTATTGTTGCTCAATAATTGTCGAGTATTCTTTGGTCAGTACTTGGGGCAATTACTCAATTATAGCAAGAAAATATTTGATCATGGTCTTAACCTGATTACTACAGACAAACTTTTTAACTTCTTGTTATTTGTGTATTGAGACAAAATTTCACTTCACGGGCTATTACATGTAGAATAAATCATATTAATACTGTAGCCTGAATTTGAAGTACTCTTCTCTTTTCACACATCTCAACCATATCATACATAATTCTGAAATGATTTTGTGTAAGTTTGTGTTTAAGTGGAACTGATTTAAGTTAAAGAAAATTGATCCTATAAAAAATTTCCGTTATAAGATGTTACACCAGAGTTGCAGCCCCTTTCCGTTATTAAAACATTGTACCAGAGTTGTGGCTCCTTTTTGAAATATTATGTTTATTATTTCTGCCTTTGGCCATTATAGTTACTGTGATAGAGTATTTTGGGCAAGAAAACTCAAATGCCTCATGTTCAGGTCCACGCCTTCAAATTACCAAGTAAACACAACACATGTAATGAAGTGATGTTTACTAGTTATGTTACAACCTTTAAGACTATTGTAGCATTTTTACTTACAGTTACTCTTGAGTATTGGAGCATTTTAACAGTTTTACAAATGGCTGACTTGCATATTTTAATCCAGCTTTAGTAATTGACAAGGAAGTGAACAATAGGTTTCCTGTGAAACAAGAAATTAATCTGAGAACATAAAGGCAAGACATTGATCATAACCAAGACAATGTTAGATCAGGATGCTGCAATAATTGGTCTAAAGCCATGGGTATCACAATCAATTCATCAACGTATATCAATAATCAACAGCAAATTGATACAAAAAATATGATTGTGAGGCCATATCTGAAATTTTCAGTATTGATCATTTATAGAGATCTTGTTACAAGAATGATTGAGGAGAAAAAAAGAACTGCAGAAGGTACAGGGTAAAACAGTAGAATGACAAGTTCTTCTGTCATACATGGTTATATACCGTAGATAATCAGTGACAAGTTACTGTGGCTTTTATTGCATAATCTCACACAGTGACTGCTCCCTGAGTTCCAAGGAGAACGTGTGTCAAAGGTTTGGAATACAGATTGTTATTTGTGACTATGACATCTGGTGGGATTCAGACCAAAAGCATTTGGATCTCTTGTGAACACATAGGTAGTTCCATATTAACAGTTGTCAGTTGTCAGAGGTAACTTTGAATACTTTGTTGGATGAAACAGTAAGAAAGGCTTGTATTGCCAAATAATTGTCTTGAGCATCAATTGCCACCCTTCTCATACACAGCAAAGGTAAAGTAAAAAAAAACAAGTGCTGCCTTCAAATGAATGCCATGCCCCTGGCAGGGTCTCAAAAAAGTTAAAGTTTTTTGACAGACAAACCAAAAACAGTACGCTCCCCTCCAGGGGCATAAGAAATAATATAAACTTGATCATGCCTTGAGTTATTTAATGTATATTCTCTGTCTAGAACAAATTGACTGTTGAACAGTTTAACAAGTGATATGCAGAGACTCCCATCTTTGTCCCAAGATTATTAAATGCACGTGCAAAAGTAAAGTTTATTAAAAATGTTTACATGCCTTTATTGACAAAACACTTAATTTCAGAATGTAAATCTCAAATAAATGTAATGTCGTCTTAATTATAGTTATAGAACTATTGAAAAAAGGTTCTAACACTATCTTTTATAAAGTATTGCTTTTAATTGTACTGATATGACAGATTTCAAAAGAGATTGTTGCCCAGTTTTTCACCCTATTTCAATGTTCATAATTTTGTCGGTTTTAAAATTTGCATCAAATCATCGTTATGGAAGTTACGGAAACTTTATGTTCACATTTAAACCAAAGACTGTTCATTTTTTTGTTTACATTTAGAACGTGACTTAGCTAGCATATTCTAGCCATAATAATTCAGTTACTGTTGTCAACTTTATTTGATTAACATACACAACTCAAGGAATGTAGAACAAGTCTGATGAAATGCACTACAAAAATGAACAAGATATAGTTACAGGGCTAAAATCCCAGCTTCCACTTTCTTCTGACATAATCTTAATAGAAAGTTTTAACCCTTGAAAATCTCAGGAATGCCCCAAAATTGCTTTTTGGCTTTTTTAAAAAATGTTTTCAAAGAACAATACCCCACCTCCCATATTGGCATGCACAACCCCTTTTTCCCCTGATGAAAGCAGCAAAAGAACTTCAAGCCCTGTGGAAAGCTGACATTGAGGTACTTGGCTTATTGTATTGTTTTTTTTTAACTGTGTTATACCCTGAATAAAGCTGAAATCAATACATAGGATGTTGTTTATTTATCTATATTTTATTTACCTGCACCCAGTTGTCACTCTTGGATCATTGACTATTGATTTGTGATGATGCCGTGTCAGTAGTTTTGTGAAAATATGGATTTGTTTCTTGTGTGAAGTTAACTTGTTTGGTATTAGGACATTCTTTCCAACAGGTTTTGTAACCAGGGGACTAGACTGCTAAAGCTCACTGTTCTATATATAACAAACAAGATATTCAGCCTTACAGTGTAGATAATTTAAGTGCACAATTTTCAAACATCATATGATTAAAGCCAGTTAAATACCAGACATACTGGAAAAAAAGGCGGGAAAAAAGCTTTTACAATCACTGTTAGGACTATAAGTAAGATCCTAAACTTTTGAACCCTTAGTTGCATTGCTTTCAATTTTATATGAAGAATGCAACAGAACTGCAAGAATTATAGCATGGTAGCTCAGATTATTAGTTGATTTAAAGGTTGTCTCTGTTTTGAGTGTAGATAAATATGAGGACTTTGATTTCTGATTGACTCCATTCCGGTATTTTTCCAGAAGAGGTGACTGTAAAAAAGCTCTAACTAGTTTGTGCTTTTTTGCTGTATCGGAACCATTTTTGTTAAAGACTATAATTTTCTTATGTTTAAAGACAGCATTTAAAGGACTGTAGTATTGACTGGTCATGCACAACTCTAAACCCACTATTTATAGTTTTACTTTGTTGCTATATTGTCCGCATCAGAACAATATTCAAATCTCCAGTTAATTAAACATTTTTTGTTGGAAATGTACCAGTGTTAGTGGATTCCATTGAACTTGTGTTGACTAAAAAAGTTGGAAAAGTTAGATCTGTTTGTTGTTCAGTTTTGAGGTATCAGATGTGAAGAAATCCATTTTTTGCAGTGTCACTGTAGATAAAGTAATCCTCAGTTCATGAGAAATCTCCTTGTCGTTTTTAACATGAAAGAAATGTGGAACGGTTTGGACTTCAAGAGACAGTGTGAAGTGCAGAAATTACCGTAAAGGTTTTTGAATGTTTGCAATTTAACTGTCATTTATATCATTGAAAAAATCTTAAGTAATTATCTTCTATCTGTATTTGTCTCACTGGCTTACAAGGGTTTCACTGTTCCTATTGCATAAGGCTTTAAAAACACTTGTGAACCTGTAAACTGGAATTAACGTCAGTTACAAAACAAACAGAATAGATATATATACAAAAATGACTGCATCAGAAAACCACTGACTGCTTGAATTTGTACTTTAATTTTTAGTTTCATTGTGTGAGGCAATGATCCAGTGTTAAAAAGGACACCATGCAGTCTTACTGCCAAAGTCTTTAGAACCCATTTCTTATTATTTCAGAAAAATAGTTCTCTCTATTTTACTTTATATTATTACATAAAAACAAAGGAAAAGTACTGTGTAGATAAGTGAATGGGGTGGTGCACTTTAGGGGGAAAAAAGTAGTACAGCACAGTGAAAATTATATTTTGTAAATTTCACTAGTGGTTTATCAGAATATTATCTACTGTTATATTACAGTAAAACACTGGAAAGTATGAAATAGAGGAGATATTAAATGAGTGGTCATGTAATACGGGATTTATTGCATGAGTAAAATATTTTAAAGGCAGATGAGCATGTTTTGATGAATGGAACAGATTTGCGAAAAGGGTTATTAATCAGTTGAATATCATTATTTGAAGCTGAAATATTGATTTACACCCGAAATATTTCAAGCCAATATTTAATAAAAAAAGATATAAAAATGGTGTTTCCTATCCTATGCGACTAGCACAGGTTAGCTATTTTTGTATTTCCCGCGTAAAGCCGCGGTGGTGCTTGGGAATGTCATGTGATCATTTCAACAAAAATACATATTCGGTGTACCTTGCCAATTATCGACAGCGCCATTTGTTTCAAAATGCCGTTGAATGACCACGTGACATTCCCATGATGTCGCTTGTTGCTTAATATAGAATGTATTTTTGTTTCGGGATTTCTTTAGCGGATTGTTTTCAGGTCAGGTAAAATGGTAAAATTAACTGAAAATTTTCTACTGGAGGGTTCGAAATGTAGAGTTTAAGTGAAAAGTACACGTAAGTGTTTCATAGATTGATCTGTTCACGATTTTACTGAGTACACCTGCTCGACCCTGCAGTTCCCCCTTTAAAATGATAAGAATGAGGCTGTGCTGAGTTTTTATCATTTCATCATGTATAACATGTACATGGCCATGAATATAACGTACTATTTACATGTATATCTTAGAAACTTTGTAAGTGAATGGTGACAGAAATGCACAGAAACTGTTTTGTCCGTAGACACACAAACATCATAAGCATAATGTTAATTGCATTGACGTCAAAGTCTTAATACACTTTAGTGCAATATCAAAAATATAACATGGCATTATTACACACCGATGACGTCATCTATAATATAATATCTAAATGCAAAATATGGCATGAGCTTAAACCGTAAGAAAGAAATGAAAAAAAAAAATTGAAAACTTTCAGGACCATGCATAAGGTCAAGAGAAAACAAAAATACCTGTTTCTGCTAACTTGACCAACCGTGTAATTCTGCCACCAACTCTTATATTTTTTGTACTTTAAAAAAAAATCTATAAAGTTGTATCTAATTTTTTTTTTACACCCCAAGGAACTATTAAGTAATGCCCATGGTTGTCGGTGAATTTGTCCGTTAGCAGTGTCGTGTGAACTCTGTATCTCTTGAACAGATTGAAGGAAATTGAAACTACTTGGCAGACATATTAACCATAATGACATGATGTGCAAAGCCCAGGTTCCCACTTAATTGATCAAGGTCAAGGTCACACTCAGTCATTATGATTTAATGTGTCAAATTTCATGTCCACTGTGTATCACTTGGACCAATTCAGTGAAGTTTAAACTAGTTTGCAGATATGTTAAACATATTGAGATGATGTGCAAAGTGCAGGTTCCTGCTTCTCATGTAAAGGTCAAGGTCACACTAAGTTAATTTAGTGTCCACTCAGTACCTCTTGAACCAATTCAAGGAAACCAAAATTACTTGGCAGAAATGTTAACTTTACTGAGACAATAATGCAGAGTACTGGTTCTGCCTTGCTCAGATCAAGGTCAAGGTCACACTTAGTCATGATTTAATGTGTCAGATTTTGTGTTAGCTCTGTCCCTCTTGAGCCAGTTGAAGGAGATTAAAACTTCTTGGCAGAAATGTTAACTATACCAAGTCGATGTGCAGATCACAGGTTTTAGCTTGTTCAGATCAAAGTCAAGGACACACATTACATTTTGATTTTATTTGTCAAATTTTGTGTAAGCTCTGTACCTCTTGAGCCAGTTGAAGAGAACTGATACTTCTTAGCAGAAATGTTAACCAGTATTAGAAAATGTACAGAGCACAGGTTCCAGCTTGCTGGGGTCAAGGTCACACTCAGTCATTATGATTTAACATGTGATATTTTGTGTATGCTTTGTATCTCTTGAACCGATAGAAGGAAATTAAAACTTCTTGGCAGAAATGTTAACCATACTGAGACAATATGCATAGCATAAATTGCCTGGTTTGGCTCAAGGGCAAGGTCAAACTTAGTCATTTTTTTTACATAATTTGTGAAGTTTTTTGTCTGCTTTGTATCTTTTGAATTGATTGAAGGAAATTTAAACTGTTTGGCAGAAAACTGTATATATATTATGTTATGCCCCTGGTCATCCATTTGTCTGTGCTGTTGTCTGGCCATCAGCATTATTTTAGTATGGCAGAAATGTTTGAAAACTGCTTACGGTACTAGTTATTGAAATATATAGATGTAATACATGGGTCATGGTCAAAGATACTTACAGACCACTTGGCATACTTGTCTTGAACTGCTTGTTTAATTAACAGTGGAACCTTGGAAACATACTACACTGACCATAAAAAGCTGTTGGAGCTAAAACATGGCTAAAGAACTAATCATTTTGAACTTATTTGCAGGCATAGTTATAATATTGCCAATTAATAAACACACCTTAATTATTATGTTTCCTGTCAATAAGTGATTATCAGTTGTGAAAATTTTGAAGTCTTCTACTGTCAGCAGCTTTCTTCAGGTGTGTGTATTGCTCTGCTTCAGCGGAGCTCTTGTTATACCATTCCTCCATTGGGCCTCTTTATAATTGTTGTGTTCTTTTTTATTGCATAATTGGAGAAGTGCATTACCTAGAGAATAATAGGAAATTTCTGCATTTTGATTGAAAGGCTCATACACATTTGGTTTTATTTAACCATATTTTTTTTTTAAACTTGAAGTACATACTTGGACTATTTAATTATCATGTCTAAAGAATTTCTATATCATTTTTAAAAGTCAGTTAGCAGTAACACTGATAAAAGATATTTGTGTAAACTTAGATTTTCTTACCATTCTTTGATTGTGTAATATATTAAGCGATTTTGAATGTGTGTTGTTGAATTTTCAGGTTGTTGTAGATAACTATGGTAGGTCAGCATATCTGAAGTCCAAAACCCAGGCTGCAAGAAAAGTCAGCAGATTAGGTAATACATCACCATTTTCTTTTTATAATTATTACATTGGAGGAAGGTTGCATCCCTGAGGAACACCTTGTTGTCAATGTGCTGCTGAAATTCATTCTGTCTGCTAACTGCATCATTTGTTGTGATTGTATGTATGGAATGTAAGATATTTCAATATGTTGATTCTGTTTGAGTATCATACTATGTTTTGTTAAACCTGTTAATATATAGTGACAGCTGTTGATAATATGTCTGAAAGCTTCCAGCAGACTTGATTCAATGACCAACAGATAGGCTTGCTGAAAGAGTTCAAACTTAATTTTGAATAATTGGCTCAGATAGCCAAAGCCAAAATAAATTTTGCTGAAATTATCAAAATTTATGACAAGGTGGTTTGTCAGTATTAGCTAGAACTAGTCTGATGAATTTCTCTTGAAATTTTATAATTCTTTAGAACTTAATATCACAAAAGATGAAACTCCCTTCTTTAAATTGGCAATGAATCTGAATTTTATTTTGTCACCGAGTGGCGGTTCTCTTGTATTGCTTTTTTAACCAGGTTTTCAACAAAGTTGAAACCCGGTTATTTGATTGGGGAATGGCACGCAGGCAGGAGGATGCCAAACTGATGGTTTATGTTCATTAACCAGTTTGGATTGACCAATCTTAATGAAACTTGGTGTATAGCATCCTTGCATGGAAACCTAGCTTGGGATTGTATTTGGAGTCAGAGGGTCAAGGTCACTGTTTCTAAAAATAAAAAATTGTTTTGAGGTCAATAACTTAAATTTTTAATAGTTAATCTTGACCAAACTTGGTATATAATACACTTGTTTGATAACCTAGCTTGGGATTATATTTTAGACCAGTCTGGTCAAGGTCAAGGTCGCTGTTACCAAAAATAGAAAATTGGATTCCAGTCAATAACTTAGGCTTGAAATAACTCATGTTGACTAAACATGGAGTATAGCACCCTTGCATGAAAATCTAGCTTGGGATTGTATTTAGGATTAGTTGGGTCAAGGTCAAGGTTACTGTTACTAAAAAATAGAAAATTGGATTCCAGTCATTAACTTAAGATTGGAATGACTTATTTTGACTAAACTTGGTGTAAAGCACGCTTGCATGAAAACCAAGCTTGTGATTTTATTGTGGAGCTCGCTTGCGGGGAGCTCCATATAGTCGTCACATTTGGTACCACAGTTCGGTGTATGTACGTGCGTCTGTCCGTCCAGATTGCCTTGTCCGGGCTATAACTTCTGTTTGCATGGAGGGATTTTGAAATACCGTGGCACCTTTGTTCACCTTGATGAGAGGGTGTGTTGCATGCAAGACTCGGGTTCCCAGCTCAAGGGTCAAGGTCACAGTGACAGCTCAAAGGTCCCAAATGTTGATTCTAGACCTTGTTTGGGCCATAACTTCTCTGTGCATGGAGGGATTTTGAAGTAGCTTGGCACATTTGTTCATCTTGATGAGACGGTGTGTCGTGTGCAAGACCCAGGTTCCCAGCTCAAAGGTCAAGGTCACAGTGACAGCTCAAAGGTCCAAAATGTTGACCTTGTCTGCATGGAAGAATTTTTAAATATCTTGGCAGATTTGTTCACCTTGATGAAATGGTGTGTCACTTTCAAGACCAAGATTCCTAGCTCAGAGGTCAAGGTCATAGTGACAGCTCAAAGGTCCAAAATGTTGATGATAGACCTTGTCTTGGCCATTACTTCTCCATGCAGGGAAGAATTTGAAAATACTGTGATTCATTATAACCTCTAAACGAAGTTTTGGGGGTTATATAGAAGTCACCTGGTGGCCGGTCAGTCAGTCAGTTGGGCAGTCGGTCGGTCCGTTCCTTGACCGGAGCATAACTTGAAAACTATTGGTTGGAATTCAGTGCAACTTCATACAATGGTCAAGCACAATGAGAGGAAGTGCATTGTTCAAGAATCGTAACTCCATCTTCACTATTTGTAGAGTTATTGTCCTTTATTGTTTTTCCTTGACCGGAGCATAACTTGAAAACTACTGGTTGGAATTCAGTGCAACTTCATACAATGGTCAAGCACAATGAGAAGAAGTGCAGTGTTCAAGAATTATAACTCAATCTTCACTATTTGCAGAGTTTTTGCCCTTTGTTGGTTTTCCTGGTCTGGAGCATAACTTGAAAACTACTATTAATCACATTTAGTGATAGCTCTAGTTTGTTATGCTTCCTGAAAGATACATTATATAGACCTGCCTTGTTCTTCCATCATCATATTTTTCCCACAGTTTCTATTTCACTGTCACATCCCCATAGGCGGCTTTCCATTGGCGGGCTCGACATGCTGCCCATGGGCATTCTAGTTTGCAGGTCAAGGTCTGATTGTTACTAAAATAGAAAATTGGTTTACAGTCAATTACTTAAGTATTTATTGGTCAATCTTGACCAAACTTTGTATATATCACCCTTGCACAAACCTACCTAAGGATTGTATTTAAGATCGGTTGGGTCGAGGTCAAGGTCACTGTTATTAAAAATAGAAAATCAGTTACGATTAAATAACTTGGATTAATTTAAATTGACTGATCTTGATGACACTTTGTATATAGCATCCTTCTAGCATTGATCAAATGTTTAATAATCATATAGTCTCTAGTTGTTATGGTATAGTAATGGATTTTTAGGAGTCCTCAGTCATGAGTTCTTGGGTTTAGATCAGGTTCACAGTTGTCTTTAAAAAAACATTTTTCTTTTATTATTTGGTGAAACATTGAAAACCTGGTTTTGTTAGATGGTGGCGTTTCTTGTTTTTCATTCCTCCGCAAGGAAGGGAGAGATCTAACACACTCAAAGAAAACACCCCAAAACTTCTATGAAATTAAAAGTCTTGTTTTTCTTCATAGGCAATATAAAATAGCAATGAAAAATCCTTGTTGTTAAAAAGACATTTATTTTGTTTGTTTACTAATACAAATCATTTTACAGTGTAGGATAGTGAAAAAAATCCTCTTTCATATGGGAAAAATCTATCTTCATTCCTGTGAACATAAAGAAAAATTCACCTAGGGGTGATAGATCTGCAATTTACATAACATTTTTAGATCTCTTACAAAACCTCTGTGCTGAAAAGGTCGAAGGACAGCAATCAGGTTTTGATAAATTCCTACCTTTTGCAATTTAATCTGCACTCTGTGGTATTCTAAGCTATTGAAGGAATGATTAATTCTAATTTTCATGTCTTGAATAGAAAAAAAGTGAAAAATTGAGACATGATACTCTTAGTCAGAAACAGATATAATTGTGAGAAAATTGTTAGAAAATTGAATTTAATGTTTTAACAGAAGTGTGGAAAACCAAGTACGGGTTAATCGTGGAACCCAATACTTCAGTTAATTGTGCACGAAATACACTTCTTAAGCTTTTATTTATGTCACATATTGTGTGTGTTTACAATTTTAAAAAAAAAGGTATTTTGTCAAAACAGTGACATTAAGAGTATTTTTAACATTGAAAATGGTAGTGCTTTTTACAACTGATACTGGGTTTGTTCAAAGTTCTGTCCCTTTGTTAAGCATTTACATTTTTCTTTCTTTTTGCATAATAATAAAGGAGAAATAATTGTCTAGTTTAGAATCATAAAAACATCTTTTGATGAAGACATTGGCAGAAATTGATTGTTTTTGTTTCAATTTCCACTCAGGTTATAGTGCCATTATGCAGTGGAGTTAATTATGAGATAGAAGACTGTAAAAGAGATATAAGTCAGTATTGTTAAAATCTTAATCTACATAGTTGACTTACATTGTAAGCAGTAACAAAGACTATGCGCTATTTAACAATTGGTCACAATCATTGATTTTTGAATTATTGGTTACTCAATTTTTTTGTCGGGTGGCGTTTACTTAATATATTATGTTGGAAGATATGTTTGCATGATACAAAGCATGAAAGCTAAATTTGTGTTGATTAAAAAACCCTTGTAAAGAATTCCATTGATTTGAAGGGTTTCAAGATTTGATTTTCACTTACCAGACAACTGAATTAACTCACACCGAAAAAGAATATTAGACAGAATGTTGGAGACGGTGCTTTTTATTACTGGATTACCTTTTTATTTCGGCAGGGTGTTTTTAATACGTGTCATCTAGATCGTATATTGAAACTTTAATTTATGTAAGTTTACAAATGGAATATTGGATTATTTACAGGTTTGTATAACTTTGAATTTCCCCTCTATATTGGGATATTGAAGAGACCTTTAATGAAAATGTACCATTATGAGATAGATCGCTAGGTTAAGCGAAAGAGAAAATCAGGTTTAAAAGTGGAAAAAAATAAAATTTTAAAAGCCCTCAGGTTTTTAATAAAGACCTTTCAACTTTCTTTACTGAAAATAATTATAAATTGAGAGCTTAGTGCAAAACTATGCTGTCTCCTTATTTTATATCTAGTTATAATATTTTTTGCACAAACTGCTTGAAATGTAATTTTTTGTGAACATATTGACCAAAGAAGCAAAAGTAGGGTCACAGAAAAATAGAAAATTTAATGAATAGTAGAACAGTAAAGAAAGTTTCACATTACTATGGAGTTGAATTGTTTTAAAGGGGATATCTTATTGTTTGATCTGGCTGTTTAAAAAAAACAAAAAAAAACATGCTTCCTAACTCATTTGAGTGTTCCAATAGTTGGACAGATATTCTGTCAAAGGTCATATATTTGCCCATTAAAGGAACAAGCCAGCTGGTCTTACGAGACAATCCTCGATCCTACTTCATGTTTAAATCCTCACAAAGCTTTATTACAAGTCCTATCAGTCAGGCAAGCTATCAGTGACGATTCTTTTGAGGTGGCATAACACAAACTAGTCACATTAGAAATAGCATGGAGTGGGGCTCCCATTCCACATAAGGATGCAAACTTCTAGAACAGGGCTATAAGTGTCTAATCTGTATTTAATATTTAATTCAGTATTAAGTATTTCATCTGTTGTTACGCAAAATTACAGGAGTTAATAATCGGTAAATTGTGTATAGGATGGAAGTGAATTAAAAAGTAAATATTAATAATTAAGACATAAAAGTGAACTAAAAGAAGATACTTAGTTCATAAGTAAAAAAATAGAAATGTTATAATTGACTTCGATTGCCGAGGGAATTTTGAAAATGTAATCATGACCTTACCACATGTTTGCTGTGTTAAGTTTTTGGAAGTGGTAAAATACATTGAGACGGAGTCTATTGTGGGCACTTTTAAGCGTGCCATATGCAGAAAATGCCCACAATAGACTTGGTCTCATATTTCTTATAGTAGTTTTTCTTACAGATCACACTTCGTTAAAATGCTAATTGATATGTTTCAAGAACAACATATCCAGATCAAATAGTTTTATTTGTCCTTCATGTTGTGAATAGATTCTTTATTATAACAAGATATAATAACCTACTTATTATTCTTACACTTCAGATCTGTGTATAGTAAAAGCGAAAATGATAGTCGCTTGGGTGTAAACGATACAAAAAGCTTATCAATTTAAAAAAAAATTCTCCTGTAAACAAGAAAAAATACAAGGTTTTATCTTCATAGTGAAAGAAAAGTACTTGGATAGATTTCATTGCTTGTCCTTCAGTTTTGTTTGGAATTGGTACATCTTTTGAATCAAAGAGATACGTTAACCTTCAGGAAAACTGATGGTATGTGCCAGTTTCAAGTATTGGGGATTTCTGACGCAGAAGTTTGTCTAGTATGGACAGCACCAAGGCCTTAAGCATTTATGTCACCATTTTGTAATTAATAGTAAATTGTCTATCTATCTAATTGACGGTATTGGTTTCCCTTATGATGGACGCCCCCAGAAGAAATAAGTTATTTTAGGTTTTTGGGGTAAGTGCATGATACAGAAAGCATCTAATTCTAGAGACACTCCTGATTCTTTTACATGCTCGGTGTATAGCACTGATGCATGGGACTTTGTTTCATGTAAGATTCAAAAGACAGTCAGTGGACATTAGTGGAGAAGTGAGGATTAAACCTGCGACACCTGGATAATAAATCCTGCATGAAGTTACTACTGTACCATTTGTGAAACAAGTGATTCTTTTTATGTTGTGATAGTACTAATACACACAGAAGGCAGTTCTGAATTGACCAATCAGTGCTCCTTATCATGTCCTGAAGAAAAGGGTTAGACATGTTTTCTTCTGCTGGAAGTATTGAAATTTCAAGTGTGCCAAATGTTGTTTTTTATACACCCAAAACAAAGTTTGGGGGGGTATAAAGGAGTCACCCAGTGATTGGTCAGTTGGCCGGTTGGTCCGTCCTTGTCTGGAGCATAACTTGAACACTACGGTTGGAATTCATTGCAACTTCAAACAACGGTAAAGCCCAATGAGAGGAAGTGCAGTGTTCAAGAATCATAAATCGTTCTTCACTATTTGCAGAGTTATTGCCCTTTGTTGTTTTTCCTTGTCTGGAGCACAACTTGAAAACTTCTGGTTGGAATTATATGCAACTTCATACTATGGTCAAGCACAATGAAAGGAAGTGCAGTGTACAAAAGCTATAACCCTATCTTCACGATTTGCACAGTTATTGCCCTTTGTTTGTTTTCCTTGTCGGGAGTATAACTTGAAAACAACCGGTTTGAATTCTGTGCAACTTCAAACAATCGTCAAGCACAAAGAGAGAATGTACAGTGTTCAAGAATCATAAATCCGTCATCACTATTTGCAGAGTTATTGCCCTTTGTTTGTTTCCTTGTCCGGAGCATAACTTGAAAACTACTGGTTGGAATTTAATGCAACTTCATACAATGGTCAAGCACAATGAGAGGAAATCCATTATTCAAGAATCATAACTCCTTCTTCTATATTTGCAGAGTTATTGCCCTTTGTTGGTTTTCCTTATCCAGAGCATTACTTGAAAACTACTGGTTGGAATTCAGTGCAACTTCATACAATGGGCAAGCATGATGACAGGAAGTGCTTTGTATAAGAGCTCTAATTTCATCTTCAGTATTTGCACAGTTATTGCCCTTTGTTGGTTTTCCTTGTCCGGAGCAATTAGCTTGTAAACTAACTGTTGGAATTCAGTGCAACTTGCAATGGTCAAGCACAATGACAGGAGGTGCAATGTACAAAAACCACAACTATCTTTAATTGCCCACAACCATTACTCTATTTCAATTCTTTTACAAAGTATTCTGTTACTAATAACTTCCTCAGTTCCGAAGCTGTCTTGCAGGGGTATTAATCACATTTAGTGATAGCTCTATAGTTTGAGAAGGAAATTTTTCTATTTAAAGAAGAAAGAGAAAAGATTTACACAAATAAGAACTGAATTATGCATTTTAAGCTTAAAACATCAAAACTTTTTTCAGTCATCAGTATGCAATTATGCATTCGACTCAGATGAAATATGTTTTCGGAAAGTGACCTCTGGTTTTGTTTATTCTTGAAGGTAAATATTTGTTATGATATGTGAAAACTGTCTGAACACAACAGTCAGACAAAATAACAACCATTCAATTAAACCATTCAACTGAAATTGAAAGCAATCAGTAAATAAACAGCAAAACATATTGCATTGCAGTTATTTCATGTAATTTAAACATAAAAACTTTGGATTCTATCCAGTAAAGTTCACCAAAACGCTATTCAATCAGTTTTGTGCAGTGCGACCTCAAGCAATGTATTTGTTGTGTAAATCGATTGTGAAAAAGCCTGAAAACAATTGCAAATTCTTTATGTTAAGATGTAAATCTATAACAACTCCATGCACCATGGCTTTTTTTCATCAAAATCACATCAAAGTTTTATATATAAAAATCCTGTCCTTGCATGCTGTTGTGACATACCTTGTAAAGAAAGATTCAAAAGTACTGTTTTGCTTTCGATAGATTAGTAAAGTAAAAAAAAATATTATTATTCTGTCACAGGAATTAAAACGTGGCCATCTGCAAGTAACATTTAAACACATTCTTGAACAAGATTTCCAATGGTTAAAACTGTGTTTAGGTCTTTGAAGTACAGAAGTAAGTAATTGTAACTAGCTTTAAATGACAGCTTGCCAGCTTGTTTATGAATTAATCTGCTGGGACTTTCAAAATATACCACGTCCTTTATTGAATAGGAATATCAGTAATTCTGCAAACAGAGAAGTTGCAAAGACAATGAAGAGAGTATCTATACAATAAGGTATGCTGTAATTTATTAAATGGATCATTTTTATTTTCAGATGACAAATATGTAGAAGAAAAAGATGAGAGAGAATCGCGTAAAAAGTCAGCATCTAAACATCCTGAGAAGCATGTCTCCCAATCAAGCAAGAAGAAACCGGCAAATTTATTGCTACAGGAGAAAAAATACGACCGTGAAGCTCACAAAGGATCCAGGGCAGGTCGTGGTGGGAGTCATAGTGTTAGAGGTGTAAGCGATAGAGGTGTAAGCGATAGACGTGTTGAATTTTCTGATCACATCCGTTACCGTGAAAATCATGTTGGATTAGATAATGGATATATGGATTTAAACTTTCGTGAGAATTTACCTAGTGATCAGTCAACATTAACAAATTCTAGAGACATCAGAGAAACAGAAATACATTTTCTTAATAATAATTTGACAAGAGATCATGACTCGCATAGTGGAAATGATGCAGGTAACCGTTTGACACACGTGAGTGTAACGGTTCCCGGATTAAGTAAATCCAGTGGATATATTGAAGCAAGGACTCACAAATCAGGGTCAAATAAAAAATCACACTTTTTAGATCTTGTGTCAGAAAGTCCAGAGATGGATGGGAGAAATACAGACTGCTCACAGTCCGACAGTGAGTCAGGTAGAGGACGACGGTTCAAAGGAAATATAAAACTTGGACCAGGTTTGTACGAATGTGGTTTTACCATTTTTATAAACAGGGTAGAATGTCTTTAGTGCAGTCTCTTCATATATAAACCAAGTCTTGTGTATAACACTAAATGAAAGATGAAGTCAAGGTCTTTTCCATTAATTGGTCCAAGAAGTCGTTGATCTATTCAAGATTTTTTTTAAAAACTACCAGTATACCCAGTATAAGGGAAAGAGGTAATTTGAAGTTCTTCCCAAGGGTTCTGTATAGGAATGGTGCTTAGGTAACCTGCTAATCTGCAAAACAATAAAAAGAATAATCTGTGCTAAAATGTCACACAACCAATCTAGAATCACTGCTGGGTGAGGAAACCCCTTTATTCCACAGGTGTTGAAGTTGAGGAGTTTTTTGTATAAACTGGGAGACATAAAACATCATTAAAACTGAATACTTACCACCTGCTTGATGTCGTTTCTCAAAAGTTAACCTTTTAATTAAATACAAAATCATTTTAATGATAATTAATTTTGTCATGTTCAGGGATTTCCCCAGGAATTTTTTTTATTAAGCCCTAATTATCCGGACAGGGATGGGTGCGCGAGGGGGTATCCCATACCTGCATGTCAAAATTTTTTGCAATTTTGGGTTAAAAATGCAGCTCTGTGGATTGTTTTTAAGATATTTTAAAACAAAATAAATAAGTCTTTCACATAAGAATATTGCTTTAACTTTAAAATATTAAAGCAATATTTATCACAGTTTAATTTGTCATTGCAACGTCTGTTCCCTGCTTTGACAGTGCACAGAAGATGGCTAGATCACATCACTAGAATTATTCACAACTTTTACTCACAGTTACTTCACTATCAATATGACTGTCACTCATATTCCTCACCAAAAAACTTGCTATTGCCCTTATTTAGCTCAGACATTATGCAGAGTTTAGACTTTGTATGATAATATTTACTTAGATGCAGACTGGTACTTTATAATCAAACCATGACCATTTATCTAAATAAATCAATTGAATGTTGTAGGTTTGCCTTGTAAAGAGTCTCTGAGGCACTGTTTTCTATAAATATTAAAATACAACGGGGTCGCGGAAATATATGACAAACGGAATTTATCTGAGATTTTCACTCTCTGCTTCATATTTAATGAACTAAGTATTTGCTGGAATTTGTTGCCTTCATTTTGTTAAGCTTGTCATAAATCTACTTGACTTTTTCCTGTAAATAAATCCGATAACTAAAACAAAAATACCCTAAAGAATTCTGGCCATTTTTTTTGGTACATTGTTTGAAAGGTCAGAATAACATTGGTAAAGTTTTGGTTTTTAACCTTTTGCCTTTGGAATTAAGCATTCAGTTAATTTGTTAAGACATTTATTTGCTTGACTTATCTTAAATACACGCGATACCGACACAGATGTACAAAATATAATCAATGTCCATGATAAAATGTAACTAGAGTCGTGATTGGTTGACGTTTTCTGCACTTGCGGTCAGTTCTGTATTAGGGTGGAGCTTATCGTATTATTATTTGTAATATGTGTATTTTTCTGTCGGCTATCAAAACAAATTAGCATCATAAAACAGCAGTGTATTCGCCCGGGGCGATAATCTCCCCAAGCAATGCATTTGGAATAGCTTAATCAGGCTAATTGGGATGAAATTACAGGCAAGTGAAAAAACATCCTGGCCAATTTTTAAGCGCTAACGGAATTATAAGCGCATCGTGTTTTTAGTTTTTAACCAGGTTTTCAATTTTGAAAATCCTGGTTATTAGATTGGGGTATGGCGGGCGGATGGGCGGGCGTCAAACGAAATTGTGTCCGCTCTGTAACTCTTCAACCCTTTGAAGAATTTTGATGAAACTTCAGACAAATGTTTACCACATCAAGATGACGTGCAGAACGCATGTTCCGCATGGCTGGCTCCAAGGTCAAGGTCACAGTGACATTAACATTGAAAATGCGGATGGGCGGGCGTCAAACGAAATTGTGTCCGCTCTGTAACTCTTCAACCCTTTGAAGAATTTTGATGAAACTTCAGACAAATGTTTACCACATCAAGATGATGTGCAGAACGCATGTTCCGCATGGCTGGCTCCAAGGTCAAGGTCACAGTGACATTAACATTGAAAATCCTGTCCGCTCTGTAACTCTTCAACCCTTTGAAGAATTTTGATGAAACTTCAGACAAATGTTTACCACATCAAGATGACGTGCAGAACGCATGTTCCGCATGGCTGGCTCCAAGGTCAAGGTCACAGTGACATTAACATTGAAAATCCTGTCCGCTCTGTAACTCTTCAACCCTTTGAAGAATTTTGATGAAACTTCAGACAAATGTTTACCACATCAAGATGACGTGCAGAACGCATGTTCCGCATGGCTGGCTCCAAGGTCAAGGTCACAGTGACATTAACATTGAAAATCCTGTCCGCTCTGTAACTCTTCAACCCTTTGAAGAATTTTGATGGCTCCAAGGTCAAGGTCACAGTGACATTAACATTGAAAATCCTGTCCGCTCTGTAACTCTTCAACCCTTTGAAGAATTTTGATGAAACTTCAGACAAATGTTTACCACATCAAGATGACGTGCAGAAATTGTTGTCTCATTATTAAGTATACTCCTTGCAGACAGTATTGTTAGCCGAAATTTACATCCTACTCATTATCATGTATTCTCATGAATATTATCTTTTCTTTCATGTCATGTTATAATCTTTTGAATATTCATAGCAATCTTCATTCCAAAATTCATACTATAGTATAGAATCAGAACAACATTTTTGAAAACCTGGTTTCGTGGCATTGCCATGTTTCTTGTTGAAATTTAAGGGCATCGGTACCGATGCGCTAAAAGCGCCTGGGGAAATCCCTGATGTTATATGCCAGTACGCTGTAGGTATACTAAATGAAAATAAAGTTGAAAAAATTACAAAAGTCTAAAAGTTGAAAACAGTTGTCAAAATCAGTTCCTAACCCGGGTAAGGCATCGCAGAGAATTTTGACTTAAAAAGTAAAGATTAAAAATAAGATTTTGAAATTATTATGGCCAATGTTGCTTGGTAGTTCTGCTCACTATGCCATTGTCTTCTGCTAAAATAACTATGAATACATAGTGGATACATTTGCAGCAAGAAAACAGTGCCACCTGGCATTTCTCTTCAGAGAATAATCTTGATAAACTACATAGTACATGTCAGTTTCATAATTATAGGACTGCTTTGCATAGGGCAAGATTTTTTTGTAGTCACTAAAAGACAAAATATAAATTTCTGTACTGACTCAAGTTAGACATCTTTACTTTGAATGTGGGACATTAGTGGATTATCTACCCTGAATAGTGAATACTCTCTGATATTACATTGGTCCTTCCATTTGTATTTCTCTGCTTTCATCCCTATTTTCTTCTTTGGTATGGTGATAATTAAGCCTAATTATTTGCATCAGTGGTAGTCAGAATACACATTTTGTTTGGCAACATGTTTTGTTAACACAATTAATGTTTGTTTTTTGATAATCCTAACTTTTTGTTTAATATATAAGTGACAGTTTTCACATTTGAACTAAAAGTCATGACTATCACAAAGGGAAACAAGGATAAAGTTAGAGGATTCCAACTGAATGGACCAAGATGCAATTAGGTCTACCTTAAATTTATCTGAGTAAGGGAGGCAATTTGTTATCAGGAATGTCCCTCATTAACGGGTTAAAATAAGTGGGTCTGAAGGGGAATTAAATGTACTCCCAAATGACACCAGAATGCTTTATTTTGCATCTAAAAATCAAAATTTTCCCGAACCCCCGAATATATAAAAGGGAGGGGGTGTTAAAAGGGAGGGGGAGGGAAACACCCCCACCTTAACCCACCCCCAAGGCGTATAATTCATTTGGGCCTGGCTACGCCACTGAATGTAACTTGCTTAAAGTTTGTTTTCCAAAATAGTGTTATTATTTTGTTTTTTTTAGTGCAGGGGGACAGCTCGTTGCTTAGTATGATTCCAGGATGAATAATATAAATATTCACTTATGAAGAATATTTTATTAACTCTGTGTAGTTAAACCCCAGCAAATGAAGTTAGGTTATCACTTTATTATCAAGACTTAGTAATAGCTCATTAAATAGACAACCTTTTAAAAGTAGTCTTGTTTTTTTTTTTTTAAAAAAAACACTTGATAAGAATTGAAAGGATATGAATTTTGTTAAACTCTCTTAAATTTAGATTTCGCAGTCATATTTTAGAATGTCAGAAATTTTACAGTCGGAGAATTTGTCCATTTTTGTAGTTATAATAAAAAAATGTTGATTAATAAAAGAAATTGCAGCTTTTATAAAATTTATGTTAAAAGAAGTGATTTTAATTGTATTTTTTCACCATTTAAAGTAATTTATTGTGTTTTTTGCCAAACTAGAAGATTGAGAATCTACAAATTTAGGTGCATGAATGGATCAAAGTTTGGCCTCAGATTTATCATTAAAATTAAAGCTTAGTAATAGTAGTCATGTAAGCATGGAATGGATTATGGCTGAAATATACACCTGAAATTATTCACAGTGCCAGTCAGATATCTTGACTGAAAATGCTTTTTATAAGCCCGTCAAATACAAGTTGTATTATGGGAACACCCATGGCGGGCATCCGGGCAGTGTCCACAATGATGTCCGCTCTCTAATTCAAACAGTTGATGTCCGATGTTCATGAAAGTTGGAGAAAATGTTTATCGGCATAATATCTTGGCCAAGTTCGATAACCAGCCAAATTGCTGTAGCCACCACAGAGTTATGGCCCTTTATTTGTATAAAAACATGGCAAATTCGCCTTGTCCACTCTCTAATTCAAACAGTTGTTCTCCAATCCTCATGAAACTTGGGGAAAATGTTTATGGGCTTAATATCACGGCCAAGTTCGATAATCAGCCAAATCGCTTTAGCCACCTCAGAGTAATGGCCCTTTATTTTTACAAAAAATGGCAATTTTGCCTTGTCCGCTCTCTAACTTAAACAGTTGTTGTATGACCTTCATGAAACTTGAGGAAAATGTTTATGGGCATAATATCTTGACCAAATTCATTATTGTTACAACTGTTCCTATGCTTTAAATGCCCTGTAACTTAGGCCTAAAAAAAAAATACTTCTGTTTCGGGTTACCCGACCAACCGTTTTATTTTACCCCCGACCGCGATTTTTTTTGATGGATTGATGATCCGACAACGATATTTTTCAATAGACGTTCCGGTGCCGATGTTATTATTCGTTCGTGAATAATACGTTGCTAATGTTAACTCGATCAAATGGCAGACTATTCTCGTGTCTTCAAGTGGAAAGATGTTGCAAGTGAAAGAAAATCGGCGAATTGCGGAAAATTTGCGCGTACGGATATACGCCGGAATCGGCCTGTAATTCATAAATAAATTGAATTTAATTCAAACAAAGTTATTATTCATTACTCTTCATCTGAAATAAAATATTAAACAAAGGAATTTGAAGTATCTTCAAGTGGAAAGATGTTGCAAGAGAAAGAAAATCGGCGAGTTGCGGAAAATTTGCGCGTACGGATATACGCCGGAATCAGCTTGTATTTTATAAATAAATTGAAATTAAGTCATACAAAGTTTTTTTTCATTACTCTACATCTGAAATAAAATATTTACTAAAGGAATTTGAAGTATCTTCGAGTGGAAAGATATTGCAAGAGAAAAAAAAGTTGGCGAGTTGCGGAAAAATTGCGCCTAGGGATATACGCCGGAAGCGGCCTGTATTTCATAAATAAATTGAATGTAAGTCATACAAAGTTATTTTTCTTTACTTTAAATTTGAAATAAAATATTTACTAAAGGTATTTGAAGTTTCTTCGAGTGGAAAAATGTTGAAAGAGAAAAAATATCGGCGTGTTCTACAGTTAAGCGTCAACCTGGAACAAACATTCGTCGGTATTTCAAAGACAGTCTTGTGAGATAGAGATGTCATATCACGTTGATTATAAGGAACAATTAGCAGCCGCTTATCGGTATTTTAATTTGTTAATTCCACACCTTTTTGTCCGAACAGTGCCGTTACAAACAACATAAACCAAGCTGAGGTATTAAATGATGAATACCATATATGTTACTAAAAAACAAGTTATATATGAAATACATGTCGATTCCGGTGTATATTCTTATGCGCAAATATTCCGCAACTCGCCGATTTCCTTTCTCTTGTCAAATCTTTCCACTCGAAGATACTTCAAATTCCTTTGGTTAATATGTTATTTCTGATGTAAAGTAATGAAAAGTAACTTTTGTATGAATTAAATTCAATTTATTTATGAAATACAGGCCGATTCCGGCGTATATCCGTATGCGCAAATTTCCGCAACTCGCCGATTTTTTTCCCATTGCAACATCTTTCCACTCGAAGAAACTTCAAATTCCTTTCGTAAATATTTTATATCTGATGTAAAGAAATGAAAAATAACTTTGTATGACTTGAATTCAAATTATTTATGAAATACAGGCCGATTCTGGCGTATATCTGTACGCGCAAATTTTCCGCAACTCGCCGATTTCCTTTCTCTTGTCAAATCTTTCCATTCGAAGATACTTCAAATTCCTTTGGTTAATATGTTATTTCTGATGTAAAGTAATGAAAAGTAACTTTTGTATGAATTAAATTCAATTTATTTATGAAATACAGGCCGATTCCGGCGTATATCCGTATGCGCAAATTTCCGCAACTCGCCGATTTTTTTCCCATTGCAACATCTTTCCACTCGAAGAAACTTCAAATTCCTTTCGTAAATATTTTATATCTGATGTAAAAAAATGAAAAATAACTTTGTATGACTTGAATTCAAATTATTTATGAAATACAGGCCGATTCTGGCGTATATCCGTACGCGCAAATTTTCCGCAACTCGCCGATTTTTTTTCTCTTGCAACATCTTTCCACTCGAAGAAACTTCAAATTTCTTTGGTTGATATTTTATTTCAGATGTTAATTAAATTACATATTAATAAACAATGTTGTGTATCTTGAAAAAAAAAAGGTTTATGTAAGAAATATAGGTCGATTCCGGTAATGCTAAGTCGATTCCGGTAGATTCCGGTAAAAATGGTCGATTCCGGTAAAACGTGGGACCTTTCACAGGAATACAAATAACAAACAAAAGACTGACTTTCAATCACTTTAATAGTAGTTATGAATACTTATGATGAATGCTTAACACATTTTTCTGATAAAACATGTTCATCTTTCAATATTATACAGAAAAAAAAAATATTAAAAAAAAAAAAAAATCCCTACCTACCGACCCATATTTTTTTCAGGCGGTAACCCTAAACAGAACTATTTTTTTTTTAGGCCTTACTATTAATGTGGCTATAGTTATCAAATCCATTATAGTCCTACATGGTTCCTGTGATATAATTGACACCTCTGCAAATACCCCATAATTCTTTGGTATTAATTTGGCTGGTTATCAAATTAATTTGGGTTATAAGGATTCCTGCATGTTCACACCTCTCTGTCAAACTTTTCAACCATTTACCAAAATTTTCGAAGGGCGTATTTTGTGTCAGTTTTGCACTCTTGTTTCATACTCTTTTACTGGGGGAAGTTAGCTGAATTATGGTTGCAAATGGCTAATACAAGGGTCTTGGTTTACATATGTACTGTAAGAAATTGATTTTTATTTTAATTTCTGTACATTTAAAGTTTTTTTATGCATGATTCACATGCATATGAACTTGGATATAAGCACATGACTAGAACAGCTGATAGTTTAGAAAGAAGGGGTCATTGAAACAGTGACTTGATACATACAAATTATCACTGGTATGCTTTTGTTATAATTTTTATAAGAATTTATTTTGTCCTTGGTAGATAATAAGCTACTAGTTAAAACCTTTGTAAGACTTTCCATACTTCTATAGAAAAACAAGGAAATTGAATTTATTCTTAATACACTCTAAATATTTATTTACATGTAATTGAAGGTCATGCCAGGACTTGATTCGTCATTGACTAGAGAGTTGTTTAGTGTCTGTCTATAAACTTTCTCAATAAAATTTGCATTCTTGTTACCCCACCCTTAAATTTTATTTCTTATGTATATAATTTTTAAACCTATGTTAAAACTTTAAATTCCTGATTAAATACTGACAGAAAAAGTAATTGAAAAGGGTCTAGGAAGTTCCATCAGAGAATTCCTTGTTATTATAAACTCTTCTTTTTTTAAGTTTTTGAAATTGTTCAGGATTGCAGTAATTTATGTGCAAAGATAATATAAGTGTTTCATTAATTAGTATTTTTTCTTACAATCTTCCATCCTAAATACAAAGATGCAAGGCTTCCGAGGAAGTTCATCCTTACATGGTACTGGGGCCCATACTTGATGGGTCATGAGTTGCTTGAAAAACCAGTGTTCTTGACCAGTTTGCCAAAATAATCAGCTCCCTACTGCAGTTGTCTGAGGTGGAAGATGTAATAGTATGGAGGGGGAGCGTGTAAACATCCATAACCCTGAGATCAATGCTAGAAGTAGTCATCCACAGGTTGAGATGCCTCTGAACCAGCTAAAAGGCACACTTATTACCCATTCACCATGTAAAGCCAAAATGTCATCATTTACAAGAAATATAATATTTAAGCAAGTAAACATTTACAAATGGAACTTCATTACTAAGAAGCATTCATCTGTCTTAATTCTTTCTTTAGCAACTGTCTTTTAGGTAAGTGCATCATAGAAAGAATTTTGAAAAAAAAAACAGCTAAAATTGACATGGATTTGCAGGTCGGTGCCTTATTTAAAAAAAAAAAAAAAATCAATGAATAAATTTTATTCAAATCCTTGCACAAATCAAGTCATCTTTTATTCTTGTAACATCTATGTTTGGTTTATAAAGCTGTAATTAATTTTTAAACAGTTACAATGTTGGGTTGTAACAATACCGGTTGTAAAACTAGCAGAACTCCATTGTGCTCAGTTTTAGCCGCAGATTGCGGCCTTACAATGGAAATAAAAAATCTGATACCTCGTCTATTATATGGGTTTAATTAGCTAAGGTAATTACGAATTGTTTATCTTGAATCGAGGAATACCCATGAACAAAAGGGGATACACATTTTCAACACGATACCGTTGTATCAAATTCCAATGTGTATATGTTTTTCTTTAAGGGCATGAAAGCTGCGTGATTATGGCAGAAGATTTTGGTTTAAGTTTTAAGTCATTAATCCAGTATGAAAATAGCAAGTTATTAAAGTTTTTTTTTTTCTTTATTCTTTTCTAAGGATAGGGCTATCTCTTGGTGCAGAAAGTTTTCTTTTCAAATCAGTATTTTTATGAGTGTAACAAAGCTCTTACTCCTATTTTTTTTTTTTTTTAATTTGAATGAGTGCAAAATTTGACTGTGTCAAGGTCATTATTGATGAACAACTTGGACCCTTGTGAACTTTTAGTACTGTCCTTGGTTTCTTAACAATTCTGTACCCTGAGAGATTGTATGAGTAAAGTGTCATTTCTTGTAAGCTGTACCCTGAGAGATTGTGTGAGTGAAGTGTAATTTCTTGTAAGCTGTACTCTTAGAGATTGTAAGAGTATGAAATGTCATTCCTTTTAAGCTGTACTCTGACAGATTATAAGAGTAATGTTGCATTTCTTGTAAGCTGTACTCTTAGAGATTGTAAGAGTAAAGTGTAATTTCTTGTAAGCTGTACCCTGAGAGATTGTATAAGTGAAGTGTAATTTCTTGTAAACTGTACCCTGAGAGAGTAAAGTGTCATTTCTTGTAAACTGTACCTTTAGAGATTGTAAGAATAAAGTGTAATTTCTTGTAAGCTGTACACAGAGAGGGTAAAGTGTCATTTCTTGTAAACTGTACCCTTAGAGATTATAATAGTGATGTGTCATTTCTTGTAAGCTGAACCCTGAGAGATTGTATGAGTAAAGTGTCATTTCTTGTAAGCTGTACCATTAGAAATTGTATGAGTAAAGTGTCTTTTCTGTAAGCTGTACCCTTAGAGATTGTAGGAGTAAAGTGTCATTCCTTTTTAAGCTGTACACAGAGAGAGTAAAGTGTCATTTCTTGTAAGCTGTACCCTTAGAGATTGTATGAGTAAAGTGTCTTTTATGTAAGCTGTCCCCTTAGAGATTGTAAGAGTAAAGTGTCATTCCTTTAAAGCTGTACTCTGATAGACTTTAAGAGTAATGTGTCATTTCTTGTAAGCTGTATCCTTAGAGATTGTAGGAGTAAAGTGTCATTTCTTGTAAGTAGTACACTGAGAGAGAGTAAAGTGTCATTTCTTGTAAGCTATACCCTGAGAGATTGCATAAGTAAAGTGTCATTTCTTGTAAGCTGTACCATTAGAAATTGTATGAGTAAAGTGTCTTTTCTGTAAGCTGTACCCTTAGAGATTGTAGGAGTAAAGTGTCATTCCTTTTAAGCTGTACACTGACAGAGAGTAAAGTGTCATTTCTTGTAAGCTGTACCCTTAGAGATTGTATGAGTAAAGTGTCTTTTATGTAAGCTGTCCCCTTAGAGATTGTAAGAGTAAAGTGTCATTCCTTTTAAGCTGTACTCTGATAGACTTTAAGAGTAATGTGTCATTTCTTGTAAGCTGTATCCTTAGAGATTGTAGGAGTAAAGTGTCATTTTTTGTAAGCTGTACACTGAGAGATTATAAGATTTATGTATCATTTCTTGTAAGCTGAACCTTGAGAGATTGCATGAGTAAAGTGTCATTACTTGTAAGCTATACCCTGAGAGATTGCATGAGTAAAGTGTCATTTCTTGTATGCTGTACCCTTAGAGATTAAAAGAGTAAAGTGTCATTTCTTGTAAGCTGTACCCTTAGAGATTGTAAGAGTAAAGTGTCATTTTTTGTAAGCTGTACACTGAGAGATTATAAGATTAATGTATCATTTCTTGTAAGCTGAACCTTGAGAGATTGCATGAGTAAAGTGTCATTACTTGTAAGCTGTACCCTTAGAGATTGTAAGAGTAAAGTGTCTTTCCTTTTAAGTTGTACTCTGATAGATTATAAGAGTAATTCATCATTTCTGGTAAGCTGTACCCTTAAAAAGTGTAAGAGTAAAGTGTCATTTCTTGTGAGCTGAACACTGAGAGTTTGTACATTCTTCTAAGCTGTACCCTGAAAAGTGTCAATTCTAGTAAGCTGTTCCCTGAGAGATTATAAGAGTAAAGTGTCAATTCTTGTAAGCTGTATCCTTTGAGATTGTAAGAGTAAAGTGTCATATCTTGTAAGCTGTACCATGAGATGTGACATTTGTTTTAAGTTGTACCCTGAGAGATTGTAAGAGTGAAGTGTCATTTCTTGTAAGCTGTACCCTGAGAGATTGCATTTCTTGTAAGCTGTACCCTTAGAGATTGTAAGAGTAAAGTGTCTTTTCTGTAAGCTGTACCCTTAGAGATTATAAGAGTAGAGTGTCTTTTCTGTAAGCTGTACTTTTAGAGATTGTAAGACTAAAGTGTCATTTCTTGTAAGCGGTACCTTTAGAGATTGCAAGAGTAAAGTGTCATTTCTTGTAAGCCTACCCCTGTGAAATAAAAACCTTGATTCTTGTTTGACCATGGTTAAACATGATCAAAACATGGTTGTCTATGTTGTTAGTTTCGAATTTGACTCTGGTCGCTTTTTACCTTGATTTGACCATGGTCTGACTGTGGTAAAAAGACCATGTTTTCCAGACCATGAAACACTGTCAATCTTAAATAGTTATCACATATTAGTTGAAGAATGTTGCATTTTACAACTAGTGTCTGTTTTTTACTTTAAATGCAACAGTTTACTATTTCTAAGCAGTAAAGCCTGTAGCAGTGTACACATTATGTAAGTGTCCATGACTGACAATGATTCATGAGCAAGAGTCTTTGTTTGAACATGAATCATGGTCAACCGAAATAAAATGATGAAAACAGTATGACTTAGCAGATTTCTGTTTTTTAACTGTATGGTGTATTGTCCATGACTGACAATGATTGATGGTCAGATGTCCTTGTCTGAACATGATTCATGGTCAACAAATAACTGTAAAATTACTAGAACAATTTATACTGGAAAAGACATGTTCAGACAAAAAGTTCAGTCTTGTTTCAGCTTCAGTACATGTCTGAAGAAATACTAAAAGAAGGCTGACATGTTCAGAGCCAAAGATAAAAAAAAACAAGAGGGCTGTGATGACATTATTTATTAATTATCACTAATTATGTTTGATATGTCATATTTAACAAATATAGCAATGAAATGTTTTAAAGTAGAATTATTTGTAAAATAAAAGAATGCTTATCTAGGATTTAAAAAGCTTCCTGAAGGTGCAAGCTGTATCATCTATATGCATAGGAAATTCTATCTGGATATTTTTGGTATAAAAAGTTGTTTTGAATAATGTTTATAAACAAATGTAATTATGAATAACTGGATGGGTAAAATGAAATTGATAATATCAGCACATCACCACTTTTGTTGTACATCCAAATGACTTAAGTGCCTTTGTCAAGGTTAACAAGCAGCAGTTCACTTCTAATTCTAATCTGTTTGAAATCCTACAAAGAGTCACTAACTTTCTTCTGCATCACAGACTAGTATTGAACTCCTCAACTGTTACCTGGTATCAACACTGGCTTGATTCTTTTTCCACTTCATATGCTACAGTCATTTCATGCTTTTCATTCACATCTTGGTTACACAATAAACTTTCTTGAATTTTTTTACAAAGAAGAAACTTTGTATCAAACCTAATAACCAGTACAAAATAGCACTGGGTAAAACACACCTCTGTACTACTGAATAATTAACACTCTGCAAATGTATTGTCATAAATGTGTAAAACTATATTCTCAAACTTTCACATCTTTAACAAATAAAGCTTTCTCTTTCAAGTATGTGCTTGTTCATGATAACTCTTATGGATGCAAGTATAGGATTTTTCAATCTGTCTTCTTCATTTTTGGAAAAGACTCCTTCCCTGGCACAAGTTCAGAGGTTCAGCCACCTTTAACAAAGAAATGAAGATCATAGTTAAAATGTGTACATGTATAAGAATTAAAGATTAAAGCTGTCTGAATGCTACGGCTTTTGTCAATATCAATAGGGAAGTTTAGGTTGTCACATTCATTTCATATAAAACTGGTGAGATAACTCAAGCAAAATTGTTGAACTTAGCTAGTTATGGAATTCTACTGAATACATGAACAGAACTAAAAACTGAGAAAACATGGTTTCATGACAGAAAGAAAATCTGTCTTGAAACCCCATCCCCCCCCCAAAAAAAAAGCATAACAACTGACCACTTTTAGTGTAAATCCAATTTAAGTACTGAATTACTTCAATTGCTTTATCACTTATCACGACTATAACAATGAAAACTTTATTGGCATATAACTTTACTATATACAATTTTAATAATAATAAATTTATGGTAAAAAATACAACATATGCATCATGTTATCAGTCATATTTTTAATTCAATATAATAAAAAATACTTACGTTCTTAAATTCTAGATTGTTAAAGGTCCAGTTGGTCTATGGTCTGGCTATATGTTTGTTGAATGAAGCAGAGTTTTGCTGACCTTGGATCCCTGTTTTTTCCGACTGATTTATTGTTGAACTGAAAGATTTAATTATATACTGAACAGCATTAAAGAAAGGTGCTAGTCATTGAAATTTGTCATAAAAGAGTACTACTATGCTATTTAACAAAAACCTAAAACACATCATGATTTAAATGTTCAACGTATCTTACTTTTAAAGAACAATTTATGAGAAAATACTTTCTTCCTCATCAGTTTATTTTAGCATTATATTATTAACCAGTCAGAGTATTTTACATCTTCTATCAGTACGAATATAACTGTTATAAGAATTGGTTCGAAATATTTTGGGAACAAACCGGTGTTGTAAAAGTTTATATTTCTTACAAATAACCGTTGACAAATAAGTTTACTTGTTGTTATCGAAACACAAGCTTATGAGAAATGTTTTAATTGAATATCTCTTACCAAGTTACATGATATTTTTGTAATATTTCTCTATTTACGCCTCGACATTTTATACTGTTTACGTTCAACCGGAAGTGGGTCCCCTGCGGAATTGTCGTAAGTATACCAATTTTATTACTAAAATCATTGAATAATTATTCAACATTCTTTTTTTCTGTTTTAGTTATGTGTTTAAAATCTTTGTTATTTTTATTTAGTGTATGAAATGAATGATCGCCGTATCTAGCACCTGTTGGCGGAAGTTGTCTGATAAAAAAGGCGCCATCAAAGTGAATAATTTAAAAAAAACAAAAACAAAATCTGTAAACATCCTGCAATATATTCATCAATCTGAACGTTTACCACGGTAAAGTGTAATTGCTTTATTTTGTTTTTCTACTTTAAGGATCATATTTGTAATTGTGATTCAACCCTAAATGTTTTGTTTTAAAAGAAAGGAGTGTGCAGTGTTGACAAGCAGCTGGAAATCTTGGTCGTCAGATTTGATTTGTTGCATGCAGTTGACATTTAAATTCATCTTGGCAGATAGTTTTTTATATATATATATATATAATCATTAATTTTAATTGTTTTTAAAGAATTAGTTTAAGACCCAAAAATAGGACGACTCACGGTAACAAAATTCGGATGGATACAGTACTCTGCTCATAAAATGGAATTAATCATTACATGTCTGCTCAACACTACTTACTAGTTTTTATCCAAGGAATAATAAGCACCATGGTTTGTGAAATAGAACCTTTAAGAAGGTATTTATAAGATTTTCAGCAATTTGAAAATATGCCACAAGCTGAGGGCGCAGTCAGTCGTTCTAGAGAGGTTGGATCTGGTTGGATACCCAGGGTCACTTGTAAGGATTGAACGCTGGTATTATATATGAGTGCAGCTGTTGAAACTGGTCTAAACCAGTCAAATGTGACACTTGATCTATTGATCGTTTTAAAAAATGTTTTAATTTTTATATATTTTTATTACAGTCAAAAGACAATTCCTCCTAATCTTCCATCAAAACATCATTTTGAAGTAACTAGAACACAGAAAACAAGAAGTAAGTAACATGTTGAATGCTTTAGAATGGCAAAAGAGCATTTACATACCTTTTTTAGAATGTTCAGCATCTGTTGGGTCTTCTTACAAATTTTGCATGAGGGAAACAGTTCCAACAGGAACAGGTGCTGAGGTGCAGGCTCAGTACTCCAACAAGTACAAATAATAATAGAGCAGCAATATGTTCAGGTAAGTTATCTGGAGCTGCTACAGCAACAATTATGCTTCTAATCCTAGAACCAAATGACCCATGGAGCAGGGTTAATTTTCACCCGGAATTTGTACAGACTTCATTGATAAAGGTGCGCTAGCCGATGCTCCTCAGTTTATGTCTTTCTTACAAGATTTTTTGAAGTTTTTCGTCTATAAGTCTACGTGAAATGAAGTGACCCCTAAGGTGGGGCCAATTCATAATATTAAAAAATTCTTAGGAAAATGAAATCAAAAATAGTCACCAGTGGCACTGTACTGATAATATATTGCGTTAGTACAGTTCATTGAACACACATATAGTCTAACTAGTTCCTTTCCTTTCATAAAGCTTGACACTCTCATCATTGAGGTTGTGTGTTGGAGTGGTCATTTGATGTAATAAAGTATAATAGTAGTCTTTCTTTTAAGAACAGTTACTCTTTTGAGGTACTAACATCTGTACAGACATTTGCTTATTCATATCAGTATGTTTTCACAGCACAAATCAACATATGCCGCAGGATTAATTTTATTATCATAGTTAATGAATGTCACACAATATGAACATTGTATAAATATCTTCGCTTGTATGTCTTATTTCTATTTTGCAGGTAATGCTTTTTCATGCATTGACTTCTCATCTGATGTACATGTAAACTACAAAGCGTTAAATATAAACTATGATGAACACTGTGGACTAAAAAGAAAGAGTCGAAAAAGATGAAAATTAAAACTTGGAGAAAATGGTAATGCCTAGCAGGTATCCAAGGCAAAGCAGACTGCTGAGAACACATTCAGACTAGTGGATCATCAGAAGATTGAAAGAAAGTACCCAGTATTTACAGTAGATTTTTTTTCAAGGAGAAAGGACTAAATACCTTCTTGATCGGGACACAGAAAAAATGTGCCAAAATCAAAAGCCAGAAAATAAAAAAAGGCTTTTCATTTGAAACAAAAAATAAAGACTAGAAGGAACTTCTTTTAGAACATTAAGGCAAAAGAAAAAATGATACATATTGTTACAACTGTGTTATTAAAATCGCTAGAATTTAGTTTAGTGTTAGAAGGTCATTATCTTTGGTGCGCAACTTAATACAAAAAATACTGTGTGGAATCATTGTACCCACTAAACAAAGTTTGCTGGGCATATAGGAGTTGCCCTGTGGTTGGTCAGGCAACTGTTGCAATTTCATTGTCCAGAGTATAACTTGAAAACTAATGGTTTGAATTCAATGCATTTTCATACAGTGGTCAAGCACATTCAGTGATAGCTCTAGTTTGAAATATACTATGAATAAAGTCTGAACTGTCTGAATTATGCCTGGATTGTTCCAATTTTAGGAAATTTTCAGCATCTCGGCCATTATTCAGAAAAAAATCAGAATCAAAAGTCTGATTTTTAACTGTGTTGTCAGACATGATTCAGAAATACAATAGAAGGCTGATTTTTTTTTCTGAATTTGGAGAACAGATGAAATTCAGCTTTTGCAGTTATAGGATAGCAATATTCTTACACAAACAAACAAAAAATTACATTATCATATTAGGTGGATCTGATTCAAAACGTTTTTTAAAACTAAATTCAGTAATTATTTACTAAACAATTATTTCATTGCCATGAACAAGGTTTTAATTTTGTGGATATGTAATTTAGCACCATAACACAAGGTTTCAATGTGTCCTATG
Source organism: Cyclina sinensis (assembly GCA_012932295.1). Taxonomy (NCBI): domain Eukaryota; kingdom Metazoa; phylum Mollusca; class Bivalvia; order Venerida; family Veneridae; genus Cyclina; species Cyclina sinensis. The sequence goes on along the minus strand of JAAONU010000006.1, from coordinate 6,668,205 downwards.
AAACATGTGTGACCATGGTAATAACAGGACTATGAAACATGATTAATCCTGGTCTTAAGATCATGGTCAAACCATGCTTGACCATGGTACTAGGGCGGCAATAAACCATGTGGCCTGTGAAACATGTTTGACCATGGATAATTTTGATGACCTTGGAACAAGATGAACCATGGTCGCTAGGGCGGCAATAAACCACGACATGAAACATGGTTGACCATGGATAAAACATGGTCATTTGGTGGTCAACCATGGTCTGAGAAACATGTATAACCTTGTTTAAAACCTGGTCAACCATGTTTTGACTGTGTTCATTTCACTGGGGTAATGGAGATCCATTTTAACTTATTGCTGCTTTACAAAGTGATCTGTTTTCAAAGACATTTAAACATTTCATGTTATAATATATATTCAGCCCTCTTAAGTTGCCACTTGACATACCTGCGTCACTAGAAGATTTAGCCTTCTCTTACAATTACATAAAAACTGGGGGTCGCAAAAAACTCACAACACACACTTGAAGAAATACCAATGGCATGTGTTAGCTCATTAATTCATTTAGTGAACAGTTATCAGCCACTTGTAGAAAGAAACTAAAAAGCACGCGGCCCATGGTACTCTGTATTCATTTTCTGTAGCAATATTTAACTTTGTAACATTTGTAAACATTGTTTAAGATATATGATGTTGATTTAACGTTGTGTGGCGATTAGAGCATAAGTAATTTCCCTGATTAAATAAAAGAAGTATACATATAACCCTCAGTTTATCGAAATTCTGAAATGAACTTCTAAGAGAACGTAAGATAGCATTTAAAACTTCTTGTCAAAGCGAGCCATATCTCTCTCCAGCAAACCTTACTTCTTCAGCCTGTTGGCTTATCTTATTATATCGGGTAGATGTGTTAGCGGCCTATAGGTCAGTGCTTTCTTAAGTAATTTGAGCATTCTAAATTTCTGATTTGAATCGCACTAAAATATTAAATTCTAGCTTTGGCACATTTTGCTGTTGGGTCAGAAAAAGAATAACAGTAATTGAAATAATCATGGCTCTCAGAAATAAAAATATTTCTCAATAAAGAAGAAAAAGGGTGACTTGAATAACATCGTCTTGATTATTAAAAATAGTAACAGTTTTTTTTTTTTCCTTCATGATCATCTTGTTAAGATCTGATACTTTGTTGAGCTTTGTTCTAGTGTTTGGATTTTATAATGCTGGTAGGTTATGATTCATGCCAAAGAAGTCGAACTCACTCAACAGAAGTTCAAAATCAATATATTGTAATTATTTATTTAGCCGTGTCTAAAAAAGTATTAAAAGTTGACATATTTATGACATTAAAAAAATAGCACATGTATTGAAATATATTGCATGTTTAATTCCCAGTTGTAGAAATGTAATATATTACATATTCACTTGAGCAACTGAATTTTATTTACTGCGATGTAAAAGTGTTATTGTCAATAAAATTGTTTTTTGCCGTTTGCAAAGATTGATAAGTTTAATTAAATCTTGTCATGTTTTAATGCTATTTTGTTGAGGAAATAAGAAATAAGATATTTAAACATCCTTCCAGACATGCCTTTAATGCGTAATTGGTTAATCTTTGGAAATAAATGAAATAGAACTTAGGGTGGTAGTGCATATTATATTACTGGAATAAATTTGAATATATTTCTTATAAATTGTATTTACATTCAATAGAAGCGAATGCCTTTCTAATGTTATAGAATTCAGTGTATGACAACTGCATTTAATTTATCTCTTAGATTCTTTTTTTTGTGAGGTTTTCTATACATTGAGGGTGTACACTTGGACAAACTACTGTCGAATAATGACTGAAAGTGGGCACATTATTTTTTAGGTACATGACATTACAGTTATCAAGAAATATCTTGAAAAGAGGTAATTTGGCATTGATGGGAATTTCATAGAACTTTGAACTATGAATGTTCACCTTCTAAAATCTTAGTGAAATCATAGTTTGTAATTGTTAACTCGATCAGTTTACAAACAAAATAATGCCTGATAGAGAAATAGATGCCTTTTTGCGCATACCGGTAGATACTTGACATACTAAGTAATTACTTCATACTGGTAATCACTTTTGCAAATGTATACATTAGTCTGATGCTTAGCTGGAAGCTCAAGACTTTTCCACAATTTTTCCACATTTTTGCATCATATACTTATATATGTTAGTCCATCATGTCCATGAGAGTTTTTCTCTCAAAAGGATTTTAAAGTTGCCTGTCGTGAGTGCCTCAAAATTGGCATGTAATTTTTCGTCCAATGAAATGATTGTATTCAGGAATTATCACCTGACATTAATACCACAAGTTTGATTGGTCTGTTAAGTAGGTCAAAATCAGGGTTAGACAGCTATACTGTCAGTTACATAGGATCTGAGGCACTTAGCGAGCTCAGGGAAAATGTTATTAATTAAGCAAGCCTCAGATGGCAAGCTTAATAACATTATTCCTGGATGAGTTGAATAAAAGTTTAGATGAAATGTTAACAAGTGTCAGATTCTTTTTATCACATGACCAAAACTACTGTAAATCGGTCTTACCGAAACTATGTTTATTTGAACTATATTGAAAAATGCTGTAACAAGACATCCGCCAAGGAAATAGTTCCAAATGAAATGTCAAAATATGTTGGAAATACTCAGAACATAGAAGACATCTCTTTGAAATAGGAGATCTTTATGATAACAAATTTAAAAATTACAATAGATAATAAAAAAAAATAATTTGAAGCAAGAAGTAAATGCATAATATTTTGTTAGCCGTTATATTACATGCGTAATATCAAAAAAATATGTAATGGTTATAATTGTATTACAAACATTATATTTGTCATGTGATAAAAACTTCTTTTTTTTTTCAGTATAGCTGTCTGATTTTTTTTTTCTTACTTTCATTTACCAGCTTTCAAAATGAAGAAGTAATATCTAAAATTGTATCAACTTGAAAAATTCTTTTTCGTTAACGTAATGAATGAAATGACTTGTCGAAGGTGAAATAAGACATAGAGAAGTCAATTTTTGAAATGTGTATAGTGTATGCTTTGAGATCTTCATGTGGTTATCAATCCATTATCCTGGATTGTTTTTGTCACAGACCGATCAAAATTGATATATTAAGTGAATTACTGTGGGATAAAGTTCACTTAACTAAACCAGCAACTGGAGAATGACTTTATCCAGTGGAATTCTTTGCACTCATCAATTAAATGTGTCCAATAGCTTTCCAATAATCTATATTAAATCGAAGACAAGTTTTCATTATAAGCATACTGATCATCCTTTCATAAACTTACGTGGATTATGTACCTGAAGTGATGTGGGATTTACCGGAGAATCTTCAGGATTACTTTCCCCGTCAGTGGGAGGGTACCTCTAACAGTTGTGAAGTGTTGTAGGGAATCGGTTTCGTCACCAGTGTGGGGTCTTGATTTACTTGAGTTTTGTATAATTACCATTACAGAAATCAATGTTACCTATGAGCTACTTGGGGTGAGGTACAACTAACTAAATTGATTTGGTTATCCCAGTCTAAAGCCTTAGGTAATTTACTTTCTGAAAATTGGGTGAAAAAGCTTTACTGAGGGTATAAGAAGTGCATGAGAAAGGGCGTTAAGTAACTGTGCTAATCTGAATCATTTTCATTGCAATCATTACTAAGAACCGTGGGTAAAGAACGTGAACTATCAAATACAGGCTGTAACATGATTTACCATAATGATTTAATAAAGAGTGTGTTTTAAAGACGGATGTGTGCTTCAGAATTCTGGAGTTGTTGAAAAGATACGACAGGAAAATAATGCAGAAATAAAAATAGTATTGTCAGTTTTAAAAGCTTATCCTGTTGTGGGACCCATGAAGACAAACTATGTATTTGAAAGTTTTCTTTCTTGTTCCATATAAAAGGACTATAGACCATAGCCAAAGATCACAGCTTGAATTTAATGATGTATGACATTTAACCAGGAACAGTCTTAAGGAACCTCTAGAACAATGATGTATGACATTTAACCAGGAACCTCTAGAACAATGATGTATGACATTTAACCAGGAACCTCTAGAACAGTTCATGAACTGTTCTTTCCTCATTAGAACAGAATTTAGCAGGGGATTGCCTCTTTATAGCTTACATGAGCATGTGCAGGGTGCTTGATCACCAGTGACCCTGCCAGAGGGGTCACATATTTTACAAAGGCTTACATGTATATAGAAAATTACAGCAATTCTCTTATTTGAAGTCACTGTGATGCAGAGTTCAGAAATTTTGCATGTTCGAAGCATTGCCTTGTAGACCTACACTGAGATTATACAAACTGCTTAAGGAATCATTACTGGCTTCACCCAATAGTTCATATGGTTCAGATGGTTTATATTATAATGTTAATAATTTAAGTGTTTTCATAATGGCCTAGTTATTGGGCTGAAGATAGTCATATTACCCTGAGGCGAAAAGCCGAAGGCTTATATGACTGTCTGAAAAGTGTCGTCTGGTGTAATCATTACTTGTATATAACCAGTCCCGATCTTAACCCGTACTTATTCGGCAAAATTATGTTGCAACTTTAGGATATCTCAAAAACATCTGATGTTAAAATTGATCAAACAAGAATCTAAATTCAAGTTAAGAAAATTCAAGATGGCTACTTTTTTCTGTAGGCCTAATGAATAGAAGCAGTTTCATAATTGCCGAGCTGGTCAGCCAATGAGGAGGCTCGAATCTCATAATAGCCAAGTTTTTTCATAAAGGCCGAGTTTCTTCATAATGGCCGAGTTTTGAGTTAATAATATTTTGGAGAAGTTCATATTGGCCCTGCATTTGTTGTGAAAATGCGCCTAATATTGTGTAGTTAATTAATAAAAACTTATATACAAACTCAATAAACATCTTTGTGTCTGAAGCCTGGAGTAGTATGAGATTTCTGTAATTTTATGTCATCATCTTATTATGTACCCTTGCTAAGTTTGTACAGATAATTCCCCTGGAGTCATTTTAACTCCACCCTGTTTAAGGTGGGAGGGTAACAGGTATTCTCCACCCTGTTTAAGGTGGGAGGGTCACAGGTATTATTATTATTATTATCATTATTATTATTATTATTGATATTTTAAATTTTAGTTACATAGTTACATTAGTTATATATAGGAAACCTTTTAAAATCTTCTTTCATTAACCAAATAACTTTAAACTCTGATATTCGGCATGCAGCATTTTTTTATTTTGATTATAAATCCTGGTTACATTACACTTACTTGAACAGTTATCCACAGAGAAGCAGTTTAGGGCTATTATGGCTCCCTTGTTTAAAGTTTTCATGTTAAATGTTTGTTTATTCATAACACTCATTTTGTTCAAGATTAGTTTAAACAAAAACAAAAAAAACCAGGCCTAATTCTAACAAAAGGGAAACCATTGCAAAATAAAACTACATAATATTTTAATCACGATGCTTTTTCATTTAACTCTAACTGTGTGTTGTTGAAATTTATGATTATTGACTTTACTGGTACAAGAAATGTTCATTACTTTTTAAGATGATACTCATTTTTTTATCAGGTATATGATCAAGGTTTTCAATAGCAAAACAATTCCTGTTTACTTGATATGCAAACATTTGAACTGATCTGGAAAATAAACAAACTAGTTTCTACATGAGCTACCTTTCAGATTTTCTTTTTCCAGCTTTTAAAGATTATTCTCAGTCTAATCTGACAATAACTATTTTTTCTTTTAAAGCACATGGCTTCTTTAAATACCGATGTTTGTTTCAAGCATACAAATTGTAAGGAGCATCAGTTGGTCACTGTGTTAAATAGTTATATATTCTTCATGGCTGGCAGTCGGCTGTATCAGATCTTTGTCTGGTCTAGTCAGTCTCTTAGGCAACAAACAGCTCTACTAGACAGATTTTTTTGGGTCTTCATTTTGAGGTGTATCAGAAGCCTAGTTCAGTTACCAAAAAAACCCAACAACAACAAAGAAACAATCAGTTTATTTAGTCATATGTTGCCCCTGGCAAGAGAACCAGAGATGTTTAAGCAGTGAAAGTTTGTGCCTTTTGGACCAGTGCAGACCATGGTTAGTCTGAAGTTTTTTCTGTACTGTTAACAATTCAGTCTGTGTGTTTTCAGTTCATATTCCCATAGGATACAAATGGGTCCATCCAACTTAAAAGATAGACAAATTCATATTAGAAATTTAGGATGGTAAGGCTTTATTATTAAAATGTTATGTTTTGAGAAACCCATGCACATTCATCTACATTGTTTGTATTCAAATTGTTGGTGTTTTTCTAGCAATTTTTAATCAGAACTGTTGCAGCTAAAAAAAAAATAACTTCATAACTTGACAGAATGGTGATTACTGTTATATTTGTGACTTCATTTACTTGGAGACCTATAATATATAAAGGCAGAAAATAATAATATGAAAAATATAAATTATAATATAATATGAAAGTCTGACAGGATGTTGAGTAGCTTGTCATAATTACAAATTCATTTCTATATAAGATGTTAGTCTACAGGATGTCCGTTTCAAATGAGTAAGTGAATATAATTCTGTGCATAATGGGAAATATTGACTATTGATTTCAAACATGCGTAAAAAATTTTGACCAAATACCTTTAGGTCGTATATGAAGACATGGAGCTATGTTTGTTTGATCGCAATAAGTAAATATGTCAAAAGCCCCTGGTTCAATTGTACTTGCATTGTATTACTATCAGGGTAGTTTCCAATATATATGTTTAGTGAACTAACTGTATGTTATAACCTGTGTACACGTTTGACTTTCTGGCAATATCAAGATCTTGGCCCGGTAACGTGGATCAAATTTCGATAATAAAGGTGGCGATCTATATTTGGCTGGTTTATGCAAAATCTTTGTAAAATGAAAGGAGGGAGACATTTAAATTAACAAGGATATATTTTTTGGAAGTTGGTGATACAAAATTCAATATAGCATTGTGTCAATAGGGAGTTAAAATTCTTCGTGTAGTCGTGTTTGATTACTAAATTGGATCTTGCTGCGGTTTTGTATTGGATTCCTTTGGATTAGAGTATTTTACTAGATATTGAAAAAAAATTGTCAAGTTTACAAAACAAGTGAATGAATGCTGTTTTGGGGTCTGAATGGTAGCTGTTTTTAGCTGCTATAATTTTACAAAATGAAAACAATGGATATTGCTTTCTGTGGATCATACTGAGTGTTGAAATTTAAAGTTATGTTGTTGAAGGATTAAAGCAGTGTTTATCCCACCCATACTCTTCACTGATGTCCATCTCACTGAGTCCAGGTAAAGTTTCTGTACTTATAGATTAGGCTACCCCCTTTGAAAGGACATTTAATATCTCTTACTATCTAATGCAAAACCTAGATTTCTCTGCAGCCAACAAAAAAATCTTTATGACATTTTTTATTTAAATGAATGCATTGTGATACTGCTATTCATGTAAGAAATTTGATGAATTTAGTTATTAATTAATTTAATTTAATTAATTGATTGGTTGGTTTAGGTTTATTAAAATTTTATATGGGTCATTCACCTCTGATGCGAAATGTACTTTAGTACATAAGGTTAGTATAATTAAATGCATTCAGTTCTTTTTTCCTTTAGTAAACTAACACTTCGTGAAAATGACAGTCTTGTTTGTGTATTGACAACATCACCTAATGTTCATTCTTCAATTTAATTGTTATAAGTTGCTTAAGGCATCATTGCCCATGTGGTCATTTTGAATGGTTGTATAACCTCCCAGCTTTTGAAGTTTATGCAAATTAAAATAGAATGCACTATTCATTACAAAATGTCATATAGATATAAAAAGAAATTATGCTGATTTAATTTTAAGGCTCATTTATTCAAATTTTTGAATACTATATAATTATATATGTTGAAAGTTTTTCAACTTGCACATTCATTTTCGCCATGTCATTACCTGCAGTTAATCATTTGACAATTTATTTTTAGCTTTTAATCTTAAGTAGAATAATTTAAATGCATATCATTTGAAGACTTTTATTCTCCTCCCCAGAAAAAATGTAATTACGCAGTATGAATTAGGAATAACCATCTTCAGATGCTAAATATGATCTGTATAAACCCACATTCATCTGTCTGTCTTCGAAAAATTGCCCATTGAACTTTAAATGAAATGAAAATTGAAAATCAACTCTTAAAAGATCAATGAATTTGTTTGCAAAAATGCTTATGACGCAGATATTTATTAAAGCTTTTATCGGTGTCACAAAATAGTGTAATCTGAAGATAAGTTATATCATACTGCTGTCAGGTATCGACGGCATATTCTATTCTCCGTTCACTGAACTTCTCTTTTTTTAGGGATCACATAGAAGTATTTACCTTGCCATAAATTATAATCACAAGAACTAGGTCGTTGTTTAATTGTATGTGTCTTTTATGAGAAAACACACAAAAAGTACTTTAAATCATGGTTATGAATAATTTCTTTAAGTGTTTGACACCGCCTAGTGTTATAACACCTGACAAATCGAAGTAAAAGATTGAATAAATGCACTAAAAATAACAAACAACTGAGTTCATGCAAGCAACAGCGGTCTTAAGAAACCAAACAATTCTAGTTTACCATCATATTCTTACAGTTTGTTAAGACTTGCTCAATAAGATTGAATTCATTTACAATAATCCTTTTCCTTTACTTATTCAAAAACCATAATTAGAATTCACAAGTGCATAAGACATTTGTTAACTTGAGTAAAAAGAAGAATAAAAAAATGTTAACGGTTTAAACTGTAAGCCTATTATGTAGTTGATAATACTGTTTCTTTGAAGAAGTTTGTAAAATAGAAATTTAGACTCAACTTGTCTGAAACAAATTGGCCTGGTACAGTTTGCTGCACCATAACTGCTACCAAGCAGGCTTGAACATCATTCCTAGCAAGTTCACCTTTACCCAACTTAATTTTTAAAATTGACTTGTCCATCATTCAGTGTTGACAGTTCCATTTATCATCTAGAGGGGTGTTAGTAATAAACATAGATGTGCAGGTGGTTGATGTTCTGCAAACCAGGTACCAAAGGCAACAACACTTGTTCAGAACATTGTCAAGGTTCCTACTGAAAGATCTATATGAAAATCTTACTGTCTACACACTGGTTCAACAGTCTGTGTAAGCCTTTGTTTTATAAGGCATAGTTTACCTAGAGTTGTGTATTTATTCTGATTACTTTATGTTCACCAGCCTATGAGCTACATTTGTACTACTATCTGTATTGCCTAATGGTCAGTTCTCAAGTCTTCATTTAGCCTGTACTTTAACTTAGATTTAACCCTGAACCTGCTGAATTTTTGTGATAGATTTGTCCAGCTGTGAATTTGGAACAGTCTATTCAAAGTTTAAGGGATTTCAATATCAAAAAACAAAAATGGAGCTACCAACAGTATAGAGCCTGGTCAGACTGCATGGAAGTGCAGGCTGGCCTGGCTCTATACTGGTGGCAAAGGCTAATCACTTTCGATTCCAGCTGGTTAAGGGTTAATGGGTTTCCACTCTAAATTTGCAGTTTTTTGTCCTGCATCTAAAATAATTTTTTCCTGTTCTTGGAGATTGCAGCCTAAGTCTTTGAAACAGTTTTTTTTTTTTAATACTTTTTGTGTTACATCATATCTTGTCTCTTATTTCTAAAATTAGTTCTCTAAGGGCAGAAAAATGTTTTGATGATCTGCCGTAATTTTGCTATGTCATGGTTCATGCAGTTTTGTTTCAACAAATCCTTTTTGTAAAGCCATAATTTAAACCTGTTTGTGGTTTTGATATATTATTTTATGTACAATGTATGTATGTTTTCAGATGGTTTGGCAAAGATCAAAGAGACAATTAAGAAACAGCAAAACAAGTCTGCAAGCCTATCCAGAGGTTAGTAGTCAGTGTAGAAGACTTCTTCATGATGGTTCATGGTTAATAATAAAAATAATGCTGGAAACAGGAAGAAAAAAACCTGGAAAATAAAAAAAAATTCTGTATAATTTACATTGATTTCTGCTGGCACTAGCTCAGTCAGTAGAGTATTAAATTGTCAATCCAGAGGTTCTTGGTTCAGTCCCCATAAGGACTGTTGAGATTTCTTCATGATAATTGATCTCTGACATTGTGTCTGCAGGTCATTAATTATGTCCCTCACCTCTGAATCAAGTGTGGAAGTAGCTTGCAGAGAGATTGATTTGTAAACTGGTTGGATACCCAGGAACATGTGTTAGGTGGACTGACTGCCAGGACATGACCACAGCTGTTGAAACTGGCTTAAACTCCAATAAGTAAACAACCGATCGAACAAGCACATTGATTTCTGCAATATTATTTAAGTTTATTGCCACTGACTTAATGATCTAGTTTCACTTTCAAAGATAATGATACTATAATAACAGGATTTACATTGTGTTACAACTGTCCTTCTGACAAGCATCTGAATTTAGTATCATATTAAATATTGGACATACGTCAAGAGAAGTTACAGAGCAGTGGTCTTAGACAAGTATTTCTGGAAGAGGCTGAACTATCCTCTGTCTAACAACATTTAGAATGTCAAGTCGCTAAGTACATTCATTAAAGTCATATAATGAATTTGTACTTTTGACATTATTTGTTCATAGTGGCATTTTATTAACCATTCAAGATGTGGCTAATCTCGTGAAAACACTTGAGCACTTTCTTATTTTGTTGACGAACCAACACATCATAAGGAGTCCAGATTTTGTGTTGTGGATTTACATACTAAGTAGGCCTATGATGGCTGCCATTGAATTAATTTAATTTCTTGTAAAATCTCTTATCACTTGTTTGAGGTGTCTTGCTGATAATTTTGTTAAGATGAAAAGCCATTTTTTAGAGCTTAATTCTAAACATTCATGAACTTTTTATGGAAGGAGGACATCTACATTTAAGCAATGCTGTCTTTGTAAAGTACTGTCTGTGAAGTTTCAGTCATTCACCAACAAGTTCTTAGTTTCGGTTTTACATAATTTTGAAAATTGCATTCGTTTCGTGTTTTCAAGTTGCAGACAAATTTTTTTTAAGTCTTGAGTAGAATTATGTTCATAGATATGTGGGTTTTTTTTTGTCTGTTTTCCTGATTTATTTTTTGAAATCTTTTCCCTGAAAAAAAAGAATAAAACAGTACATATTTTAAGTAAAAGTAAATGGGAAAATACTTGCTTGATATATATTACCAATAACAATCATATCAAGAAGACATTTAGTGGTTTAAGTGTAATCTGCAATACAAGGTCGTAAGTGAAAACTTGCCAAGTTTGTTGTACAGTTTTGTAAACATGTAATGGTATTTTCTCGTACTATATATATTAATGTAATAAAGTAAGATTTGCTGTTTGAATGGTGGGACAAGGCTTCGGGTTTATTATTTATGGTCATAGATCCCGGCTATCATTGACCCTGATCTTAACAGATGAAAGCTTTCTTAACATGTCCCATTCAAGTACCTATAAACACAAGTCTAGTGAAATAATGCATTAAAATCTTCACACCATTGGTTTGTGACAATCACTTTAAAAGCATTTGTTAAGTGTGTGATAGTGCATTTGTTAACATAATAGATAACTTTATACAAAAAGCTGTTAAAATATGCATTTTTATAGATATTTTTAACAATACCAAAAAAATGGAGAAACAAGAGAGAAAGCTTGTGCAAGTCATTTAAGCTAGTACTTGGTAATACAAACACTGTGTCCTTTTCTGAATTAAAAAAATTCTAGGACATTTATGCAATAAATTTTTTATGACTTATGAAGTATTTGAAATTGATGGGTGTATTGTGAAAGTTATATGGTTTGCTTGTTTTCGTTGATTTTAGAAGTGCATTTGATTACGTGTGATATAAAAGGTGGACCCAGAATATTATCATCATTTATTAGATCTGAATGGTTAGTTAAGCTTGTTAAGTAGAACTATACCAAACCAGCTCAGTCCAACCAACCAAAACAAGGTTGAAGTACGTAGAAAAAAATTGATTTGCCATGATGATGTAATACTGCAAAGTAAATCTGGTCAGGCAATATTGTGTGACTGATGCAGTCAGCAGCCATCCATGTGGTTTTCGGCAATTTTCATTTATTACAATTTTCAAAGTCTGTTTTCTTAATTGAAGGAAATCATTTGATAAGCTCAGACCAATCTTACATTATGAAATTGGAACTTAATCTAAAATGAACATATGCAATTCCTTAATGCAACTGTTACAGCCTTCACCAACTAGAGGAAATTGAATAAAAGCAGTGGTTCTAGTTGTTGGTCTTTGCCTTTGAAGATCAGAGTGGTCAGAATATAGGTCATTGTGTCTACTTTTATTAGCCTAACAATAAAATAGAGTATGAATACACATTGAATTATAATAAAAGAAATACGGCTGAACCTTACAAAATGAAATAAACTATGAAACCTGTATTTTAAATGAGTAAACTAATACCGAATGTTATCCGCTTAAATTTGACCTTGAAAAATTACCTGTCATTAATTGCTGTTAGACTATGTTTGATTTCCAGTGATGTTTAACTGGCATGCCAAATTTTTTAGATTTTGTAAAATGTCTGAAAACATTCAAAATACAGGATTGTTAGTGAGAAAACTTGTTTGATGGCTTTTAAAAGGCTGAAGTCTTCATACATGCACATCTGAGGTAGCGTTTTCATATGATAAACTTTTCAGTGAAAAAATAAGAGCCTAGTGGACCATACTCAATGCCTGTGATATGAAAAGCAAGTAATGTTTAATTGAGAAGTTTGAAGTTGGAACATGCATTTAGATATAATAAAGTTTATTTGATATTAATGTCAGGTCTTTTGTTTGGCTTTGGACAGTTAACACTGATAATATGATAAGTACCTTAGAATAATAGTCTTGATCTTAAATTCTATTGAAACAATCCAATGTATCTATACTTAATGAGAAGCTGTGCTTGAAATCTGTAGCTCTTGCATATAATTTGACTCTGACACTATTTTTCAAAATTGGAGCTCTGAAAAAAAAGTCTTTTAAGTTAGAGAAGTTTTAGAAATAGTGTTCCTAGTATCTTGAATTTTATTTCTAGAAAACAGTGACGATCTGTTAGGTGCTGCAGGAGGGGATGGAGAGGCCCCTCCCTCCCACCGCCCACTTCATGATGCAAGTGAACCAATCATGACAAGGACCCAGGATGTTGTTGAAGGCTCGGAGAAGACTGCTAAAGTTCGTAAAATAGCTGCAGGTCCAGCTGCCCCTTCGTATAAAGGTAGGTGTGAAACTTGAGTTTGATACCCCTTCTCTCCAGTAACTTAATACTGTAAGGATGGTCCTTCAAAGGAGACGTTTGAATTTTTGGTCGAATGACTGAGTTGTCAGGTTGCTTTTGGTAAACTGTATGCTTCCTACTCAGTATGGTGTATCTAACCAAGCATTTTGTCGTCTTGTGGGAATTACTTGAAATATTGCTCAAGCTTTAAAGAAACACTTTCCTTTCATCACACTAAGAAGTAATGGTGTTTCATTGAAATAAGATATTACATTAGCAAAGCATTTAAGAGAACTGGAGTATGCATGCTACAGGAAATATAGCATAGACTGAAAAATTAATGCCATAAATTTTAAAGGAAATTGTATGCATGACGAAACAGTTAACATTTTTTTTTCACAATGATTTAAAAGCTAATGAATTATTGAGAGATTTCACACCTGATTAATGATAGGATTTAGTGAAGCAGAAGTGAAGTACAGAATTGTAGAAAACAAGGGTTCCAAATCCCAGGACAGTGCTCGCAAAGACAAGAAACGTCAAGTCAGCCTTAAGATCCAGGACAAAAGAGCTGAAACTCTTGCAAGTAAGTGCTGGATTGTCCTCTGTTTTGTTTTTTGGATGAAACTAGACTTGAGTACAATCTTTTCCTTTGCTGAGTGGTATTGGGTTGTTACATCTGAATGGTGAAAAAAGTTTCAGTTGCTCTTGAGTACAAGGATCTGAAAAAACTTGAAATGAAATTACATGAAAAATGATGAGAAGGCTTATCAAACCTCAATATTGATAATTAATGAAATAGAACAGAAGTGATTTATAGGATGGGAATTCAAAAAATAAATAAATAAAAAATATATAAAAAGAAAAATGTTGGATAACTTCAGCACAAAATGGACATTATCTATTCAATTTTGAATAAAATAATCATAATAGACTTTTTTATAGCATAACATACTATGATTATCAATAAAAATTATAGGTTTAACATAGAAATTGATTTGAGATATTCATTTAAAATAGGTTGACTAAATACAAAGCAACCAAATTTAACAACTGAATGATATATCAGAGGGATAGCCAAAGGTCCAATAAGTATTCATAAAAAGGCAAATACTTTATATAGGCCTTCATTATAATGGTCTGAATTATGGACATATTATTGTTACTGGAATTGTTGATTCTCTTAGATTCAGACTTTCTAGGCAATAGCTTTCTATTGTACAACTCATACAACCACATGGCCCCAAGATAAACCTGCAACTCATAGTGAAATGACAAAAGTACTTTCTTAATGTGTTAACAAATATCGCTTAACCTGTAACTTTAAAATGAAGTTTTTGTTGTTTTTTGTGGAAGATACTGAATCCTGAATTGAGAAAAAAAAGTCTTACAATATTTTTACCTGTCACATTAATTTTGTGGCATAGTTTTGAGAGGTTTAACTGGAATTCTATTCATTTTACAGCTTGGTTGAGTGTTGAAGATGCTGATGGTAAGACCAAAAAAGTCACAAGAGTTATTGCCCCTACCAGGAAATCCACAAAGCAGCAGGTGCAACCTAAAAAAGGTAACTAGAAGATTTGAAAATAGGAATTCCATCAGGATGTGATAATGTTTTAAAAAATTTTGACATGTTGCTAGAAAGTAACAAGTATTAAAGTTGGAATTTGAAGAAAATACTAATCCAGCATTGGGAACTGTCATAGCAATGTTGCAAATTATAAGAATACTTAAGGACATTGAACTGTGCAATGTGAAATTATTTGAACACCAGCTTTTCACTTTTTTTTTATATATTCTCATTCATAACTTCTGTACTTCATTTCAGAAATAATTACGACATCTTCATGGAGGGCTGGTCAGGAACTTATTCTAAGGGAACTTGGACCTGTGAAGAAGAAACAGAGTAGGAACCGAGATAATCTTGGTAAGTGACGTTTGAAGAACCCTTGGTCAAAAGATCAACCGAACCGAGATAACCTTGGTAAGTGATGTTTGAAGCTCCCTTGGTCAAGAGATCAACCAAACCGAGATAACCTTGGTAAGTGATGTTTGAAGCTCCCTTGGTCAAGAGATCAACCGGACCGAGATAACCTTGGTAAGTGACGTTTGAAGTACCCTTGGTCAAGAGATCAACCGACTGGCAATAATTATCTGTACCTTTGCTACCAGAGCAGACCAGGCTCAGCCTGCACACCCACATAGTCTGATCATGGTTTGCGTACCTTGCTTTTCTGTCAGTAATTGTCAGCTAATATCCCTATAAAGGGTAAATGAGTTTTCTCAAACCAAGAGATGGACAAGTTCATTTTAGAAATGTAGGGATTTATCAGAATCAGGATTTATATTGCTGAATGTACTTCAACAATTTTGTCTTACTGAATAGGTGGCAGAATTCTAAAACGTATTGTTTCGTTATTGGGTTGTGAAATTAGGTTTTTAAACTGTCAAAACTCTAGTCCTTTCTTAAAGCAAATTGGTTGATTCTACTGTATTGTAAATTTACTAAAATGGCAGGCTGGTGTTGGCACAGTTGCGCACAATTCTTATTGAAATTTTGCCCTTTTATTGCTGAAAATTGACTTCCATACTAGTCAACAATTACAGGATGAGTTTGAATTTTTTCGTGCTGATGCATTTCATGTGATAAGTATTTTCAGTTTAAATATAAATTAAGAGTGTGATCAAATAAAATAATTCTGTCAAAATACTCAATCCACATATCTTGAAACTTACGATACAGTGCTAGGCCAAATTTCAGTGAAACTTTTTTTTCAGAAATAGAGAGATTCTGCATGTCACTCATTATATCATAACATTTAAAGAATACACAGCTGTAGTATTATATGAAGAAGAAATCATCCAGCAATAGTTTAATGATTGAAATAGCATTAATTTTCATGTACAAATGTCGTTTTTCATTCATGCAGTAAACTGAAAATACAGCTGAAAAAAAAAAAAATTAATTATAGTATTACGTGTGAAAAAAGAGTCATCAAGAAGAATTTCATTACAGTTTACTGTTACAAATTTCAGACATGTTTAATGAACTGGTTGCTGGATTAATGTATGTAATGGGCAGGTTGGAGGGTAGTAAATGTGGGTGATTGTAAGGTAACTAAGTCCATAATCACTTTTAATGAGATTATGAGGGTTTAGTCATACAAAACTTGACCGAAAGGCTGTGTAATAAACATCAAACATGAATATATTACTGTCCCAACCATTTGAGGTCAATTGGTATGTCTCCTTTGCAAGTATGCATAGAAGAAAAAATAAAGGGGTTGAATGCAGGATGTTTCATATTATTCCATTACAAATTCCTGTCTGGAGTAGATTCAGACTAAAGCCTCTTCAGGCAGGCACACTTGAAAAACCAATGCCATTAGAAAAAAAGTGAATAGAAAAAAAACAACAGTAGACCACTGAGTCTTGAACTTGTGCTAATCAAAGCAATTCTGGTGGACACTTGACCAATAACCATGCCTATGAAGTTTCAGAAAGTTTGTAAGAAAATTTCCTAAAAAAAATTCTAGATTGCAGCTGATATATTAGACATTTGTACAGTATAAATATCATCAGTCAATCAAGTTTTGTCACAAAAACAGATGAGAGAAACATGATGTGACATGACTATATATATTATTCATCAATGTTATTTTTCTTTCTCCCAAAATGATGCCTACGAATGTATTTCTCAAAAAGTCATGAAGCAGCATCAGTCACGTTTTGCTTTAATTTTTAAGTCCATCCAAGTTGTTGTCTTGGCTGGACATGTAAAATGACAAAGAAGTGACATGAATAAATTGTATAGTTATGTATATTGTGTTCACAGAACTTTTGATTCCTTTTTCAAAATCATAGTAAAATATTACTTTGATAGGAATACAAGCAATCCAAAATTGTTTGATATGTATTCTTTTTCATAATTTTTTAATAACTTGTACAAATCTATTTGAAATGAGTTTTGTTTTCTTAAGATAGGATTTCATAAACTGTATAAAGAAAATATCTGAAAGTCATGAAGTCATTGATTTTGCCTTTATTTGTTAAAATTCAAGGTCAGATATATCCCATAGGTCATTAAATTATTGTTTGATTTTCTCTAGTGAAGGAAGAATGTACATATTGACTAAAGATGGTATTTAAAGTGGAATTTACTCTCTTCTCTATTTCTTATTACAACCAAATTACATATAAATACAAAATAGTTGTATGTTTTATGGTGTAAGATTTCAAGAGAAAGGTATTTTATGGTACCTCTCAAGTACTTTGTGAAATTTCAGTAAATCATCATTTCAAACAAATATATCTTACTTGATATACTAGTAGTCCAATTACCTGAAATCAAGTGGATTTATTTGATGAAAAGAAGACATATTTGGCTATAGAAATTTCTGACCATTTTTTTTTTTTTTTTTGTATGTCTCTTTTGTTAATTGATGTTTTGCCTGAAGCCAAATATTCTTTGATGATTGCCGGTAAATAAACTTTTAATGATGGAAACTGCTTACACAAGATAAATAGAAGACACAGGTCATTTACAGAGGTAGTTTCTTCATAGCTCCGTTTTGTTAAAATCCTTGGACCCAAGCGTGTTATGCATTTGTGTGTATATCAAAACTGAGCAATTATGTTGATTTCTAAACACACACTTGTGATATTCTTATGATACTGGTGCACTTAACTGTAAAAAGCAGACTGTTAAAAGACTGTGTACAAGTAACTGAACTAAATAACATGCAAGCCTGTTTTAGCATGAGAAACTTTGGGCTTTTGGCTTATTCCAATTTTTGTTTTTGCCTCGCTTTTTCTTGTAGTTCGTAATTTTGCTGCAAATGTATTCATTGGTGAGTTTTATATACCACAAATGTGTCTTTGATTGACACTATTTCACAAGTCTGCAGATTTCATATCATATTATGTTTTTCACTTTTTGTTACATTAATGATACCTTTGGTATTGTTTTATCACTTGGTTTTTGTTATTTCAGAAATTTAAATTCTGAAAGGACTGGAAAATCATTAAATTTCTTCTCAATCTCAAAAAATTTTATACCCATTAACTCAGGTATGTAGAATGGAACTGGAATATTTCATACATATAAACATTCGGTTTATTTATAGAAGTTATGACTGGGTGTGTTTAACTTGAGGTTTTAACCATGAACTCTTGTCTACCTTACATAGTTGTAAAAGTATCTTTAAACACTCAATAGGTTATCAAAACTTCAAAAGAAAGGAAGACAGTTTGTTGGGAGAGAATGAAATACAATCGTATATTTTATTTCTGCTCCACATACAGTTAGACCTGTTGATATAACATCGCCAGCTTTCAGTGAACTATTGCTCATAGCAAATCCCTCCATCTGGGCTAGGCAGTTTGAATAAGTATGCCTGTTTTTTATACAGCCCCTAAATTTCTCCAGTAACTGTAACTCTTGTCTGCTTGTTAGATTGATTTAGTTGAGTTTATCTCTTTCTGACAGAGTTATCTGTGTATGGTAGTATACCAAAACACTGTTCTTCATGGAAGGGCCAGTACTAGATTACTTTCTTTCATAATAAAAACTCATAACTTTCTCATATATTAAATGATCATGGCTGATAGCAGAGCTCAAACCCATGACTCTCATAATTACATGTCAGTACCTCTACCACTGAGTTGGGCCACTTCCTCAAGACTGGGTTGACTTTTCTCTCCAGCAAAAATCTAGCATGAAAAGGATGTTTGTCTGATTTCTTGCCATGAATTCTACATTAGGTTTTTCTCTATTTTGTCTCTAGCTTAAGTGTTCAGTTATCTGCCCTTGATAATGGCTTGTTTTATATGAATGGATAGGTTAACTTTAAATTTACTGCACTCATTAAGTTTTTTTTTTTTTTTTTTTTTTTTTTTTTTTTTTTTTTTTTTAAATCATGGATGTATTTGATTGAGTTAATACTGCCACTGAATTGGGTGGTTATTAAACTGACCTTGCTATAAGCCAGTTTTTCTCTTTACATTTTGTGAAATACGGTTCTGGCAACGGCATTTTACATAGGACGTACAAGTCCTGAGTCCAGAAGACACTTACGGTATTGTTACATTTTACTGTGACACAACAAGTTGTCTTGCTGTTCAAGTTTTCTTTGTATTGCAAGTTTATGGAATTTGTGAAAATTATAATGTTTGTCAGATTATTAATCTCACCACCTTAATTATAAACATAAAGATATTTAACTTTTGAACTATATTCAGGCTTAGGGTTTGAGCTCTATAAAAATTCCTAATTTTTCCAGGAGAAAAATTGAAGTGTTGAATAACATATGTATTAGGTTACAAAATTGTTTTCTTACATGTAGTATCTGATTGTTCCTGATTGAAAGCTATTTGAAAATCAACAAATTAAGGAAAAGATTACCTGATAAAATATAAGATTATTATTAATTCTGACACTGCTAACAATATTTCATGTCACTTGTTTCTCTGTTAAATTACAGGTCTAACCTTCAGTTTCTATAGAGCATGAAAAATGAAATATTTGACAAATGTAATGCAATAGCAATTGAGTTATGATTTGAAGTATTAGAGGCTTTTCTGATGCACTATAGATAGAATTGGGATTTAGTTGATATTCTCATTGAGAATGTAGATGCAAATCAAACAGTTGAATTAGTGCTTGTACCGAGGGTGCAATGTTAAATACAGTATTTAGTAATCTTTAAAATGTCACCCTTGTCCAACAATCCAATGCTTTTTAGAATAACAAAATGCATATTTGATTAGATGTAGATATATTAAAAAAGAAATACAATTTAATGCTTAAGTGCCCTAACTGCAGTAATAGCAAAGGAGAGATAAAGGACTTTAGTACTAACACCCACATTATGTCAATTCATATCGATGCTGCTTGGAAAGGATTTTGAAATAGAAGTCACAAGTAAGGAACCAAGTTGTTTACTTTGAGTTTAAGCAAATTTTAGATTAAAGTTCTTTGTTAACATAATGATAAAAATATCATATTGATAATTTTGGTATGGTGAAGGTTTTTACAAGGTGCCAAGATATAGTGCAGGTAAATAATGCCTGCTATTGGTACTGATAACTGTACTATAAAGAGCATAGTATTGCAGACACAAGGGAAACACTGTATAATCTGTTTGTCCAATTGCTCCATAGTAAATTTCAATTCTGCACTCTTTCCACAAGCTTAAGTATACTGACTTTATGGCTTTGAATTACGATAGTCTTTTATATAAAGAATAATCTTTTTGCCATGATAGATAAGAACAATTACAAAGCTATATTGCTTTTAAATTGCTGTATTTGATGTGCACAGAAAAGCACTACATAATTTCTGGTAAATACAGATGCCTTGCTTTGACTTAGTTTCAAGCTGACCCTCTGGCCTTTAGAATCTTTAAAATGGAATGAGTTGAATTTAGGATAATTACAGTCTGCTAGTATTTTGGCTTTGCAATGGCTTCATGAAACCATCAACACTTGATTAACATATTACACCAATTTCAATTCAGCTTTTAATAGAGACATGTTTCTGCCTTTTTTTTTACATAGCAAAGTTATACCTAGCAAAACTTTTAAATAAGTTAAGGTTTATGATCCCTAATAGACAATTTTTCAGTCCTCAGTGAAATTAACTTTTTATTAAATCATAGGACAAAATATAGACAATATAAGACACTTTTACTGTGAGCTTTTCAAGATATGATAAGCATTAACTTTAAATCTTCACAAGATAAAATGGGTCTATAAGGTAAAGAAAAACATATTATTTTGCCTTCATCTGATCATCAAAACAACATCAATGTCATATGTGGTCATTCACAGTATTAAGACCTAATGACTGCGAACAGAAAACACGAAGAAAACACAGGCAGTAATGAGAACTAATGAAATGTAATTACAAACATAGAACTTATTTATCCCACCCATTTCATGACAAGAGAATGATATCAATGTAAACTTAAAGATATATCTTAGGGGCTTCAAATGAGCTATAATTAATTTTATTCATACATTATTCGGGCTCATTATAAAATAGGTTTACTGTGTAGTTTTGAAAAAAATGAAAACTGAAATCACTGATACCTAATTTTCATTTGTTTTACCATGATTAAGTGTTGAAATGTATGTAAAACAAAGAAAATTAATTTTTTCCCAATAAAAACTAATATTTAAAAAACAGAATAAAAGCAAAAAGCCAAAAAACAAATGAAAAAAAGATGAGTGGGGTTTGAACCCATGTCTTTCAGTGAAAATGTATCAGTCCTACACAGTGCAATGCAATTAAGTACTCTTCAGCGTGGAGGTGCAGCATTATGGACCGTATACCTTAATAGCACATTACATCTGTTGTTTCAGATTTGCATCGTAACGAGGCAGGCAGCCCAACTGAAGAGCGGCCAGAAACACAAGGTGGGGAGGAATATATTAGCCGTGGTATAGGTAGCGCAACTGCTGCTGAAATTCAGCATCACAAGGCACTTTCTGAGGAAGCTCGTAGAGTTTATAATGATCTTCACCTTGATGATGAAGAAGGCCGGAAAAGGTCAGCTGAAAGGGACAAAAAATGGAAAGCCCCTGTGAAGAGAAAAGCACCCAAATCTACAGGTATTACATCTTTTTTTAAATTTTATTTCTATAGATAAATGCAAAAAGGTGGGATGACATAAATGGATAAATGAAAAAAAATAACTGAAATGAACTTGGGTATCATTTAAATTGTCTACCCAGTTGACACAGCAGTCAATCTTACACTTTTTAAGTAGACAACTTCAGCATATGTTATCATATAGTTTAATTCAGAGGTAGAGTGTCATGACACATGAACCTAAAGCCTACAAGATTTTTTTCAGAAAGAATAAAGCAATCATTGGATACAACATTTGCTCATTTAATTATTTCTTTAATATTATTTCAAGATTTGGAAAAGCAGCAGCAACCAAGTGCCAAACAGCGTCATTATGACCAAGACCAGATCCGGAAATACATGCAGCGACAGAAAGCTGATCGTGTACGGCGACAGAAAGAAGAGGAGATGCGTATGAAGGAAGAAGAGGATGCCCGCAGACGGCACCTTGAAGAACTGTACAATAAACAAAAACATGTATCGCAAGTTTCGGCAGCGGTTGGGAGGAAAGAGAAAAGTCGTCATCGACAGTCTTCAGAAACAATACAAGGGGTGTCACTTGGTGATTTACCAAAACATCACCCCTATCATACAGACAGAGCCAGATTTTTGGTAAGAATTTTTGTTACTAATTCTTGTCAGTTGGGAGTGTCTTCATACATTGTTTTACTCAGCAGTTTGTTCTGCAAATTAATTCATGCAGACTTTTCATATCTTTTTCAGCTGTTTATGTTTTACGCCTCTTGTTACATGTCAGACTTGTAGAACAGCGACAATGTGACTTGCAGGTTTCAGTTTGGGTTACTGTCTTACATTGTTTTACCTGTCAGTTGAAATTATTTCAGTTTCTGCATTAGTTCAGAAGTAAACAGTCATTCCCTTATGTTACAGGTCAGTTCAGACTCAGAGAACAAAGAGAATGTAGAAGATGAGGAAATGGAAATCAGTGACAGCAGTTCCACACTGACAGGGGACGGGTCAGAGGATATCTCCCCTAACGGCTCTCCCAGACGGTGAGTTTTGTTGTGATTAAAACTTCAACCAGTTGCTATGCTGAGCGTATACTTAATGAAACTTCTTTGAAACAAACAAAGTCCGTCTTTTCTTTGACATTTTCAGCATTTCTAATTATATATTTTGTCTGTAGACATTGTCACATTTAACATAAAGTTGGCAGATTATACTCAAATGATGCTCTTTTTGTTTCTTTCCGAAAGAAAAGTATATTTTATGTAAATCTTATTGGGACAGTATGTAAGGTACTAAGATAACTTTTTTCTCAACACTTTTAAAGATGCTTCTTACAGTTCTAATGAACATAAAAGACGCAGTGCATCTTGAGAAAGACCATCCATAGTAGGATTTGAACTCTGGTCTTCCCGCATCAAAAACCAATGCTCTAACCACTGAGCCCTGACATTTATCTATTTGAGTTTATTTACCGTTGGTATCGGTTACCCATATTATGACCAACGTCCCCTGCAGAGATTAGTCATTTTATGTTATGAGGGATAGTGCAAGATACAGAAAGAATCCCATTCCAGAGACACCCCTGGTTCTTTAGCATGCTTAGTGTACAGCACTGATACATGGGACCTTGGTCTAACATCTCATCCAAAAGACGATAAAGCCCTGACAGTTGTCAGGAGTTGTATTTATACAATTATAGGCCAGTGTGGAATGGTCCATAACATCGTTATATAGATTTTAGGGTCAGGCATATAAATTGTAAATGTTCATAAATTACTTTCTTCACAAGGTTTTATTATCTTAACTGATAAAAAGAATCTTGTAGTGATGTAAAACCAGGTATTTAATGACTTTCATTTTAAAACACTTCTTCAGATTGGAGCTTGGATTATGAAGAGTAGTTTAAAGATTCTGTTTAACAGTGTCAAAAGTTACAGCAGGATAGACCAAACAATTTGTTTTAAAGTTATTAATATTTTTTGCGGATTTTAAGTTAATTATTTTCCGGAGACCTGCAAGACAGCAAAATATTTGGGCTGTTGTCATGTTTGACTCTGTTGAATACTATCCAAAGATGTATCTTCCCTATTCTTTTTGTCTGTTTAGTTCCCTCGTGCTAAAATATTTACTAGATTTATCACGTAAATGAATATCTGAACTGTAGACTAAGTGCTATGGTAAAGAAAGTATCTTTCTGTCAACAACAAAGAAAATTGACTGGTCACAACAACTGTCCCATTCTGCAATTCTGTTCTGTCTTTCAGGATAAAAATGAATGTGGATGCTCCAAGTAATACAAGGCAGACATTAAGTAGTGTTGAAGCTTCAAAAATGAACACAATGAACACAAACGCACAACCTAGACTTGAAAGTGAATCGTCAAATATCAGAACTTATGGTGATTTTACTTTTGATGTTAGTGGCGTAACAAGCAAGTTTAGTCAAGCATTACAAGCAAAGTTAAACGAGGAGCCACCATCGCTAGCTGGTGCTTATGGAAGCATGAACAACCAAGAGCATTATCTTGGTGATCGTAATATACAAAATGATGGATTGCCGCGAAGCCGAGCAGACAGAATTAAAGCAATCAAGGACACAGCAGCAACTTTGCAAAATCGTTTGAAAGAAGAAGCAAGAAAAATACAGGCTCAGTCCACAAACACAAATATAAATGAAAGTAAGTTTATTCATATATATTTCTTTATCATTGTTTTTGTATATGCTAAGATTTTCCTCACCTTAATATGATAGAAATACTTCCAGAATCCAGTGTCAAGTTGATTGCTTTTGAAAACAAACCTGAATAAAATGACCAAAAAAAAAATGCTTGACATCATCGACGTGTAATATGGGGTTATATATGAAGAAATGACCTTGACATTTCAGTCTGTCTGCTAGACAGCTTCAGTCAATATGTATTTCAAAAAGCCTATTGTCATAGACTTGTTTATTCGACTTCCGTTGAATTGAATTTATGTGTTATTATTTTTGTATCTTTGTGCTATTGTCCTGTTTGGGAATGGTTGAAATTTTAATTTACATCTGCCAAGCACCAAAGGTCCCCAACTTGATAACAGTTTGTTTATGCAGGTCTCTCTAAGCCTTCATTTGTCTTGTGACAAAATGTCATTAAAATTTTATTTTCTATCAAGAGACCTTGCTTTATGAATTTGTGGGTGGACAAGTGTTGGAAAGTCAATATATTAAACATAATGTGTACAAAGTCAATAAGGGGGAGAATAGTGGCAATAGTGTAAACATGATAAAGTAGAATGTATACCTGTAATTATGAGAGTGGTACTTAAGCTTGCCTTACAGGATATTATAAAATTGCCAGAGCTCATGTTTATTGAAGTCCAAAGAGGTGTTACTTCATTCTTGAACAATTCCGGCTGAGTTTAATGAGTAACAGACTAGATGTGGTACTGTTTGATATAATTATTATCATATAACATGCCATGTTCTTTTTTTTTTTTACAAGTTTTTTTTGCTTCTGGTGTTAGAGGAATTTGTATAAGTTTGGTATATGTTTAGCTCTGTAGTTTTGTTAAATTAAGTCAGTATAAACCAAAATGACAGGGCTAGACTATTAAATTCTAATGGAAGTCTGGTGTTAGTACTCCATGAGTGTGCTGTCTGTCTGACTGAACCTATTCTACATAAATTACTTTTTCTTTTTTCTCAATTTAAGTATGACCATTGTAATACCATTATGAATACTACAAGAGATAGGTTACCTTTTGTTACTTAGTTTGCAGTTTCTTTTTTTTTTTTTAAATTTTTACCAAGTTGCTCTTCTGTTTACACTTCTAATGTTTTATTTATGTAAAGGCAAAGAAAAACAACTTCTGTCATATTGTTGAAGCAAAAAGAATTTTAAGAATCTTTCAAAACAACATGAATGAACTGATGTATACATATTCATACCATAAGAGTTAATTTTTTGCTGTATGCAACACATAATACACATTTTGTTCTGTCATTTAGATGGTGCTACTTCCCGTCCCACTGTACGCTGGAACGACACTGAAGCTCCACGTCGAGACAGAGAAGAGGAATTCATGTCTCGTTATGACAGGGTTACGGCAGCTAAAGATGACTTCACTGTCTTTAAAACTAATCTTCCAGGTTTGTAACAAACTGACTTTTCAAGAACAGTAAGGAACTAGTTCTTTTTAGCTCGACTTTTTTTGAAAAAAAAAATCGAGTTATTGTCATAGTCATGGTGTCGTTGCCGTTGCCGTTCCCGTCCGAAAACTTTAACATTGATCATAATTTTTTTATTCCTTGATGGATTATCTTCATACTTGGACACAACAACCCTTTGGACAAGACCTTCAAGATGACCAGACTAAACTTGACCTTGACTCTTAAATGACCTTCATATTCAAGGTCAAAATATTGAATTTTGCTAAAATTGGCCATAACTTTATTATAAGTAAGTGGTTTCTCTTAATTCTTGGACACAACAACCCTTTGGAGAAGACATTCAAGCTGACCAGACTAAACTTGACCTTGACTCTTAAATGACCTTCATATTCAAGGTCAAAATATTGAATTTTGCTAAAATTGGCCATAACTTTATTATTAATAGGTGGATTCTCTTTATGCTTGGACACAACAACCCTTTGGACAAGACCTTCAAGCTGACCAGACTAAACTTGACCTTGACTCATAAATGACCTTCACCTTCAAGGTCAAATTATTGAATTTTGCTAAAATTGACCATAACATTAGTATTTGTGGTTGGATTTGGTTTATACTTGGACAAAACAACACTTATGACAAAACCGACATGTTGAATAACTCAGATTTGACCATGACCTTAAAATTACCTTGACTGTCAAGGTCAGATGATTGAATTTTGCTTAAATTGTCATAACTTTCTCATTTATTTATAGATTTAATTCAAACTTGGCCTAAACAACAGTTGTGACAAATCCAACATTATGATTATTTCAAGTTTGACCTTGACCTTTAAATGACCTTGACGGTCAAGGTCAAATCATTGATTTTTTTTTAAACTGGCCATAATTATGTAATTTATGGTTGGATTTGAATCAGACTTAGACAAAACAACAGTTTTTTGTTTCAATTTCAAAAATGTCATCGCATGACCTATATTTTTGACCTACTGACCTACATTCTGGTTTTGAGCTACAGCAATGAAATTTGGATTGTGTGCACAGTTTTTCATTCCGATTTCAAAAATATCATGGCATGACCTATATTTTTGACCTACTGACCTACTTTTTGTTTTTGGAGCTATGGCAATGAAATTTGGACCTTACATACAGTTTTTTCTTTCGATTTCAAAAACGTCGTAGCATGACCTATATTTTTGACCTACTGACCTACTTTTTTTTTTTTTAGCTACAGCAATGAAATTTGGACTGGTGCACAGTTTTTCGTTTCAATTTCAGGAATGTCATGGCATGACCTATATTTTTGACCTACTGACCTACTTTTTTGTTTTTGAGCTACAGCAATGAAATTTGGACCGTGTGCACAGTTTCTCATTTCGAAATCAGAAATGTCATGGCATGACCTATTTTTTTTGACCTACTGACCTACTTTTTGTTTTTGGAGCTATGGCAATGAAATTTGGACCATGTACACAGTTTTTTGTTCCAATTTCAAAAAATGTCATAGCATGACCTATATTTTTGACCTACTGACCTAATTTTTATGTTTTTTTAGCTACAGCAATGAAATTTGGACTGTGTGCACAGTTTTTCTTTCCGATTTCAAAACTGTCATCGCATGACCTATTTTTTGACTTACTGACCTATTTTTTTGTTTTTGGAGCTGTGGCAATGAAATGTGGACCATGTATACAGTTTTTTGTTCCAATTTCAAAAACGTCCTAGCATGACCCATATTTTTGACCTACTGACCTACTTTTTTGTTTTTTTAGCTACAGCAATGAAATTTGGACCATGTGCACAGTTTTTCATTCCGATTTCAAAAATGTCATCTCATGACCTATATTTTGATTGACTGACCTACTTCTTGCTTTTGGAGCTATGGCAATGAAATTTGGACCATGTATACAGTTTTTGTTCAGATTTCAAAAACATCATAGCATGACCTATATTTTTGACCTACTGACCTACTTTTTTGTTTTAAAGCTACGGCAATGAAATTTGGACTGTGTGTACAGCTTTTCATTCGGATTTCAAAAATGTCATCTCATGACCTATATTTTGAGCAACTGACCTCCATTTTGTTGTTGGAGCTATGGCAATGAAATTGCATTGGTCCATTTCTGTGATAAATCATCATTAAATTCATAAAAATTTCTTTCAACTTTGAACCCAGGTTAGTGCTTTAGGGCCATTGGCCCTCTTGTTTAGTAATACTTGGACATAACAAGGCTTATGACAAAACCTACATGTTAAATTATTCAAGTATGACCTTAACCTTTAAATGACCTTTACAGTCAAATTTCTAATTATTGCATTTTGCTAAAATAGCCAAACTTCTGGTTTTATGGACGGATTTGATCTATACAGGGACAAAACAACACTGAGAATAAAAGAAACGTGTTAAACAATTCAAGCATTACCTTGACCTTTAAATGACCTTGACATTACTTAACTTGGCTATATCTTTGTTGTTAATGGATGTAGTGTCTTCATGCTTGGACATAACTACTTTTTAGACAATACCTCCAGAGAAGGTTAAACTGAACTTGACCTACAAATGTAGACCTTTAAGGTCAAATTTCTGAATGTTGCTAAAATTGGCCATAACTTTGTTATGTATAATTATATTTCCAAATGATGTTTCATTTGAAATCCCTTCACCACAATGTGCTTCCTCTGATGTGTTTGCCTTTGGAAATAGAAAAAAGTCGAGCGTGGCCCCCGCTTGCAGTGGCTCTTGTTTTTTCCAGTTTTGATTTTTCTGTTGTCTCCAAATGTATAGGTATTCTGAGTGATTGTATTCCAGGTGCGAATAAAGGTTTTAGTAGTGAAAAAAAAATGTTTGCAACATTAAGAAAAGCTTGTGCAATGATGAGGTGCCTGAAACTTTCTGAAAAATTTGTATATTATTTAGAGGCAATGAAAATCTAACACTTCAGCTGGTCATATCAGGATGGTTTTAATTCTAAATCATTGGAGGCACTGAGCAAATGCCTTTTTGGTATTTTGATGGTCATATCAGCCATGGTTTTAATTCCAAATCATTTGAGGCACTTAATGCCTTAAAGGTATTTTGAAAGACAAAAACTAAACATCATAACCTCTTAGAGAAAAGTATTTTATTGGTAGTGCATATTATTTCTGCTCACCTCTGTAAAAATGTCAAACTCCAATCAGTGCTTCAGTTTGAAAGTGGTCACTTTTTCTCAGTTCAAACTTTCTGTTGACATTGAATGTTCAATCAATGATCAGGTTCACAACCACAAGCTAGACAGCCAGAAGTGCCAATTTCAGTGTCAAACCAGCCCAAGTTAACCTCAGGTACTATGTCCAATGATATTGGTGAAGAGACAACGATAACAGAGACCTCGACCTTCAGTGAGATTACATTGACAGATGATTCCGATGAGGAGGACTTGACTGGCCGCAAGGTAATCTTGCCAGTGAAACCCCCTTTTAGTCGTGTTATTCTTGGCACTACCAAATGTTTTCAAAATGATTTAGAAAATTGAAACACCCATGTATGCAATTTAAGTTGAAGGGTGAAAAGGGAGATTGTATTTTATCATTATGTGTCTTCAGTAAACAGTCAATAATAAACATTTTAAACTTATTTGCAGATATTGTTGAAATATATGCCTTAAGAGTTTGCTTTGCCACATTTCTTTGTTATAATGTTGCTGTTGATATAGTACTTATCCATTGTTTAAGAGTTCATTCCCCTTCAGAGCTTCTTTCAAGCATAAGTGTATATATAGCTCTGCTTCCGCAGAGCCGTTGGTAACTACATCCAGTTTAACAGTTGAGCAAAAATTGTTTCCCTTGGAAGTTTCCACAGATGGAAGTTTCCACAGATAGAAAAATGAAATTATTGTGTATAGTGTATTGCATATAAATTTCTGTAACTGCAGATTGGTACAGGTCTTCGGAAATCTGACTTTCATGCTGGTCAGACAGGTGCCAATAAAGCCAGCACTCAGCTCAATATCCCTCGCCCTACCCATCCAGCTACAAAAAAGGCCAGTAACTCTTGGGAGGAGCAGCAGCCAGATGAATTTAATGTGTTCAGTATTTATTCTCGTAGACAAGAAAGAAGTAAGCTTATTTTCATGTGTTTCGGTTGTAAATTTTGACATGTTTTTATTCATTCTCTAAATTGTACTAGTAATAGATAACTGTATCAGTTACAACTCGAGCAAATATTGGTAATTGATAGAATGACTAGAGTTGGCAAGACAGCATGTCAGATCTAGAGACAATTGTTCAAGGTGGTAGATGATTAGTACTGATTACTGTGAGAATGTTATTTTCTTACAGTGATTCGACCTGGTAGGGAGCCGATGTCTAAAAAGACAGCAGTAGAGTCAGAATTGAAGGCAAGTCGGGCTCAGTCACAGACTGCAGGACCCACTAGGTCTGGCGCAGCACAGCATAAACCAGTCTCTGGGACAGGCAGGAGGTCACCTGGACTCACGGCAAGGCGGGCAGAGAGCCCATATAGTCAGAATACAGAATCTCTACGCACGCAGAGTCCAGTTGATAGGACAAAGTAAGTAGCTAGTTTTGAGTCTATCAACATCTGTCTGCTTATTTATCGTTACTGGATATCTCATTTTAAAGCTACTTGTTAAAACTAAAGTTGAATGGTTTCATTTAAATGGTTTACAGATTAAATAGAATTTTTTTAAAAACTGAGCAAATTAGTTAACAAAAAGGTAAAAGTTTTTTGTCCTTACAAGCCTGTGAATGTACTAAACTCAGTAAAAATTTATTTTTTATGATGTGTATATTGCATCTAATGTAGCAAGATTAGTAAGATTAACAAGAAAATTGAGCATTGCATTACAAAAGCTGACCTTATTGATAAAGATACCATGGAACTTTATATTGGAAATATTTGTTCACATGTGCTGTCTTGTCTCAAGTCATATTGTTAAACTTAGCATCATAGGCAACTAGTAAAACATTTTTCTTCAATAGCAGGTCAAAGCAGTCCAAGTCTGTCATAAAATCGGAGGATGAAGATGAAGAGACTTTAGACGAGGAGTCTTACACACAATCATTTGATAGGTAATGCCTCTTGTCACTATGTTGTACTCTTAGATACATGAGTGTTACTTAACTATTCACTCATAACAAGCACTGCTACCAATCATTACCATTTATATGAGAAAATTTACAATTTCTAATGGAGGTAAGAAGTTTAGTGCTGTTCCTTCCCAGGAATGATGGTCTAGTAATCTGACTGCCTGATCTCCATTAAACCAGTTAAGGACATGGGTGGAGATGAAGTACATTTAGATATATATGGATCAGTACTTAAACAGATAGCTCTTAAATACAGTGGACATTAATACATACGTTCATCTGTGGAACATTGTGTAATAGAACATTACACTGCTCAAGAAAGAGTTAGATGAACAATCTTTTCTACTGAGTCATCTCCCCTGATAAGATGATATGGAGAGGTTTATTGTTCATTTATTTTTCTACAGACAGTTTTCATCTGCTAACATACTGTTATTATCATTTTAAAAAAATTAGCTTGTTATTATCATTTATGATAGACAAAACAATTTGCTTGTTAAACATTAATAGCTGAACAGACAGTTTGACCAAAATTTGTGTTGTAGCCACTTAAATAGCTTTTTTTATGATAAAACAATCCCATGGATCAGAACAAGTCAGGTTTCAGTTTAAAAAAAATAACAACTGAAGTTCAAGTGGTGTGATCATCTTTGCAGAATGTGTAAGTTCATGCTCTGCATATATGTACTGGTACACTTGTTGCAATATTTCTGTGTTTGGAAAAAAAGCCATTGTGATGTTGTTGTAAAACTTCAGTGAGAAGACAGCCACTAGGGGTAAGAGTTTGTCAGAAAAGCATGTTCTCAGCCATAAAAGCTTGCCAGGGTCAGTGAAGACAACAAGCAAGGTATCTGACCTCCTCTCAGATAGGGCCTCGCCAGAAATGGAATCGAGTATGGATGAAGAGTTATCACAGGTATAGATGCCGATATCATTGTTTAGTTCCTCAACATTACATCACAGTAGGTTATTGATGGTTTCAGATACCAAGTAATTTTTAGAAATTAATCTTAGTATTTGTCAGTTTATAGCACTTTGGTATCTTGTGATTATTTCTTGATTTGACAGTGAGTAGGAAAATAATGTTTTTTGCAGTGGCTTTGATGATTTTTACAGTCCTACTAAGCAGATACCCAACTCATTCATGTATTACAGTATAAAGGACAATCTGTATGGATACTAAATAGAGCTATCTAAAGTGGGAACACGACTCTTGGAACCAACAAGAGTCTAGAATCAATGGAAATATTGACAGTATCTCAGAAAATCATGACGTTTAACTTTACAGGCCCAGTGGATGTCTTCAGTATCTTTCTTTTTTAATTACATTTTTCAAACCTTGAGAAAAAACTACTTGCTGTAATGAGAGAGGTTTTGTCTTCCCTCAGGATGAAGTTACTCCAAGAGCAGAGAGAATGGTTTCGGATTCTGAGTCTAGTGGACCTCCAAGACTTTCGCCAAATGCCCTTGAGCGTAAATTCTACACAGAGTTTCATAACTTAGAAAGTATGGAGATGTCACTGAAACAACTGACATCTGTGGACAGGACAAGAGCAGTGTCCATGGCACAACAGGAAACAGTCTCACTTGCTCAGATGTTGAAGGTATGTACATTTTTACTGATGGTTAATGTTACTTTTTCAATGCAGTGTTTCAACATGGCAACATATTTTAATTTCTACACTACTGATGAAAGTGTGAGTCAGTTAATTAGAGACAGACCTGATACAATTTTTTGTAAGATAAAATTTTTGTTTTATCTCATCTTTCGTTCATTGAAAAAAGTAATGAAGGGATAAAAAA
Organism: Cyclina sinensis; assembly: GCA_012932295.1. Lineage (NCBI taxonomy): Eukaryota > Metazoa > Mollusca > Bivalvia > Venerida > Veneridae > Cyclina > Cyclina sinensis. Next base: position 6,635,276 of record JAAONU010000006.1, on the reverse strand, counting down.
TGTTTTGGTAGTTCTCCACCATTTTGTTCTTTCATGATTCATTTGATTGTTATTCGACTGTAAATTTATTTGAAGCTGGACTTGAAATTTGAACAAGAATGGTATGTATTTTCAGTACATACCTTTGTAAATGATGTTTAACCATTTTCCATCTGTGCTGTCTGATCATTGTCTGCAGTATTTACTGCGCAGTCTAGTTTCCAGTTCATACCTACATAAGTGCTGGACTTACCTGCCCAAATTGCTTTGTGGACAAGTCCGTTCAGAAATTTTAGCAGGGCGAGAATATAAAGTTATACTTTTGCAGGCAAAGCAGCAAGGGTATGAACAGCAGTTGAAGGAGATCCAACTTAAGGCCCAGATAGAAGCTACTGAGGCAACAAAACAACTAGAGGATGCGAGAAAACGTGCATCAGAGGCCGCCATCAATGCTGCTGACATGATTGCCAAGGTAAAAGATCTTACTCAGTCGACATCATTTTAACAGTTATATGTTTGAATCTTGACATGGGATTGCTATGAATTCTGCAAAGGATGCTCTGAATTTCACATCTGAAAGCAGAAAAATTTAATACTTTACGTTATTAGATTTGTTTACTCTTGATCTCAGCTGTATTAAAAGAAATCTTTAATAAGTTATAACAAGTGCCTGTATGAATATAATATAGTTGTAAAGCTGGCATTGAATTATGTGAATATTGAATTTAATATTCGGTTAATCATTGTAACTTGTAAATATATTGTATTCCTACATGTTTTTCATTTGCATAGATATTGTATGTTCAATGCCATTTGAACCTTGATGTATTTATAATGGTGCAGGTGAGAGGGGAAGGTGTGTCTGCCATTCAGGAGTCAACTAGGAAGCTGATTGATACCCAGACAGAGGCTGCAAAGGCCACAGCAGAAGCTGCCAAGTTCTTGTCCGAAGCTCGAACCCTTGGTCTCCAGGACACAAACAAACTAGCAGTAGAGACAGCGGCAGCAGCTGCAGCCTCTGCAGTGAATACTGCAATAGAGAATAAATGGCAGGGTGTTAAACCAAAGTCTAAACACACTAAGTCTACGAAGAGACGCTCAAATGAAGCTGAAGACCTGGATGATTCTGAGAGTGTTGGTAGGTCTCTTCTGTTTCACTGGCCTTCTTGAATACAAAATCATTTTAGTTTCTGTTACCACCTTTTCAAAAAGCAGTTTCTTTTATCTTAAGTCTTAAGGACATTCACAACACAAAACTTATATCTTATTTCTGTAAATCTTACAGTATCATAGAAAAACATGATGTTTAACCTTACAGGCTCGATGGATGACGTCAGTATCAATGAGTCCATGACTGAAGATGAGACCTTTCGTCTTCTTTTGCCATCAGAAAGTCACCGGAAGAAAGGCAAACATGTGCACTCAGATAACGAGTCGGTGATGTCCGAAGGTAAAAGATCATAATATTTACCTATATTGTGAACCAGCCCAGGAAGGGTCCATCTCAGTTGTATAGATGTGTGATTGTGGGTCACCAACTTTTAAACCATTGTAAACTCCCACTGATACAGGACTGTCTGTTTGGACTCGGTTTCAATGTTTCAACATGACATTTTATATGGGAAAGTTGTCAGTTTCTAACAGAGGTCAGGTACTAGAATTTCAAAGGAATAAATGTTCAGTAAACTGCTTGCCAGAAATGAATTAAACAGAAGTACCCAGAAAGCAGTTGTCTGGCTGTGTGGACATGTAGATTTAAATAACACAGTTGTGTCCTGCTTTAAAAGTGTAGTTAGCTCGATTTTTTTGTGTCTTTGTTTAAAATCAATAACTGATGGCTGTTAGTTTGCTGTATTGTATGTTATATAGATTGTTCAGAGTAATTGTGTATCCACTGGCTAAAATGCCAACTATATGTGGCAGCCATTATGTAAATGTTTCATGTTTAAGTTGTCAGATGTTCTTTTAACGTTTTCATATATAGAAAAAAGGATTATTTTCAAGCTTTCCACCATAGATTATAGTCTAAATTAAGCATTTTAAAGTAAAATGTCTGCTTTTTTTTCCTGATAGCCTCTTCCACAGGGATTCTTGACCATGATATTCACACCCTGTTCAAAGAGGGCTCCTTCGACAAGTTTACTGAAGATATGGTGCGACAGTTTATGAAGGAAGAAGCTTCTTTGGCTAAGCACCAGGTATAGACTTGTCACTTTTTTCACCTGGTTATAACCAAGACTAGAGGCAAATGTGGACATTGTATTTCATAAATTTGCCTACCACAAAAGTAAGCTTTGTTCATGATATTGGTGTATCTGTCTGAATTTAGAAATTTATAGATGCTTCGAAAAAAAATCAGAACACAGTTTAAGAGAATACCCTGCCATGTTGGCTGAGTATACATGTATTCTGTTTACACAGAAGATAAAAAATGGCTTTTAAAGCAAGTGACCAGATTTATTGTATTCCATTGAGGGCTTTTTTTTTAAGCAGAATTGATTCACTTTTTCATTCAAATGACTGATGTAAAGATAATAAAAAATGAAGTATAGAAATTGGTTATACTAGAAATGAGATTGAGCATTTTTACCACACAATGAGAGGGTGTAAAACGTAACAGCTGTATTTTGTAGTGGAAAGTACAGATGGTTTTCTTTAGTGTTTTTATAGAGAATATTGCTGGTCATGTAAGATAATTCATTTAATAATTTTTGTTCAGCAATTACTGCTGAAGCTTAGGGAGGAGGGATTAATGGAAAAAACGAAAGCCGAGTTGCAGTGGTTGGAACTACAGAGGCAAAGAATACGGAACAAAGGTGCTGATGATTCATACCCTCAGATCAAAAAACGACAGCGGGGTCTCAAGATGAAGCTGCAAGAGGAACAGAAAGAGATACGTAGGATGCGTGAAGAAACAAAAGCTGCAGCAAAAGAAAGACAGAGACGGCTGTATGAAGAGATCACAAAACGTCAGGCTACTCAGGTTGGTGTCTAGTCTGTTCTGGTGTATGATTGAAATATTGTTACTTAAATCTTACATTAGGTGGTTGGGGGGACTTTTCAGAATCACTTGAAATTTAGATGCAATACTGTAAAAACCACACAATAAACGTGCCTCAGAATAGCGTACCTCTGTACCACAGTATATAGTACCTCTGTACCACAGTATGGAGTACCTCTGTACCACAGTATAGAGTACCTCGGTACATAAGTATAAAGTACCTCTGTACCACAGTATAGTGTACCTCTGTACCACAGTATAGAGTACCTCTGTACCAAAGTATAGAGTACCTCTGTGCCACATTATAGAGTACCTCTGTGCCACAGTATAGAGTACCTCTGTGCCACATTATAGAGTACCTCTGTGCCACATTATAGAGTACCTCTGTGCCGCAGTATAGAGTACGTCTCTGCCACAGTATAGCGTACCTCTGTGCCACAGTATAGACCATTACAGTACCTTAGAGAAGTGTTGGCCTCATTCAGAATAATAAGAACCTTCTGCTCTATATGGAAATTAATATATTTGAAAAGGAATGGTTTCCCTGGTTTGTAAACTGATCTAGAGGAGTTCTTCAGGTATAAATGCTTATTCTTCTGAATAGTTTTTATTGTTAAATCTTGATTACTTTTGTTATGATAAAGAACTGCAAGGAATACAGGAAATAAGTGTGAGTATATTTTATTTCTATAGAAGAAGACAGATACTCCACAGAAGGGTAGACTGGGCCGACCAAATGAAGTACACACAGAGGCTGAAGTTAGCTCAGTAAGTAAAAGTTTGATGTTCTCTTGTCAAACCTTACCTTGCCAAAGGAGTTTTTGTTTGCATATTAAGTTACATATCAGAATAAGAAAGTCAGTGTCTACAGAGATTTTAGAATAATTATAATAATATGTTTTCCTTGATAGTGTTGACAACTGAAAAAGGCCATTCTTTCAAGCTAGGATTACATCTATACTTTCTAATTCCTGTTGTAGATATGTACTAAGTAGGCAGTTGGTAACAAGGTGACACACTGTGTATTTAAATCAGATTGAAACTTAAGGTAGCAATATTTAGTTCCTTAGGCTGACATTTGCTAGGCTATGGGGAAGAATGTAAAGCAATATTGCATGAGAAGTTGTTAGATAATCAGTTAGTCACTTGAATACTTAACCCTGAACATGCTGAAACTTTGTAATGGATTTGCCCAGCTTTGAATTTGGAACTGTCCATTCAAAGTTTAAGGGATTTCAATATCAAAATACAAAAATGGAGATACCAACAGTATAGAGTCTGGTCAGACTGCACGGATGTGCAGGCTGGCCTGGCTCTATACTGGTGGCAAAGACTAATCCCTTTCAGTTCCAGCAGGTTAAGGGTTAAACATCTTGTTGGTTTGCTATTACAGATTGATGAGGCGTCTGATGCTGAGAAGCAGAGAAAGGAATACAAGTCTGATTCAGAGATATACACAGAACCTAGAACAAGTGGCAGACGAAAACAAGATCCAGAAAAATACAAGAAGATACATCTAGATGAGAAGTGGGTGGTTTCATTGACCCTTTTAATTTTCAAATTCCAAAGAATATAAAACCATTTGATAAAAGGAAAAAAATATCTTCATCTGTTGTTTTTCTTCGTAATACTTGGGAGTTTTTGCATTTTAAAATAAGTTCAAAGATGTCTCTGTGGTAAAAGTCCCTGACTTCACTTAACCTCGCACTGATTCATGGTACAGGGTTCAAGCCCCACTACTGACTATTACCATTAATGTGAGAAAGGTAGCAGTTCCTTACAGAGAATGGTAATAATCTATTATTGCTTCTTCCAAGGAACATTAGGTAAACTGTCCAATGTTGGTGTTTAGATGGTGCTAAACTTAAACTAATCTCAGATAAGTGCAAAATGCATTTGAATAGGTTTAGGTAGTAACCTGAAAGTTTATAGGAGAAGCTATAAAGGGTATGATGGTTTAAAGAGAAAGGTACCCTTTGAACAGTTGCTTCCCTTATATTTCATGAAAACACTTATTTGACTAATTTGAGGTTCTCCTGTTCTAGGTACCTTACACGCAGGGAGTCAGAGCTGATAAAACGACGTAAAAATGCTGAGGAGTTGTTGAAGTGGAAGTCCATGTTGGATAAGGAAGAGCAGAGGGTGTTTAAGCTGGAGAAACAAGCACTGAAAGTCTGGGAACAAAAGGACAAAGACACTAAAAAAGTGAAAGATCTGTCTCAGAGTGCAGCCAGAGAAGAGACAGAAAAAGCATCTAGTAAAAAAGACAATGGCACAACTAAAGGTATTGATTTCTTCTTGATAATGTCTCTCTATTTGAGTTTATTTCATTGTCGGTACCAGTTGCCCAAATGACCAATGCCCCCTGCAGAGATTAGTTATTTCATTTTGTGGGGGAGTGGTCCCAGTCCGGCTTGTTACCACTGGACCACTGATCTGCAACCCATTTTTGCATTTTTAAATGTTCGTCCAGGCACCGTGCAGGCAGGCATTTACTGATCTTACATGGACTAACTTGTAGCTTACCTACTTTTCCACTAAAAAAAAAAAAAAAGGTTCACTGCCCACCAGCAATGTTTAAAAATTAAGAAAATGTATTGTCTTATTGTCTTAAAACTTCTGTCCATTGTATTTTGAATATTGAAGAATATAATTACTGTAAAATGAATTTTAGCTGAACAGATACAATTCACATTAAAAAAAAGATATATATATGAGTTAAGACGTCCAACACTGCTTAGCAAAAATACTGTTAGGTTTTGTAGACTACTAACATTGACCTGAATACACGCTTTAAGGTAGTAGTTGACTGTATGACATATTTACTTACAGATTCAACCATAAAAACTGCTTCCATAGCCCAAGAACGAGATAGTACTGTCATCTCTGAAAATATCACAACAGCACGAGACGAGTCACTGTACACTAGCATTAAAGAAGATATAAAGACAGCGAGCCTTGAGAGCTCGCCGGAGGAGGTACATCGGCGCATGATGAACGACAAGTCAAACATCAAGAATCACAACAGGAGTGGAAGTGAGAGTTCTGTGATGGAGGATGTACAGTCAGTGTCTAGTGTTGATGACTCCAAGAAGTATGTGTAACAAAATCTTGCTTGTTAAAAGTTTTTGCTTACATTGTTTATCGGAGCTAACCTTAGTAAATATCTGAAGTTTTTGTTTCAAAAAGCTGTAATTTGTGGTTTTGTCTTCAGTCGTTTTTTTTAACTGAGCAAGGTTCTGTAAAAGACAGCTTCTTGTTTTACTTAAGTGGATAGAGCTTTACAAAAGACAGCATTGGTTTTGCAGCCTGTATAGATATACATGTAGATCAGTTTGTACATCACACTTATATATTTAGTTGCCCTTTTGTTTTATTTATCTACTAGCAAAATGACTGCTTAAGACATTTCAGTTTTGCATCTGGTTAGTTACTGGTCAGTAACATTAATTATGAAGATTTTAAGTACAAGAATTTTAAGAATGAATGTGATTTTTTGTCACAGGATGAATGACTCCAGTGATGACACCATGACTCATAGCTATGGTAATGAAACTTTTGATGACACAGCCACGGGTACAACTTCCAGGAAGACTAGCAAGAGTCAGACAGCTTCCAAATCTCCACTAGAAAAACTTAAGAAGTACAGGAGTCTGTCATCACCTGGACGGTCACCAAGGGGACTGTTTAGCTCAAAAAGTCACTCTAGAAACTCAGAGAGCGAGTCTGAAGATTCATTCTCCTTGAATGGCAAGTTACATATTTCATACATATTTCTACAAAGATAGAAATTAATTTTGTCCTCTGAAAAAATAAAGATTGATTTGTCTTGTTTGAATACTTATAGGTCTTACTAGAGATACCACTTTATAAAAATACTTAAAATTTGGCCCCAGAATTCTTCAGAATATCAGCATTTGACTTCAGTACAAGAAACATTACTGACCTCCATTGCAGCATGGTCATTTTGACCATTAATATAACTTCAAATGAGGAAATAATACCAAAGTTCATAGCACCCGTCTAATGATTTTATCATTGATAAATACGATGATTTCTGAGTACCCACTGTTGTTCTGTAGAGTCCCAATCTGAACTGAGTGACTTTGAGGGCAGGATCAGGGCTCTGAATGAAGAGCTTAGGAAAAGGAAAACTGAGGCTGACAAACTGAAGAAAGAGAGAAAGAAGAAAAAGAAAGAACTTATGAAGAATAAAGAAGAAACTTTGAAGAAACAAATTGAGGTATGATCTCTGAATATTGGATAGTTAAAACATCATTTCACTGATCATGGGATAGGGGAGCTTAGATTGTTAAAGTGAGATGTGGTTAAATTGTTTTAAGAAACATATTTCTGCAGGTGCTTGCTGATATCAGCTGAACAATCTTGAAAGCATAGAGTTAATCAGATAAGACTGTGCTGATATAAAATTTAGTTTTTATTTCGTTTCAGTTTCTCTGTTCCTTCCAGTTTAGTATCCAGTGCCTTAATTTCTACAAATGATTTGCCTTAACCCTTTACCACATGGTTAAGTGTTAAATCTCATATGCGACCAGTGCAGATCCAGATCAGCCTGCACATCCGTGCAGTCTGATCAGGATCTCCACTGTTCGCTTTTCAGTCAGAAATACTTTTATGGATATAAAAGCGAACAGTGGAGATCCTGATCAGACTGCACGGATGTGCAGGCTGATCTGGATCTGCACTGGTCGCATATACGTTAAAACACGTATCTATGGAGTAAAGGGTTAAATCGGAATATTTTAGCTTGAGCCACATGATCTTCTTAATGATAGGAAGGAATTGGGGTTAACTGCAGTTGAGATGTTTTGAATGTGATTTCATTAGGTTAAGAACTGATGTAATTAGCTTGTCATTTTGTTTGTATAGGCTTACGACAACCAGATAGCTCAGCTCAAAGTAGATCTGAAGAAAGAGATGGCAAATGAACCTGCCAAGTCTTCTGTGAGACCTCAGATCAAGCAGCCAAAAGTGAGCACATCTAAGACACTAAAGACCCCTGCTAGACAGTCCCAAGAAACAGACAGCAGTGGTCCTGATTCTACACAAATCTCTCCAAACATTCCTGAAGACAAAGGTTATTATTCTACAATACCTGTTTTATTCCAATGTGCAATTCGTGGAGTGAGAGCAAATTCTTCCTTAGTGCTTTTAAGTAAAGAAGCTTGTAGGATATATTTGCTTTCAATCTCTTTACATTGTTGAATTAATTTGTGAAATAATTTCCCGAGAATGAAGATCACATTACATGATCACACTGTCATATTTGCATAAGGGTAACTGATGTCTCTAACTTGATTTAAATCAAAAGATTGCTTATTTCAATATCAATCTCCTTTTTCATGTATAGACCAGATTTAGCATTTCTTACATAAAACTAGGTTATTTCTATCTTCGAGGCAAAATTTCATAGTGTTTGTGATAGATTTGTTTTTCACACAGTTCAGTTTGAATGACAATTTGATTATATTTTAGCCTTGAAAGAAAAATCATGTATTATATGGGAAAGTAATTTCAAATGAAAGTATAATTTAAGAAAATGCTAAGTGACAAAGTCAAACTTGTAGTTGTTAAGCACTTCTGTACATTAATAGAGGAAAAACTTTTAAGTTCCATCTCACATGAAAAAGGAAATACTTGCTCTAGTCAAACCATCAAATCTATAAGATATACAAGTATCATTGCCTCAAATATCACATTACCCTTTTTCAGACCAGAAACAGATTTCTCCAAAGACCCCAAGCACACCTAGCAAGACCTCCAAGTCCCAGTTAGACAAGATCTCTGAAGGCAGTGAAACTCCCACTTCCAGGTCAGATAGATCTGACCTTACATACAAAGAGAAGCTTCAGAGCATTAAGGATTTGATTAGTGGAGAAATTTCATCAGCGGTTGAAGACAAAACTGATGAAATTGAAGAGGAAATTTCTGCTGCATCAGAGGCATCTGATGATAAATCTAAAGAGATTAAAATAGATCTTAAAACAAAAGAGGACATTTACGATGTTTCAGTATCTTATACTGAAGATTTTCTGACAGAACCAAATACAATGACACACCATGAAAAGCTTCCATTAAGTGCCAGATCTCAGAGTCAGATCTCTGATGACTTTGAATCAAGAAATGTGCCACAGTCAGCTAGGTCTGTAACTGAACAAATTTCTGAACAAATCTCTGAAAATCTGCCAACTGCCTCAGTTTCAGAGTCTTTTATCAAACAGCTTGATCTGAAGGCAGAAGGCAAAGATTCTGGGGACATTTTCGCAAAGGATAGATTTGAAAAGGACAATGACAGTGAAGGGGACATTTCCCAAAGGTCTTCAGCGATGGAATCTTCACGACCTTCAAGTGGTAAAAGTGAAAGGTCATCTGTGATATCGTATCAGACAGAACACGAGTCTTCAGAATCCGAGAAATCCCCAGCACTGCAAGAAGACAAGATGCCCAAGTTTAATGATGAAATAAGCGAACCTTCCTCAAAGAAGAAAGCTTCTGGACTTATTTCAAATAACTTGTTTGATATTGATGACTTGATTGGTTTTGATAATGAAGACATGACACCTGTTGCCTCTCCACGTAGTACACCTCTGGAAACATCTAGACACGACAGTGTAAGTGAGAGAAGTGAAAGGCATTCAGACTTCTTTACTCCTCTAGGAGACTTTGAGATAGGGGATAGTGTAACAGTAACAGGTCCAAGTAGAAACAGAATGACTGGAACACTTTTATTTAAGGGTAATGTACAGTTTGCACCAGGTGTCTGGGCTGGGGTTGAACTTGAGCATCCAGAAGGACGACATAATGGAATTGAGGATGGTGTAAGATATTTCACATGTAGAGAAAAACATGGCTTAATTGTTCCAGCTCATGATGTGTTAGCTGCACCTCTAGAGGATGAAGAGAAAAAAGACATTTTGGACAATGTAGATGTGAGGTCTAGTATTGAAAGTGTTAAGAGTGTTTCAAGTGTGAACACAGAGGATGGTGATTTACTGAGAATGATTTCAGAAGCAGACAAAAATGTTCAGTTGTTTGAAGAATCTCCTCAGCCTTCTCCCAGAGTACAAGACAGCCAGCAGAAACCTGACAGGAAGTCCAGAAATGAAGTGTTAGCAGATAAGATAACAAATGACTTGTTTGAATCAGTTGTTAGAGAAAATATGAATACCATTAGTAGGATAGCTGACAAGAAACAAGCTGGTGTTAAGAAAGGGCCACCTGTTGCACCAAAGCCAACGAAAACAAGCCCTGTTGTTGAAATTCAGACTAATGGGGACATTGATGACTTAGAAGATTTCCTTCAGCATTCTGAACAAGGGCCAGACGTAACTCCACCAGAGCACATTGAAGAAAACCTTGATGAAAGCACGGATGTAACTGTTAACAACATGATGAATGATGCAATTGAACACATGTTAACCATTAGAAGAAACAATCGCCAATCCCAAGAGATCAATCAGTCAAAAGACAGTGGGATCTTGGACACGGAGGAAGAACATAATGAAGGGCCGCCTTCCCCGACCGATGAAATCCAAGGTGTATTGGACAAGGCAGATGATGATATTCACCTAGTTGCTCCACTTAGACCTGGCTCACCTATACCTGGCCTACAGTCAGACAAGGTATAATACTTTATAGTACCATCAGATATGAACTGTTGAGAACTGTAAATGTTCTTATTAAGTGATATTTGTCCTTTCCTTATTGGTACATAGAATGGTTACTGAGTCTGGAAAGGGAATCAGTGAATAAACAGGTTGTAGAATAGAGATGTCTAATAAGCCTGCAAGGCTGGTTCTTTCAGGAGCAGTAACTCCATAATAAACAAGCACTTCACTTTCTAGCTCACCTGAGCAAAATCTGCTCAGGTAAGCTCTTTGAGATGCATTTTATCTGTTGTGTGACTTCAACATTTTAGCTTAAACAATATCTCCTCTTATACCATTGCATAGAAGTTGATAAAACTAAACTGGGATGTTTCTTGCATGAAGCTCTTCAAAGTTTGCTAAAAGAATTCTGTTCCATATAGAACTCTGGTTGCTATGGCAAGATCATGCCCCATGGGACCCTCTTTTTTGGCCCTCTTCCAGGGATCATTTGCTGATGTAGAGATGTATGGGAAAATAAAGAATCTTCTTACCTAGAATCATAAGGCCTAAAGCTTTGATATTTGGCATAAAGCATTGTAGATCTTGACACAGATTGCTTAAATCATACTTCTAAAGTCATTTTGGGTTTTGCCCATTGGTCACTCATCTTACAGTGAAGTTTATACTGGCCTTGCCTCAGACTGACTTGTTTTAAAGGTAGAGACGTAGGAAAATTAAAAAAAAAATCATTTTCAGAAACCTCTAGGCTAAGAGCTTTTATATATGGCATGTAGCATTGCCTTGTAGACTTGCAAGGATTACCAAAGTCATGCCCCTGTGCCTAATATTGTACCTGCCCCAGAGTTCACTGGTTTTACATGTATAGATGTATAGGAAAATTTGAGAGTTGTTATTCTCAGGTGATTGATCAGGTTGTCATGACACATTGAACTTAACACTGGATTTGTAATTTACAGTACTTAAAAAACTTCGACTTCTCATACAGCCTTGTGATGTCTAATAGATTTTATTCTTAATGGTGAACAAGCCATAAAAATATATGAATATTACCTTAATTGCAGTATAGACATTTTTTCTGTGAAACTTCTAAGTCGTTAGCTTGAAGCTGGTATAACCAGAGCTTGAAGCTGGTGTAGCCAGCAGCTGATAAACTAGGATTCTAATTTTATTTACTCTTTCTACAATTCACTAACTTTATCTACACTAGGAGAGTCATAAACCAGTCACAGACAGTGGGCTGTTTGATGGAGAATTAGAAGATGAATTGTGGGTTCCCACAAAAACTGCATCCCCTTACTCTGGTGCTGAAAATGGTATGTAAAATTTTAATTTGTAACATGTAGTTCAGTTAGGACTATAATTTAATTAACACTTGATTTTAACAGCCATACTTTTTGCATGGCTTTCTTCAAGGTCACATTGTCAGCAGAAATTTAATACTATACTGGTATTTTGTTTGATAATCGACAAAAGTACAGTCCAAAGTGAGTTGCTCATTTGGATAAGTGAAATAGACTATCAATTTTAATAATAGATTTTTGATTGACTTTTTTAAATGTTGTATCAAGGTATTCCTCTTTAAAAAAAAATCTGTTGAATAATCATTTATTTCTTCGTACTCATAAAGATTGAAAAATTAATTGAGTTGTCAGCTATTAATGTCTTTTTAGCTCACCTGTCACAGAGTGACAAGGTGAGCTTTTGTGATCACAATCCGTCCGGCGTCCGTCCGTCCGTAAACTTTTCATTCAAACGACATCTCCTCTGAAACCACTGGGCCAAAGTTGATAAAACTTGCCATGGATGTTCCTTGCATGAAGTTCTTCCAAAGTTGTTCAAAGAAATCAATTCCATGCAGAACTCTGGTTGCCATAGCAACCTAAAGGAAAAACTTTAAAAATCTTCTTGTCTGAAACCACAAGGCCTAGAGCTTAGATATTTGGCATTTAGCACCCTCTAATGGAACTCTACAAAAAATTTTCAAATTATTTCCCTGGGGTCAAAATTGGCCCCGCCCCAGGGGTCACTTCATTTTACATAGACTTATATAGGAAATCTTTAAAAATCCTCTTCTCAGAAACCACAATGCCTACAGCTTAGATATTTGATATGTAGCATTGTCTAGTGGATGTCTACCAAGTTTGTTCAAATTATGTCCCCTGGGTCAAAATTGGCCATGCCCCAGGGTTCTCTTGGTTTACATAAAGTTATATAGGAAAAACATGAAAAATCATTTTCCTCCGAAACTAATAGGACTAGACCTTGGATATTTGGTGTGGAGTATTGTGTAGAGAACCTTTACCAGTATTGTTTATATGTTGGCCTCGGGGGTCAAAATTGGTCCCTCCCCGGGGGACCTTAATATGTAAAAAAGGCAATCTTTAAAAATCTTCTTACTAAACCTCAATGCCTACAGCTTAGATATTTGATATGTAGCATTGTCTAGTGGATGTCTACCAAGTTTGTTCAAATTATGTCCCCTGGGTCAAAATTGGCCATGCCCCAGGGTTCTCTTGGTTTACATATAGTTATATAGGAAAAACATGAAAAATCATTTTCCTCCGAAACTAATAGGACTAGACCTTGGATATTTGGTGTGGAGTATTGTGTAGAGAACCTTTACCAGTATTGTTTATATGTTGGCCCCGGGGATCAAAATTGGTCCCTCCCAGGGGGCCCTTAATATGTAAAAAAGGCAATCTTTAAAAATCTTCTTACTGGAAACCTCAATGCCTACAGCTTATATATTTGATATGTAGCATTGTCTAGTGGATGTCTACCAAGTTTGTTCAAATTATGTCCCATTGGTCAAAATTGGCCACGGCCCAGGGTTCTCTTGGTTTACATGTAGTTATATAGGAAAAACATGAAAAATCATTTTTCTCCGAAACAAATAGGATTAGACCTTAGATATTTGGTGTGGAGTATTGTGAAGAGAACCTTTACCAGTATTGTTTATATGTTGGCCCTGGGGTCAAAATTGACCCCGCTCAGGGGGCCCTTAATATGTAAAAAAGGCAATCTTTAAAAATCTTTTTGCTGGGAACCTCAATGCCTACAGCTTAGATATTTGATATGTAGCATTGTCTAGTGGATGTCTACCAAGTTTGTTCAAATAATGTCCCCTGGGTCAAAATTGGTCACTCCCCAGGGTTCTCTTGGTTTACATTTAGGAAAAACATGAAAAGTCATTTTTCTCCGAAACTAATAGCACTAGACCTTAGATATTTGGTGTGGAGTATTGTGTAGAGAACTTTTACCAGTATTGTTTATATGTTGGCTCCAGGGTCAAAATTTGCCCCACCCCGGGGGCCCATATTATGTAAAAAAGGCAATCTTTAAAAATCTTTTTACTGGAAACCTCAATGCCTACAGCTTAGATATTTGGTATGTAGCATTGTCTAGTGGATGTCTACCAATTTTGTTCAAATTATGTTCCCTAGGTCAAAATTGGCCACGCCCCAGGGTTCCCTTGGTTTACATAGATTTATATAGGAGAAACATGAAAATTAATTTTTCTCAAAAACAAATAGGTCTAGACCTTAGATATTTGGTGTTGAGTATTGTGTTATGTACCTTTACCAATATTGTTTAAATGTTGGCCCTTGGGTCAAAATTTGCCCCGCCCCGGGGGCCCTTTATATTTCAAAAAGGAAATCTTTAAAAATCTTCTTGTCTGAAACTACAAGGCCTAGAATTTTAAAATTTGGCATGAAGCAAATAATTAGATTACATGTAGGTTAAAGGTCATGGAGGCTAAAAATAGATTTAATTACTGTACCTCATAGAGCCTTCATTTATAGACCAATATCTTTGATATTCAGTATATAGGTTCCTTTTATGGACCTCTACCCATGGGTAGGGTTTGAGGTCACTGGGTCAAGGTCAAGGTCACCATAGCTTATAATAGATATTTTTACTTTCTGTCATAGAGCCTTTATTTATTGACTGATATTTTACATATTTGGTTTGTAGGCACTTATATATTTTCAATTAAAAAATGAAATTCTGCTTAACAGCAAACCTACAGCCAAAGTAATCAGGTGAGCGATCCAGGGCCATCATGGCCCTCTTGTTTCATATTTACCTTTTCACTTGTAGATCTTGGATCAGATGTTCCGAGATCGGATTTGAAGAAATTTGCTGAGGAAGTGTTTTACGCAGTGCCACATGAACAGAAAGAAATTGACTCAATAGTGTCAAGTGCTGTTGATGAATTCTGGGAACAGAGACGTTATGGAGAGCCGTTGACAGATCTCCAACCGTCAGAAGCATTTTACACACAGGAGGAGATTGGTTCGGACTTAATTAGTAATAGTAGACGTGTGTTCAAAAAACTTTTATTTGACTTGTCGGGAGAAATTATTAGAAATATTTATAAGGAGGAGGAATATGATTCCCCAGTAGCATGGCATAAACCTAAACGGAAAACAAACAAATTTTTTAGGGGTGCTTCACCGCCAACAACTATAGACGTGCTTAAACCAGTGGTACAAGAAGCAGTTATTGACATTTTAGGATTAAATGGGGCCAAAAAGTCCTCTGAAAAAACTAAATGGGGTATTCGTAAAAAGAAAGACCTTGTAGATACTATCTTGGTGCAAGAGTTACGTGAGGAAGAGCCAGAATGGGTGAACTATGATGACGACGAGTTAGCAGTGAAGATGCAGCTTACAGAAACAATATTCAATGACTTACTTACAGATACAGTGCATACAATGAACAAAATTTTCCGGAAGAAACAAAGTTTGCAGCAGCAAAAATAGGCAGCTATTTGATCTGTGTAGAGCAAGTGCTTGAATGATATGAATTGAACAAGAAGCTTAAGTGATCTGTGTTATAAAAGAGCTTTATTGATCAAAGTTACAAGAAGTCTTGTTTCTTAAGTGTGGTCAGTTTCAGGTTGACCCAGAATGGCATTATCTTACAGAAATTTTGTGTCTTCAGAAGTTATGCATTTCAAGTGAGGATAATAGACTTTATTTATTTTCTTTTTATTTTGACAATTAACTCGGCCTGTAGCTAGATGATTTTGCTCATATATCATTGATAGTTAATAAATTTGGATTTTAGCTATGTAGCCTCTAAAACTTGTGCAACAGTAGAGTTGGATGACTGTTACTGGTAACAGAAGGGCTTGTGTATGGAATGTTCTGATAGGGGAAAACTTAACCATAGTCTTGCATGTACTCATGGAATAAAGTGACAGAGTTATTTTTAGAGCAAGAAGATGGAATGGAGACATTTATAGGCTGTTAAGCATTGGCTAAAAGATAGATTTTAGTTTGGTAATTAGTCGCAGGGATTTTTCTATAATCTGTGATATTTTCTTTTCTTATATTAGTTTACTATTGTCTGTATAGCATTTGTATGTTTATTAACATTTAATGATCATGTATTTATAGGTTTGTTAGTGAAATGCTTTTATAAGTTAATGCCAACATGTATATATTGTTTTTTTTATTTATTAGGAGCATCTGAACGGCATCTCTTTTGAGTGTTAGTGCCTGCTGAATGACATGTTTCATGAATGTGTACACATTTTTATTTTTTTGCTTGGTTAGTCATTTATCCATAGCCTAAGAATCGTCCTTTATTTATAGAAACTTTCGTCTGCCCTAGTGATTATCAGGAAAGGCTTATCTCAGATAACTTGTTGGACACATTGAATGTAGTTTGATGTATTTTTCCAGAATCTCTGTGAATATCATTAAAGTGCTTCTCAAAAGGCATTGATAGGATACAAAAAATATATGTTTGTAAACCTTCACCTCTGCCAAATTGATAAAACTGATTTGCCTATATTCTATACTGTTTCCTTGGTTAAGGTGATGAGCCAGTCACAGTCAGTGCTAAGACTATAAAGAACTTCTTTAAAATGTAAAAGCCATAATTTTGACATTATAGACCAGTATTTTTACACTTGAGCATTTGCTAAGGTAGAGACAGTATTTACACTGGGTAAAAATTTTACTTCACTTGTCCTACTCCTCGGATGACTTTTTTCTTCATTTCTTCAAAGATTTTGTTATTGTGCCTATGAATTTTGTGCCAATCCATCTTGCATTTCACTTTGTCAAACTTAATTTTCACTGTTCACAATTATTTTGAACAGAAGTTTTCTTGTTTAAGTCTCACCTTTCTTCCATACATTTCTTCTCTCTCATTATCGTAGTTTATATATGGCTGGTGTAGTTTTTTTTTATTTATTTGAAATTTACGCAAAGCTACAAATATGCTCTGAAGTTAACATCTGATATTCATCAGAAATTCAGAAAATATTTGTGGGAAACAGGTTAGGTACATCTTTTTCTGTCAGCGCATATACAAAATAATTCTACTTGTCATAGGTGGCCAAGCAGAAATCGGTTTACTTCTCTCTGATGGAAGGCCGTGGGTTCAAGCCCCACTTTAGACAGTGACAATTTTATGTGAGAATATTTATAGTTTCTTATTGATGATCATGGTCTTGTTCTGCCATGATATAATGGTTAGGTAAACTGTCCACCTGGTACAGCTCTTTTGAACTACAACTAAACCAAAACAGTTGGTGGATTTACTCTGTTCTCACCTTTCTGAACAGTTGGTCACATAACTTAATTTACTGATTCAAAGGATAGGATATATAGCATTAGATCAATTTTACTTTAATAAACTCACTTACCTTATAAAACATTTCTTTACATGTATTTTACTTGTCTCAGTCTTTTAGCTATAATCTAACCAAACCTTTAAGATGTTGCCCTCACATGAGTTTATATCATAAATACAGTGTAACTGACATGATACCTGTCAGTTACCATAACTAACTTACCTTTTTTAAGCACTGAACTCTGATGAAATCCACAAGCCATCTCTCATAATAGTGGTATGACTGAGTATACTGTTTATC
Organism: Cyclina sinensis; assembly: GCA_012932295.1. NCBI lineage: Eukaryota > Metazoa > Mollusca > Bivalvia > Venerida > Veneridae > Cyclina > Cyclina sinensis. The sequence continues at coordinate 6,617,773 of JAAONU010000006.1, read as the reverse complement.
TTCTTTTTATTAAATAGCTATGCAAATATATTTTATATGCTTTAAGTCAGTTTCTGTGTGCATGTGTGTGTACAACTGGGAGGATGAAATAAACAAAATGTCTATTTTTATCTACTTGTATAGTTTACTATATAAAAGTGAAACTAAATTATGATAGAAAATCCACATGAGCAGTTTGTCTTGTGATTAATGTACAAACAAGTTAAAACTGGAGGATGTTTTTTTCTTTTACTGTAAAGAAACAAGAAATAAAACCTAACAACGATTCATTGTTTTTATCTTTTTAACGTCTTCTTCATTATCCTCTACAATGGCTTGTGGGCCATCTACTGAAAGACATTGCTGTCTGCCTACATGTGTTTTCTGCCTACATGTATGTGTTGCCCAAATGTGAAATGGTTAGTATTTTTTTATTCACTGAGTTAAAGAATTCAACAGATTTTAAAATAATCTTGTATGACTACAGTTTTTCTCTGGGACAGACAGTATCCTCTAATCACTTAGAGTAAAGTACTGATTAAATGAGTTTAACATCATGAAAATTACCATTGTAAACTGTATTACATGCAAGTTTTGGAGTTTGGAAATCTGAAGTTCAGATGGTCTCTCAAACCTTGCCAATGCTTACCCCTTTGACAGACACACCAACCTATTTAAGTTCTGTATACCTGTAGGTTTGGGTCCAGTGGTAATGTGCCCATGAGTCATGAGTTCACACTAATATTACTAATAGCTCGACTATTCAAAGAATAAGGAGGGCTATATAGTTCTCGCCCTGGCGTCGGCGTTGGTTCAGGTTAAAGTTTTTGGGCAAGGTAACATTATTCACCTAACCCTTGCAGGTATAGCCCTGGAACTTACAAAACTTGTTTACCATAAAGAGCTTACTCTGCTAAGAAGAGGAGGTAACTCTGTCAAGCATTTTGTGTGAATTATGGCCACTTTTCAACTTAGAAATTTGGTTAAAGTTTTTTGGCATGGTAGTACTAGTCACCTTTCCCTTGCAGATATAGCCCTGAAACATACAATACTAGTTTACCCTCAAGATCTTAGTCTATTCAGAAGAGGAGATAACTGTGTCAAGCATTTTGTGTGAATTATGGCCTCTTTTTGACTTAGAAATTTGGTTAAAGTTTTTTGGCAAGGTAGTACTAGTCACCTTTCCCTTACAGATATAGCCCTGAAACATACAATACTAGTTTACCCTCAAGATCTTAGTCTAATCAGAAGAGGAGATAACTGTGTCAAGCATTTTGTGTGAATTATGGCCTCTTTTTGACTTAGAAATTTGGTTAAAGTTTTTGGGCAAGGTAGTACTAGTCACCTTTCCCTTGGTGATATAGGCCTGAAACTTTCAATTCTTGTTAACCATCAAGAACATAGTCTGCTAACAAGAGGAGATAACTGTGTCAAGCATTTTGTTTGAATTACGGCCCCTTTTCGACTTAGAAATTTGGTTAAAGTTTTTGGGCAAGGTAGTACTAGTCACCTTTCCCTTGCAGATATAGCCCTGAAAGTTTCAATTCTTGTTAACCATCAAGAACTTAGTCTGCTCACAAGAGGAGGTAACTCTGTCAAGCATTTTGTGTGAATTATGGCCACTTTTCGACTTAGAAACTTGGTTAAAGTTTTTTGGCAAGGTAGTACTAGTCACCTTTCCCTTGCAGATATAGCCCTGAAACATACAATACTAGTTTACCCTCAAGATCTTAGTCTATTCAGAAGAGGAGATAACTCTGTCAAGTATTTTGTGTGAATTATGGCCACTTTTCGACTTAGAAACTTGGTTAAAGTTTTTTGGCAAGGTAGTACTAGTCACCTTTCCCTTGCAGATATAGCCCTGAAACATACCATACTAGTTTACCCGCAAGATCTTAGTCTAATCAGAAGAGGAGATAACTCTGTCAAGCATTTTGTGTGAATTATGGCCACTTTTCGACTTAGAAACTTGGTTAAAGTTTTTGGGCAAGGTAGTACTAGTCCCCTTTCCCTTGCAGATATAGCCCTGAAACATACAATACTAGTTTACCCTCAAGATCTTAGTCTAATCAGAAGAGATGATAACTGTGTCAAGCATTTTGTGTGAATTAAGGCCCTTTTTGACTTAGAAATTTTTGTCCATTTCACCTGAGCACTGTGCTCAAGGTGAGCTTTTGTAATAACCCTGTGTCCGTTGTTCGTCCGTGCATCGTGCACCCTCAACTTTTTACTTTTAACAACATCTACCCTTAAACCACTAGGTGAAAGATGATAAAAGTTTTGAGGAATGTTCCTTGCGTGAAGCTTTACCAAAGTTGTTCAAAGAGAATTCCATTCCACGAAGAACTGTGGTTGCTATGGCAACAAGAATGAAAAACTTTGAAAATTTTCTTGTCTATAACTGCTTAGTCCAGAGGTCTAAAATTTGGTGTGTATGATTGTCTAGTGGACCTCTGAATACCTGATGATTACAATGAATAAACTTAAATATTTGCAACATCTGGAAAAAATCCCCGTTCTTTGTTCTGACAGAAATATAAAGGGAAGTAACTGTTATGTGTAGTTGGTTTAGTTTTGTTCAGTTACCTACCTTTATAAAACCTGATCATTTGCATGAATTCAACTTTACCGTGAATCCGGCGGCGGCGGAAAAAGTACTGTAAGTGTTTGTGTCATCATTCGTTACCATTAATATGGATCAAGTAGCCAAAACATCCATCTAGAATTAGTTATTTGTTTGTTTAGTACGTAAGTATGTTATTAATGTGTTTGCGTTTCAGCCTGTGTTACCTGTGATAAATTCTTGTCAACTCGCGCGAAACCAAGACTCCAAACTCGCCGCACGTGCAGAAACATAGGGCCCATAGAAACCAGTAATTACCTATTATTACCTTTCGTAAAGCTGAGAACATTCATGTTGAAAGGTTAAAAAAAAATATTTTACGGGATGCATTTTCCCGTGCTTTTCGTATTTCGTCTAGAATTAGAGTGGATATCATTTATCATGTCTTTATAGCCTGCTGGTACTATCTCTCGAACGGCACCATCTCTCAAATAAAATTATTACTTCTTTTCTATCAGATTAGTTAGACATTTGACAGGTTAAGTTAAACCTCGTTATCGGTCTGTGAGACTGCCAATGCGTGTATTAAGTGACAACAAATTCCAATAATCTAGCGACGATATTTACGAGTAGTGTTTTAGTGACTTTGCACTTCAGTGACTGTGTTCCTACAATAAAACAAATCAAAATATAATACAAATAAAACATACATGAAATTAACAATAAACAAGAACATGTATGAATTAGACATATTCAGCCATGTCAACCAATATTATATATCAAGGATAACACAAAAAAAGAGTTTGTGAAAACTCTTATTTCCATTGTGATGTCATATGTCCCTCTACAACTGTGGACAGGACTTAATTTGCTAGACTGAAACACCAAATAAGTATTCACAATAAACTACAAATATTGTTCGATATTTTTTCCCACAAGGCTACATTTTTTTTCCATTAACACACAAACTAACAATTACTATAAAAAAGTGACTTTAACTTATTCTTTCCATTACTGCAAAAGACTAAAGTAAATGTTAATTGATTAATTTCTACATTTTTCAGAAAGAAATTATGATATTATGATAAGTACGAATTTAGTTTTCTGTTGCTCACCCTGGGATACTGTCCCTGGCTCACCAGACCAAAGGTCAGGTGTAGCTTTTAGTATGCTATTTTGTCAGTCGTCATCCGTCATCCACAAATGGCTTCAAACAACGTTTCCTTCTATACTACTTGGTCAGTTGCAATAAAACTTGACAGAAATGATCCTTGTATGCTCCTCTTTCAAAAATTATTTAAATAAAGGAATTCGTTGAAGAACTTGTTACCATGGCAGCTGAAAGGAAAACTTACAAAAATCATCTTGTCTGAAACCAAGAGCTTACATACTTGGGTGATGGCATCATCTTGTGGACCTCTTCCAAAGTTGTCTAAATCGTCTTTTGGGTCAGAATTGGCCCCAGGGGTCACTTGATTTTACATAGACTTATTTTGGAAAACTCTAAAAATCTTCTTATCAGAAGCCATAAGGCCTAATGTTGAAATATTTGGTGAGTATGAGTGTCTAGTAGACCTCTACCAAGTTTGTACAAATCATGGCCTTTGGATTAAAATTGGCCCCACCTCAGGGGTCACTTGGTCTTACATAGAGTTATAGAGGAAAAAGTTTTTAAAAATCTTCATCAGAAAGTGAGAGGCCTTGAGCTTAGATATATATGGTTCAGCATTGCCTACTTAATTAATTGGGCCTTGGAAGAACTCTGACCATACCTGGGAACCCAGCTCCAACCCACCTCCCCTGGGTATCCCCCTTCCCCCCTCCCCCCACACATACCTCTTCCCCACAAAAAAAGAAGAAAAAAACATTGGATAGGGTAGGAAGGTACTTAACCTTCATCCACCTTTGTCACTGACCTTCATGTGACCGCCTGACCTGCTTCCTTAATTTTTTTAAAGCTACATCAATGAAATTTTAACTATGACCTTTGCTGAACTTGATGTTGATCTACTGACCTACTTCCTTGTTTTTGAAGATATGCCATTAAAATTTTAACTATTTGTAAAAGTTTGGATACAGACTTTCAGTTTGACTTTGGTTTACCTTGAACTGTTGACCTTTCTTGGTTTAAAAATATTTTTGATATCTAATGTGTTATTTGAACCATCTGCCATTGTGTGTATACAGCTGAGAAACCCAGGACCATTTGGTCCTCTTGTTTTATGAAAGGGACCATTAATACATTCATTTTACAATTCACAAACTAATAATTATTTTGATGAACTATGATTAAACTGGTTTAATCACCAAATCAATTTTCAATTTCATTTCAATGTAAATTTGGCTTTAACATAGATACAATGTTTCTCGCCAATACAGAGTAGTTTGTCTGGCAGCACAGATACATAATATGTATATGAGAAAAGTATGATAATCTCGGGTATAAATTAATTCTTGGATATGTACAGTTACAGTCTATGATATATCATACAAATGGAAAGACGGGAAAAGGTGGAATCCAAATATTTTATGGTAAATAACATTTACGGTCAGGTATGTACAATAATATCAGTAGAGGTGCAAATTGGTGGAAATGTTCTGTTACAATATTATTACCATATGATCTTTCAATTACAGGGCTCATGCTGCCACTTGCCAAATTTGCCATTTGCGAAAATATTCATCAATTGGCCAATAGAAAATCCATTTGGCTTAAATCTTGGCTAAAGCACAAGAAATTTTATCCTAGGGCAAGCCCTGAGTTGAATTGCATTTATCACATTGTTATATTATTAAAGGCGAGTTCGTTTTTTCATTTGATTAACAATAATAAATACACATTTTAGCAATGATCACATGTAAAAAAAAAATAATTATAATAAAAAAATCAGCATTAATATGATTTTGCTTTCAATCATCCTCTCAAACCAAATGACTGGTAGATATATTCAGCTAATTTATTAATCATATTACTTTGAGAAATGTTTAACAGGAGTTTTAAACCTGTTAAAATTAGGTCAATGACAGTAACAGTTTGGTAAACAGGTTTTCCGTAAATCTCTATAAAATGGACAGACTAAAAGGAAGTGGTATTCATTTTCAATGGCATTCATATTGCATTTAGTACAAATTCTAAGGTTTCTTTCTATATTTCTATGCCTGCCTTCTTTTATAAGTAAATTATGCAGAGAGCATCTGAATCTTGTCAAACTAATTCTGTGATTTATATTCTTAACACATTGACAGATACTTTTCTACTTGATTATTTTTTTTTAGCATACAATATGTTTCAAATTTTGGTTAAGTTCAGAAGAATCATATTAATCCAAAATAATTTTAAATGTAATGAAATCAATTATCTTTATTACATCAGTTAAATAGTTTCTGTTTGTCATAGCATCAATTATTTTCTGAGGACTTAAAAGAGGTGATAATAATTGAAAATAGCTTATTATCAATTTCAACATATCTCTATATAATAAGGCAAGTTGACCAAAAATGGGACTAGTTTAACTTGGGGCAACTTGGTTTTACACGAGTTGACTTGTCACCCCTTAAATCATTGATGTAGGCAACATTGGTGAGGCTTGATTTGAATGGGTAAAAAAAAATTTAATAGTCACCCACATAATAGCAACCCACAGAAAATATATTAGTAAACAGAAATTTTCACAGAATAGGTAGCCATCTCTCGGTGTAATTCTGGGCCAGAAAAAAATAAGATTTCTATAAAAACTGAATAATTCAATGTTCAGATTGATCATTGCCCTGGGATAGACAAATTATCATGTCAATAATTCCAAAAATCATGCCAAAAGAAAGTTTGATTAGTATCTATTTAGTTTTTTTCAAGCTCACCAGAGCTTGAAGTGATCATGGTAAGCTTTTAGGATCATTGAATGTCTGGCATACGTTGGTTTTGTTTACAATCTGGTTCCATGAATACAGTCACTTGTGCACCAATCTTTATCAAACTTGGTCACAACAACTGTATATGGCTGCAAGACCTTGGTCAAGCTTGTTGATCTTGATCCCTAATTTACATTATACAGACGGCAATCCAGAATTACTATCATTTAGTATTCAACAGTTGGCTATTTCAGGACCTCATATTCCTTCTGACCGCTGCTTTTGAAGATAGGGCTTGAAAGCAAAAGATTATAGTGATTAGATGATGATATGTAAACAGTTCAGTTAGACTTATGTGTTACTTTTTTAGCTCACCTGAGCTGGCTCAGGGTGAGCTATTAGGATCGATGAATGTCCGTCGTCCGTCGTCCGTCGTCTGTCGTCCGTCGTCCGTCGTCCGTCGTCCGTTCACATTTAGTTCGTTAACACTCTACTGGTCACATTTTTGCTCCAATTGTCACGAAACTTGGTCAGGATGTTTTTCCCAGTAATTACTCGGACGAGTTCGAATATGGGTCATATTGGATCAAAAACTAGGTCAAGGAGCCCAATAATAGAAAAATCTTGTTAACACTCTAGAGGTAATGTTTTTAGCCCAAATAATCTGGAAATTTGTCAGAAAGGTTGCTTCTATGATTTCTAGCTCAAGTTCAAATATGGGTCATCTGGGGTCAAAAACTAGGTCACAGAGCCCAAAAATAGAACATTCTTGTTAACACTATAGAGGCTACATTTTCAGCCCAAATAATCTGGAAATTTGTCAGAGAGGTTGTTTCCATGATTTCTAGCTCAAGTTCGAATATGGGTCATCTGGGGTCAAAAACTAGGTCACAGAGCCCAAATATGGAAAAACCTTGTTAGCACTCTAGTGGTAACATTTTCAGCCCAAATATCCTTGTAATATGTCAGAAAGGTTATTTGAATGATTTCTAGCCCAGGTTCGAATATGGGTCATCTGGGGTCAAAAACTATGTCACAGAGCCCAAATATGGAAAAACCTTGTTAACACTTTAGAGGTAACATTTTCAGCCCAAATATCCTTGTAATATGTCAGAAAGGTTATTTGAATGATTTCTAGCCCAGGTTCGAATATGGGTCATCTGGGGTCAAAAACTAGGTCACTAAGACGAAATATGGAAAAACCTTTTTATCACTCTAGAGGTAACATTTTCAGCCAAAATATCCTGGAAATATGTCAGAAAGGCTGTTTTGATGATTTCTAGCTCAAGTTTGAATATGGGTCATGTGGGATCAAAAACTAGGTCACACAGCCCAAATATGGTAAAACCTTGTAAACACTCTAGAGGTAACATTTTTAACCCAAATTTCCTGAAAAACTGTCAGACAGCTTGTTTTGATGATTTCTAGGTCAAGTTCGAATATAGGTCATCTTGGGTCAAAAACTAGGTCACACAGCCTGAATATGGAAAAACCTTGTTAACACTCTAGAGGTAACATTTTCAGCCCAAATATCCTTGTAATATGTCAGAAAGGTTATTTGAATGATTTCTAGCCCAGGTTCGAATATGGGTCATCTGGGGTCAAAAACTAGGTCACAGAGCCCAAATATGGAAAAACCTTGTTAACACTTTAGAGGTAACATTTTCAGCCCAAATATCCTTGTAATATGTCAGAAAGGTTATTTGAATGATTTCTAGCCCAGGTTCGAATATGGGTCATCTGGGGTCAAAAACTAGGTCACTAAGACGAAATATGGAAAAACCTTTTTATCACTCTAGAGGTAACATTTTCAGCCAAAATATCCTGGAAATATGTCAGAAAGGCTGTTTTGATGATTTCTAGCTCAAGTTTGAATATGGGTCATGTGGGGTCAAAAACTAGGTCACACAGCCCAAATATGGTAAAACCTTGTAAACACTCTAGAGGTAACATTTTTAACCCAAATTTCCTGAAAAACTGTCAGAAAGCTTGTTTTGATGATTTCTAGGTCAAGTTCGAATATGGGTCATCTTGGGTCAAAAACTAGGTCACACAGCCTAAATATGGAAAAACCTTGTTAACACTCTAGAGGTAACATTTTCAGCCCAAATATCCTTGTAATATGTCAGAAAGGTTATTTGAATGATTTCTAGCCCAGGTTCGAATATACGTAATCTGGGGTCATAAATAGGTCACAGAGCTTAAATTTGGAAAAACCTTGTTTACACTCTACAGGTAACATTTCCTGCCCAAATATTCTTAAAATTTGTCAGAAAGGTTATTTCGATGGTTTCTAGGTCAAGTTGGAATATTGGTCATCTGGGGTCAAAAACTAGGTCACAGAGCCCAAAAATAGAAATAGCTTGTTAAGGCTCTAGAGGCTACTGTTTCAGCCCAAACTATCCTGGAGATATGTCAGGAAGGTTGTTTTGATGATTTCTAGCTCAAATTTGAATATGGGTCATGTGGGGTAAAAACTAGGTCACACAGCCCAAATATGGTAAAACCTTGTTAACACTCTACAGGTAACATTTTTAGCCCAAATTACCTAAAAAACTGTCAGAAAGTTTGCTAAGATGATTTCTGGCTCAAGTTGGAATATGGGTCATGTGGGTTCCAAAACTAGGTCACACAGCCTGTATATGGAAAAACCTTGTTAACACTCAGGAGGTAACATTTTCAGCCCAAATATACTGGAAATATGTCAAATAGGTTGTTTCAATGATTTCTAGGTCAAGTTCATATATGGGTCATCAGGGGTAAAAAAACTAGGTCACACAGCCTGAATATGGAAAAATCTTGTTAACACTCTAGAGGTAACATTTTCAGCCCAAATATCCTGGAAATATGTCAGAAAAGTTGTATCCATGATTTCTAGCCCAAGTTCGAATATGGGTCATCTGGGGTCAAAAACTATGTCACAGAGCTTAAATTTGGAGAAACCTTGTTTACACTCTACAGGTAACATTTTCAGCCCAAATATTCTGGAAATATGTCAGAAAGGTTATTTTGATGGTTCTAGGTCAAGTTCGATTATGGGTCATCTGGGGTAAAAAACTAGGTCACAGAGCCCAAAAATAGAAATATCTTGTTAAGGCTCTAGAGGCTACTGTTTCAGTCCAAATATCCTGGCAGTTTGTCAGAAAGCTTGTTTGGTTGTTCACATTATTAGATTAGGTTAAAGGTCATGGAGGCTAAAAATAGATTTATCTACAGTACCTCATAAAGCCTTTATTTATAGACCAATATCTTTGATATTCAGTATATAGGTTCCTTGCATGGACCTCTACCCATGTGTAGGGTTTGAGGTCACTGAGTCAAGGTCAAGGTCACCATAGCTTGTAATAGATATTTCTACTTTCTATCATAGAGCCTTTATTTATTGACTGATATTTTACATATTTGGTTTGGAGGCACTTATATATTTTCAATTAAAAAATGAAATACTGCTTAACAGCAAACCTACAGCCAAAGTACTCAGGTGAGCGATCCAGGGCCATCATGGCCCTCTTGTTAAAGTTTTTAAGCTAATAAAAACACTTTATATTAAAAACTTAAAAACAGATACGTGTGCCTGTGACAGTAACATCAGAATGAGAGTGCCTGCACCAGCGATGAAATAATAGATAGATAGATAGATAGATATAGATAGATAGAGAGAGAGAGAGAGAGAGAGATAGATAGATAGATAGATAGATAGATAGATAGATAGATAGATATAGATAGATAGAGAGAGAGAGAGAGAGATAGATAGATAGAGAGAGAGAGAGAGAGAGACAGAGGGATAGATAGACAGATAGATAGATAGATAGAGAGAGAGAGAGAGATAGATAGATAGATAGATAGGCCGACACTTTGAAGACCTCAGTTCATTATCATTTGTAACTAAACTTAATCAGAATGTATATTGCTACAGTCTCTTGGTCAAGTTCAGTTATTGGCTAAATGCAAGTGATAACTTGTTTACTCTCTATAGGTCCCTATTAGTGCTCTGTTCCTAAGCTCTGTTCGTTCAGTTCAAATATGGACTGAAGTAGAGCAAAATTTGAGCCATGTTGTGGGAAAACCTGCCTGATTTTATTTTATTAATATGAATAGGTCTCAGTTGCTTATGGATAACTAGATATAATGTTTATTGCTGCAATATCTTGGTCAAGATCAAAAAAGGGCTAAATCAGACCATCATATGAGCCCTGACATTGGAAAACCAACCTGATTTTACCTCATTTACGCTCTGAAGATCTCAGTTCTTGATCATTTGTAACCAAACTGAATTATGTGTATTGCTACAATCTTTTACCCGTCTCCAGTTAAAGACTGAATGTGACTAAATGTGGGAGAACCTGTCAGACTTTGTCTAATGTTTAAACTTCATATGCCAAAATTATTGTTCATTATATTAAAACTTAATCCTTACTGGTCTTCAGTAAAATCATAGAAAGCCGACATATCTTGATTGTGTGTTCCACCTACCTTTCTGTTATTATAACCAAACTTATAAGAAAATGTGTATTGCTACATTCTCTTTAACTAGTTCAGTTATGGGCTGAATTGGGCTAAAATTTTTGAATATAGAACTGGGGCTCCGTCCATCTGTCCATCTATCTCTCCGTCCATCCATACACACAAATGGATACTTAAGTGTGCTACGGGAACAGTAGGTAACAGTAAATTTCCTTTGATGCTATTCATTCAGTAAGGTTTTTTTGTGGCTAAAATCTGTATTGTGGATAAAAGAACAATGAGGTAGCCACCTGAGTATCCAAATTTTAGGATGTTTGTCTGTCCGTCCATCAGACTTTGTGTCCGGTCCATAACTCAGCCATTCATCAAGGTTGGTTGAGTGTTTGTTTTTTTTAATAAATCGTTCATTGCATAAGTTTTTTTATTCCATTGAAACAGTTCAAGAACATTTAAATAATTGAATTGATGAAAATCCCACCAGGGCCAGCTCAATTTTTCCCTGATAATTGATTTCTGACAATCATGCATCTAAAGGTCATTTGTCCCTCACCTCTAATTCAAGTTAGGAAGCAGTAAGTTGCTTTGGGAAAAATGTGCTAGTAAACAACTGGTTGGATACCCAGGAACACTTCTTAGGTGGACCAACCGCCAGGACATTACCAAAAAGAGGTTGAAACTGGTGTTAAACCAACACAAAACAAAAAAAAATAAATTGAAAATTTCTAGGGATAAATATTTCTAACTTACTTATGTATTGAAGACAATATAAACTACAGCTTTCAGATGATTGGTGTTTTGGAAATAGCCTACAACCCTTAATTTAGCACTGCCCTGTAAAATAAACTGCTATAGGAAAAAGGGGTATTTTAATGATACTGAGATACAGATTTAAAGAGCAATTGTGTGCTTGTTTGACTTTTTCTTTATTTATTTTTTTATTAAAGAGCAATGGCTTCAAACCAGAAGAAACTAGATGATGCAAAGAAGAAAGCAGTTTTGGATACATGTGATATGCATATATGTACTTCATGCCATCTAGATGGTTTGAAGGCCAGGGCTGTAGGCTACTGTCTGATCTGTGTGGAGTACCTTTGCCAGTCATGCTACGAAGGTCATCGCCTTCCAAGGGCGACAAGAAATCACATTTTGCTACCGAAGGGCCAGATGCCTGACAAGAAAATTATTAAAACAATCGACAAGTGTGTGGAAATTTGCCCAGTGCACACAGGCAATGAGCTAGAATATTACTGCTGCTCTTGTGACATGGTGGGTTGCTGTGAATGTATGAAAGTCTGCCATAGACAGTGTGAGGGTGTTTTGTTTGTGGAAGAACATGTGAGAAATGAAGAACTTAGAAGAAATGCAATATACAGTGATTTCTGGTATACGTACAGAGACTCTCCAATGGACAAAGTTCAAAAGATTACAGATAAAGTGGGTAGGTACAGATTTGGTGTTGAATTAAAAGCAAACGAAGCCAGAAAGCAAGTTAAAGAATTCAAAGAAAGCATTGTTGAAACACTTGATAAACTGGAACTTGATATGGACAATAAGATTAATGCTTATTGTAATGAAGAATTTTTGAAGTTGGATAGACTAGTGACAAAATGCAAAAGAATTCAAGAAGACTTTGAGAAGTTAAAGAACAAAGTAGAGCTTAGCAAATCTGGTTGTGGCAAAAAGTGTAATTTATTTGTCAATTCAAAGATAGCTCAGAATAAAGTAAAGATGTTTGAAGAAAGCAAAGTAATTGAAAGTTTGCAAAAGGACTTACGGATAAGAGATATACAGTTCAAGTCAAATCTACAAGAGGATATTGGGGAAGACATTGTTCTTGGTGATATTGTAGTTGTTCCTGCCAAAAGTAAAGAGAAAAAAGAATGGCAGGATTTAGGTCAAATAAATTGTAAAACAAACACAGAAATAGAGGAATCAAAATCTGCTGGTGCAGTTTACTCGTCTTCTTGTTCTGTTAATGCCTGTATTGTCTTGGAAAATGATAAGCTTATTGTATGTGATACACGAAAAAACACCGTGAGACTGTGCAACACAGATAGTAACGACTACAGCACTGAAGTGTCTGATGTGATCTGTTTAGTTTATATAGAAGCTGAACCAAAAGATATAACACAGGTATCAGATGATTTTATTGCTGTGACAATGCCTTCAGTCAAAAAGATTCAGTTTATTGAATTAGTTAAAGATGACATACTTGAAAAAAAAGTCAATTTATGTACGAATGGGGAATGTTGTGGTATCAGCTGCATGGAGGAAAATCTGATTGTTTCTTACAAAAGTCCAGGCAAAGTTGAGATCATGGATTTTGAAGGCAAAGTTTTAAAAATTGTCAGTGGTGACAGAGACAAGAGTTTCAAATTTTTGAAACCTCTAAGTGTGACCTGTGATGACTCCAGAAAATTGATATATATATCAGATTTTGAAGGAAGCTGTATTGTTGTTCTGAATCTAGAGGGAAAGATAAAGGCAGTTTTCAAAGAAGAAGGTATGATTGAACCATTAGCAGTTGCCATGGGTAGAGAAAGCTCAGTTTTGGTTGCTGTTAAATGGCCATTCAGTGTTATGAAGATTGATCCTTTTTTTCGGGAGATTGAATCCCTTAGGGTTAGAGAAGATACTTGGGGTATAGAGTGTGTGGCCTACTCAAAAGTTCAGAACAGACTTTTCTTTGGGAAAGGGGGTTGCTGTGTGCATATCAGAAAATTTTGACACTTTGCATGTATGGTTTGTAAATATTAAACTGTGAATGAAATACTGTATCTAAAAGTTGCCAGCTCAACTCATAGTCTTTGTCATGAGACAGAAACAAACTGTTTGGTACATGAACAATTATTGCTAGACTTTTTTTTACAGAATTAAAACAAATTTAAGTTTACAAGATCTCTTTAAAGAATATTTTGCTGTGATTTAAATTGTCATTTACTGTTAATAACTTCATATCCTGTTATTTGTTGTGATCACATGTCTCATAAATGTGTAAATGAAGTATATTTTGTAATGATCTGGAATTTCAAATGAAATAAATTTGTGATGTGATGTGACATGTCATGCTTTGTGAATAAAATGTGTCTAGTTAACTGACTGGAAATGTCATTATTTTGTAAAAGAAAAAGTTATAACAGTGTTTGATAAAGTTTGTTCAATTAAGCCTACAAAATAGAAAAAAAACATCTTTCAATACAGATGCTATATATTACATAACACAATGTTTTTGTTTTGTTTAAGAAAAAAGTGTTTTACAACGGTAATTCAATAGATTTTGTCACTTTTGTCACTGGTCTTCTCATGCCAAAATTGAAAAATGTCATAACATTCCTGCACTGCAAAGTATTATCCGTTCAGTGAAGTTGACAAAGAACAATCACTTTTTTTCCAGTTTAGTCTTTGTGCTGAGGACAGGTCAGAGGCATCTAACTCTAATAATTATTTTCTTAAGTGTTGCAATAACTAAAACATAAAAAAGTCTTTAATAAATTAATGAACAAAACTATATCGCCAACCTACGTTTCATTGTCAGTGAAAACATAATTATAGTAAAATACAGAGATGAGACAACTTAGTTTTTCATTTCATAAGAAATGTAGTTTCAATCTCCAGCTTACATGACAGTTTCAAATGCGCCCAGAAATGATTTAGAAAAAGACACCAAGTCTAGCAAACATTTAAACTGGCCTCTGTGATGTTCACTGGTTTACCACTGCTCTGAGCTAGTGGACTGGTTTTTGATCCAACATGACACAGTCTGAAACACTAATCTTGCATGTAGGTATAATCTTAAACAAAGTTTCTGACCATAAAGATAAAAATGTGAACTCTAGTTCGTTTAAAGGGTTTTCCACTGATCTTAGATTGTGACCTAGTTTTTTACCCATTGCGACCAGTTTAAACCTCATCTGAGAGAGCACAAAGCAAATTTCATAAAGATTGTGATAAAATATGATACCGCTAAAGTTTTCATAAGATTTTCAACTGATACGAGCTTGTCAACTGTATTGTATCGCCAAATAACTAAGTTGCAAATCATTCAAGAGATCATCAGAACACTCAGGCCAAGTTTCATGAATACTGAGGGGAAAACGACAAGATTTTCCTATGGAATGGGTTTGTTATTTATTTTTTTGGTAGTGTGACTCAGTTTCAAAATGGTCAGTGAGATCCTCGGGGCAAACACTTTGAACAAGGGTTATGAATATTGCATATATTTGTAGTATCTACAGTCTTCTGAAGGTTTTCATTGAACTGGTCTGATGAACTAGCGAAGCGACGTGATTTAGTTTTCTGTTCCGAGGAATGATAAGGACAAACATTTTGGCCAAGTTTTTGTTACCTCTAGAATATTCACAAGGCTTCGATTGATCTGGTGACCTAGTTTCGACCTAATGGGACCCAGATTTAAACTCGTCTGAGAGATTACTAGGATAGACATTTCTCAGTCAATTTCACAAAGATAAGTTTACTTGTGATATCGAGAGTGTACACACATTTTCCACTGACGTGAGCTGGTGTCCTAGTTGCTGGACAAATGTGCTGTTGTTTCGAACTCCAAAGAATCCTCAGGACAAATATTCTGTGCCAGGTTCATAAATGTGGTCTCTACAGTGTTGGAAAGGTTTTCAACTGGTCTTAGCTAGTGAATGCTTTTTTTAACTTGACATGACCGAGTTTCAAATCATTCAGAATATCAATAAAACACTCACCAAGTTATATGGAAGACTTGGCAAAAATGACCATTAGAGTGTTCACAAGGGTTATCGCTGATCTGAGCTAGTGCCCTAGTTGTTACGCAATGTTACACAGTTAAAATGTATTCAGTAGACTGTCAGGACAAATATTTTGAGCAAGTTTCATGAATAGGTGGTAAATATATATATTCTAATTATGATTTTTTATGCTTCCCGAAGGGAGAACATATAGTCGTCGACTTGTCCGTCTGTCCGGTTTTGTCCAGAGTATAACTCAAACACCAGTGAAATTACTTAGCAGAAATGTTAACCATAACTAGACGATGTGCAGAGCGCAGATTTCGGCTTTCTCAGATCAATGACTCAAAATTTGTGTCCACTCTGTATCTCTTGAAGCGACTTAAGGAAATTGAAGTTTCTTGGCAGAAATGTTAACCGTTATGAGAAAATGAGAGTGCAGGTTCCAGCTTTCTTGGATCAATGCCAAAGTCATAATTAGTCATTATGATTAAATATGCCAAGTTTCTTGTCCATTATGTATCTCTTGAAGGAATTTGAAACTACTTGGCCTAAATGGTAACCATACTGAGACGATATTCAGATTGCAGGTCACACTTTTTCATTCTGATATTATGTTTTATATTTGTTGTCAGCTCTGTATCTCCTGAACTGATCAAAGGTAATTGGAGCTAGTTTGTAGAAATGGTAACCAGAGGCAGAGTGCAGGTTCCAACTTACTTGGGTCAAGGACAAGGTCATGCTTAGTCAATATGATTTAATATTTGATATTACATGTTTGCTTGTATTTCTTGAACCGATTGAAGGAAACTGAAAATGAATGTTAACCGTGCTGAGATGATGATCAGCGCAAATGTTCTGGCTGGTTGGGCTCAATATCAAGGTCATGCTTAGTCACATTTTTTGTATTTGTGAAATTTGTGTCTTAAAAGCCTCTTGGCATTCTGAAATTGAATTTCGTGTTTAATTAACTGTAGAACCTTGGAAGCGCACTACACTAAAAATAAAATCTGCTAGATTTTATTTCACGTTAAATCAAAATTCAATGTATATTTTATCAATGCTGACATCTTTTTTTCTAAACCTTTATACTATTGAAGAATGGCAGTTCATGGGCACAGCTCCAGTCAACTGATTATACTGGTATAGTTGGGATACCGGGCAATACTTCAAAATCCCGTTTGTGCATCCCTTTAAGCAAATACACAAACATATCACAATGCAAAAACTTGTTAAAAATTCCAAATCAAATTGTTTTTTCCATAAGTCAACGGAAGCAAATTGTCTACAAATGTCATGTAACAAAATTGCCACAGAAAGTTCATAGTACGTTAGTATACCTCAACTTATTCTACAATGTAAAACTCCCATAGACCTATAATGTGTTCTGATCAAATATCACCCGGGGAGATAATTCTTATATCACCCTCGGCACATAACTCCTACATACCTCCGTATGCAGTATTGTACTAGTTAACTCCCCTGGACTGAATATTATATTTTTAGTAAATATTAAGCGTTTTTTGACCAGGATCGTTTCCAAAAGACAGTTCGCCCCATATTGTGACAGGAAAATGATTATGTGTATTAGTTTTATTTCTTTTGACTGTGTGAGTAACTTATATTGTAGTTATAAAAATTTTCGGTATAGTAAAATAAATAACACATGGCTGCCAGGGTGATAGTGGATATTGCCAACCCTTGAACTGGCATATTACCCCTCGGCTGCGCCTCGAAGTAATATAACAGTTCTCGGGTTCACAAAATCCACTATCAGCCCGAAAGCAATGTGTTATTTTTAACGCTTTGGGAAACAAAAGCCAATATCATTAGCATCAGCTAAAAACATTTCGCCGGCCGCCGCAGTCTGAAGTCGAAGGAGTAATTCCCCTGACTTTAGACAGCAACCACCACCAATAAAAGAAAAACATTGGCCACGGCAAACCATTTTAAGTGATAAGAGGCGAGAAAAAAATGAGCTGTGCTATGACATAATACTGTTTAAACAATCTTTTTACCTCCTGATATTATTTCCTCTAATCCCGCCGACAGCTTATTAAGAAACAAGTAATTGCCAAAAAGGAGACAACTGAATACCATCCACGTCAAACTGCCATTGAAATTTTGTATCAATGTCCGAATGTAGTATGTAGCAACTACCTTAATCAAGAATACGTTTGGCGCCGTAGGAGTTTATGCATTTATGCGCCTTATCCATTGCATCTATATTGCTTGAAAATCTCCAGTTCGGCAAAATCTGTGACCATATAAATTTTGTTTTTGGAAAAGCAACCTTGATATATTCTAAAATTTGGTCTATATAGGTGCGTATTGAAAATAAATCGTAACTACCAAGGTCATTGCCGCCACAATGAAGAAGTATAAAATTCGGATCATCTCTGATTTTTAGCTCACCTGGCACAGAGTGCAGGTGGCCCATCTTCCGGCGTCCGTCGAACGTCCGTTCACATTTTTCTTCAAACGACATCTACTCTGATGCCGTCAGGCCAATATTGATGAAACTTGGCAGGAATGTTCCTTGCATAAAGCCTTATCAAAATTATTCAAATAACATTCCATGAAGATCTCTGGTTACCATAGCAACAAAAAATCTTCTTGTCTTAAACCATAAGGTCTAGAGCTTAGATATTTTGCATGGTGAATAACCTAGAGGTCCCCTACCAAATTTGTTCAAATTTTGTCCCTGCTGTCAAAATTGGTTATGCCCTAGGTGTCACATGTTTTACATAGAAATGTATAGGAAAAACTAGGTATCTTCTTCTTTGAAACCGCAAGGCCCTAAGATCTAAATATTTTCACAAAGTATTGTCAAGTGAACCTCTATCAAGATTGTTCAAATTAAGTCTCTGGTGTCAAAACTGACCCTGCCCAAAGGGTCACTTCTTTATATAGAGGGATATATAGGGAAAACTCTAAAAATCTTTTTGTCTGAAACTACTACGCTTTTTGTATTTGATACTTGGCATACAGAGTTCACTTAGAGCTACTCTACAAAGATTGTTCAAATCTGGGGTTATAAATGGCTCCGCCCCAGAGTTCACCTGACTTAATAAAGGCTTATATAGGGAAAATTTTGAAAATTTTCTTCTATGAAAGCAGAAGGCTAGATATTTAGTTAGATATTTTGCATGGAGCATCATCTAGAAGTCCTCAAACTCTTGTGGTCTATGCTGATCCCACCCAGGGGTCACTTGATGTTTTTAAAGACTTGCATAAAAAACTTGTCAGTATCCACAATGCGTAGTGTTAAAATATTTGATGTTAAGCATGGCCTAGTAGACTTCTACCAAGTTTGTTCAAACTTGGCAATGGGGTCAAAATTGGACCTGCCCCCGGGTCAACAAGGCTAAAATAGACTTTTCAGATTTTCGCCATAGAGCCTTAATTTACTGACAGGTATCTTAGATATTTAGATATATGCGTCTTGCATAAATCTCTGGCATTCACTCGTATCAAGGTCAATGTCACCAATGCTAAAAATAGATTTTTGTACTTTTCTCCTTAGAATCTTCATTTATCAATCGATATCTGAGATATATGGTACGTAGGTAACGTGCAAGAATCTCTACCCTTATGTTGAGATTGAGGTCACAAAGTCAAGGTCAAGATCACTAAGCTAGTCTTTATTAAATCAGGTGAACCCTGGGACAGGGCCATTTATGACCCCAGGGGCATAATTGGAACAATCGCCCCCCCCCCCCCCCCCAAAAAAAAAGCTTGCGTTTTTTCACACCCCTCCTCCCTCCCTCCATTTTTTTCTGTCTTTATAACCTGAAAATTGTCCCTAAAGAACTACAGCCATAAGAACTGGAGCCATTTCTAAGAATGTCATATTTTCATTACCGCGGTTCCAACCATTAAAACATCGGCCAATGGTAGAAACCATTTTAAAATAACAAGCGGCACCAAATTCAGCACCGCCTCCGCTATCTGTGTAAAGCTTCTCACTGTAAAGCAAGACTTGCTCCGGGATGTAAACTACACCATTAAAACTTTCAAGAAATGTTAACTATAAACGGAAGTCTCCCTTCATTTCAGCAGTGATGCGTCGGTGGTTGTACTTTTTGTCAATCCACACAATGCGCCATATAGCCTTTTGACAAATGTTCTGCTAAACCTTATAGCCCTACTAACAAAACTTAGTTTACCCGCCAAAGATTGCAACTTTTGAAGTGTAATTTTGTTTTCACGCAAGTGTGTCCCAAGAAGATACCTATATCCTGCTTTTTTTTAAACACATAAGCAGAATTTTGCAATCCTCAGATTCACCCTTGCCGGCAAAAATTAAGTCATCTAGATGCTCATGCTAGTTTGCATACCAGATAAGTCAGCCACTCGCCATTGTATGAAAATAGAAACCTTTTCCCACATAGCGCACGAAATGCTTAAGCCCATGGGCATGCATTTAACCAAAAAAGAACTGGTGCCCACCTTTATATCTAACAAATGCAAATCACCCGGTTAAATTAACCAGTGGAGGTTTATGAAAAGGTCTTGCAGTACGACCTAAACTAACTTCTTCATTTATTTTTTCAACAAGGACCGCATGCTGTTGAAAAGTAGATTTTAAATTTTGAGTTTTTGAACTATTTTTGAACACTGAGAATGCAGTTTAAAACCGAAAGTGAAACCGTTCAATAAAACTTGTTTATCAGATTTGAAAGAATAACTTGAAAGTTGATTTTATAATTCATCTCTTTTGATTGGGCTTTTCCCAAGAGGCCATAAATCGCTGAGATTATTGTTGTGGATTGCGGAACCGGAAGTTGTCTACATGCTGACCCTGGGATACAGAGGCCCGGACAGGCGATTGCGCTAAGTATCTTGGACCGTTTAACTGCTCGACACAACTAAGAAAGGTGATAACCATTGCATGTGTAAAAAGTGCTTGTAAGGGCAACTAAACAAACGTTTCTTAGCAGTCGTGAGTTTAATTTGTATAGACATGTTGTCGACTAGTTGTGGGTGTTCATATTTATAAAGAAGCCAAAATTGGTAGTCAGATTTCCCCATGAGAGTGTAAGGTTCACTGACATTCTGTAACAGAATTGCTCAACATATCTTTTCCAGTCACGTATACGCTTTACACCGGATCGCACTACATATTCATATATTTAATAATATTTTGTGTTTTGTTCTGTTGATATGATAAATCATAAACACTAAGAAAGCATCCGTCCATGTTTCAACTGACTTAAGTTTTTGAGACTGTGACTTTGGCTTTACTAAGAGATCACCCGACAAGCCGATAACAACCTGTTTATCCATATGTTCATCGTTTATACTAGAATCAAGTAATTGAGTTCCTTCAACAGTTTTTGACCTTATAGCATCAGGTGAATGATCAGTTCTGCATGTACACTGGATACGGGGTAAATTATAATGTCACCTGCGGGGTCATCCGATTCTGCGGGGCCATCCGGTTTCACGTGATCTGTGCCTGTTTCGGTTTGAGTGACAATCTCATCCGCAGTGCGCTTTTTGGTGGGAGCATCTAAACCCAGTTCCTTCGCCCTTTCAGGTGAACACTGTCTTCGCTTCGCGCCCAGTCCATTTGAAGGTGCAATGAAAGATCAAAGAAACATTTACAAATTAAAAACAAACCAACTAGACCCTCGAAATGAGTAACATTTAGAATTGGTGCCCATGGGACCATTAAGTGACGTTAAAAACATTTTGCTGACAATTTTACCCCCACCCCCTATTATCATGTTGTACAGTGCACACGTAAGTACACTGGTGATCAGGACATAAATGACCTGATATTTTCAGAAATTGCTGCTCTGAGTTTTAAAATGGATTCGACAATCCTCACGACTTAGGTTTTTGACCTACTGACCTATTTTCCAATTGTACACGCTGCTGATTTAATCTTTGACCTAAGGTAACATTTACATTGAAATACTGACCTACTTTCTCTTTTTATTTTTTGCAGCTACAGTATGGAACTTGGAACTTTGCATGCGGATTATATATTGTATATGTACAGGATGAAAATTTGAACCAAACTTATAATTGTGCCCACAAATTTTCACTTTGACTTTAGGTGACATTGATCTACTGACTTTTTTTCTTTTATCTGCAGTTACAGTATGGAAATAGTTTTTTTTTGGAACTATACTTTTAATTTTGCATGTGGATATGATCTTTGACGTTATAAAAAACTTGACTTTGTACTACTGACCTACTAACTGTCAAAACATTGGCTGTTACAAGTTAGATATATTTGAAAGTATACTTTGTTACTTTAAACATTTAAGACCCTTGTACAAATCAAAAATAAAATTATGTTCTGTTCTGCTCTGTTAAAAAAGAAAAAAAATCACATCGGTATGTTTATTTGATATTTCAGCCGAAAACACGCCAGATATATTTTACCTGCATCTACAGGTATCAGTGTATTCACTGTTCCATAGATTGTATGGGATGTTTCCATATCACCTGCTGGCTTATATGAGACAGTATTATTCCAAGAAAGAAAATACCCAGGTGTTGCATGAGGTGGTCAAAGTAAGTCAAAGAATATTACAGATAGTAGCTCCAACAAAAGTCGCTAATTTTTAATGGACTCCTGCATGACTATGGGAATATTGATGTATGTATGCATATTCAGAGAATTACCCAAAAAGTGTTCAAGATATAAATTATGCTTGATATTCAGAACAATATGCAGATGAAGTAATAGTCTCACGATTTCGCCTCCGAAGGTGAACCCATTTTATAGGCTGATATTTTATAGTTGTTCACATTCTACGTCTCACTTTGATCTGCATCTGGTTCAGCGGACTCGTCCAATCGTAGGCGATTGGGCACTTTTTATGGCTCTTTTGTCCAACAGTTCACAGAGTTTAAGGCAAAAATGATATGATAACTAAATTGATACCTGAACCTGTAATCCAAGAAAACACACAAATACATAAGTATAGAAATGAAACACTTATTTCGTATCTGATTAATCCACCATTTTATTCAAAATTTGGCAATCGGAATACTCGGTGTTCTAGGTTAATAGATAACCAGGACAGGGTAAAAATTGTGCCGAACCGAGTCCGCTTGGTAATATGCAGTTTAAAATTAGGCTTAAAGGTTGAACAACTAAAAATCAATATATGGGTTCAACACTTTAAGCTAGTCTGGAGTTCCTTCCCCTGCCACTACGTTATCGGATAGTACGCTGGGAACCGGACTAGGATAGTACGCTGGGAACCGGACTACACTTTAAGCCTAATAAATTAGGCTAATGAAGTAATAGAAAGTGCAGTGTTTAATCACAACACTACTTGGCCATGTTTATTAAATATATCCCTTAATTCTACCCTCACAAAAGGGGATTGGGCGGGTTTACATGGATCACCGTCGGTTGGTCTGTCGGCCTACTTCCTTTTTTTTTGCTTAAACTGTCATGCCTGAAGGAATTTTAAAATAAGTTGACACAAATATGTTACACATAAGACCATGTGTCGCCTACAAATCCCAGCTGCGTATCTCAAAGGTAAAGATTAGTCTTTGAGGTTGTCCATATCTCGTGTCCGCTTTGTAACTTTATGACTCATCAAGTGATTTTGAAATAATTTGGCACAAATGATGCCTACATGATAACGATGTGTGCGCTGATTGATTTTGATAGGAAAGTGATAGAAAATTTTGTGAGGAAATGGAGTAAACAAACCCTATAACTCTACCTTGTTTATTTAGTTCTTACTAGATATTTTCCCCTCTTGCCTCTGACAACTTGGTATTGTTGGGATATTAATCACATTCAATGATAGTTCTAGTTATCTTTTGTAGCAGTATTTTTAATTTCAAATTATAATAGAAAAATACTAAAGAAATACGCCAATTTGAAATAGTGCTACTATACAGGGTATCAATCGGTTCTACCGATTGGGTCGTTTTTAATTGGTAAAAGTTTTTGAACCGACATTTTCAGAACTATAACTCTGTGTCATTTATCTTTATATTTATTTACCTTTATTTTTTATTGTCTGGAGCAAAACTCAATAACTGTAAGAGGGACTTTGTTGAAAATTCTCACAGAAACAGAGAACAAGTAGTGAAAGTGCATAATATTGCCTGGTTTAAATTTTGTATTAATTCCCTTTGGTTTTTCATTTTCTAGCGCATTTTTCAATTTTTATGACTTTTATGTAGAAACAAGGGGACATTAAACAGAAGTATGCTGTATGACTCTGCAACGCTATACCGCGTTATTTTGTCCTTTTGACACCCGGCAAGCCCGACATGATCCAATTTCGAATTCGTCCGGGAAGCCATCAAGACTAACATTAAGAGCATGTTTTATGTGTGGTCAATGTTGACATTGACGCCGTATCTTGCACGACGGGAAAATCTTGAATTCCTTAAAGTTGTGACTTTGTTCGCTGTAACTGAATAGAGAATCACCTTATATATATAAAATATGCCGGTCTATAAAAATAAAAGCATTGCATGTGTTTTTAAATACGCAATTGCAAACTGGTTTCTTTTATTTATCAGGAACATATATATATACAAAAGAAACTAAAGCCATACTTTATTGAGTAAGGGGACCAAAGTGCTTCCTTACCATCATAGAAAACTTTCTATGCAGTTCCACAAAGGGTATTGTTGTATTATAATCAGTTGAAGTGAAGTAGTATTTAGCCCAAATATTATTCAATTTGCTTCATTGAAATTTATGTTTAAATAAGTCCACGAATATTTTCCTCAATTTAAGGCAGCGCATTTTATATTTTAAGGTGTAAGCTGACAAACACATTTGTTTAATCACTGTCGGCTGAACAGAAACAAGAATTGAATAAAACCCGGGATTTAATATTTCTCAAAGAAATAGGTGACCTGTAATATACTTAGGCTGTGGCTGTTTAGCTACAAAAGCAAAACGAAATAAATGAAAAAAATGTTCCGTTCAGACAGGGAATGGGAAGGACAGTGTGGACGGAGCGAAAAAAATAGGAGAAGTAAGTGATTTTTGTAATATAAAGTTAGATTCATGAAAAAAGATCTTATCGTGCAAGGGGTTTGTAATGGAGCAAGCCTCCAGACGTTTCTTCTTTTACTCTATTTAGACAGTATTAACTATACGGAGTACAAATACTCAGCATTTACAGAGACATAAATCAGACTCATTGGATAAACACGTCACGTCAGACATTTATTTCTAATGAAACAAAAGAGTCAAATACTAATCATTCGCTTCAAGATTTTACTGACATTTTATCATATATATTTTTAACTAATGTCAAATTGTACATCCTTTGTCAACAAGTAATGGAAAAGACGGTAAAGATATTTTCGAAGAGTTTAGAAGATGTAGCACTGCGATTACAAATGAAGTGGCCAGTTCCATTTCAATGACTTCATAGCTCACCTATGCATGCATAAGCATGATGTCAACTTTTGTTTTAAACGGCATCTCGTCTGAAACGAACATCCGAAGGGACTGAAACTTTGCAGGATGTTCCTTGCATCAAACTCTACCAACCTTGATCAAATAATTAAATTTCATAAGGATCTCTTGTTTATGGCAAAAGAAAGGACAAATTTTGTCAATCTTCTTGTCTGAAACTTCAAGACCTAGAACTTGAACATTTTGCCTACAGGTTTATCTAGATGTCCTCTACAACGATTTTTCAAATTATGCCTCTGGGTTTCTTGATATCCCAGCCGTTTTGGTCACTTTATTTTACATAATAAAAGCATAATTATCTCGTATATAGGGAAAACTTCAAATATCTTTTTGTCTGAATCATCAACGCCTAGGGCTTAGATATTTTGTATAGAGTATTATGGAGTACCATCCTCTATCAAGATATTCAAATTATACCACAGGGTATAAAATTACCCCGTCATAGGGGTCTTATTTGTGTAAAAAATAGGGATGGCGAAATTCGTTCATTTTAGCATTCGAATGTTTGGATCACCTTACTTTCGAACGTTCGAATAACTAATACTAAGAAGTCACCCACTGAATCTCTTGTCGTCGTTTACCTCGATAAGATCCGGGTGTTTCCAATTAACGGACACAAAGTGTATTTCTCGTTTTCCGATATCAGTACTGGGTAATTCCCTATTCAGTTCAAATTAATACTTAGTAGGTCGAAAAGATAAAGATGAGTCGTATTTTTATCACATAATTAATAAACTTGATGACGTCTATAAGGGTGATCGCTGAAGTTACTGGTTGTTTCAGAGTATGAGAATGTAATGTTGCAAAGGTTGCACGTGACGCTCTTCCAGACAACCAAACATTGAAGAAACTAAAGCTGACGTGTATATTAGCGATAAAGATGAGAAATGTTATTTTGCGAGAAAATAAATATAACTGGGAATGGGGGCAATATAAAGTAAAATCGGAGTTATTGCCAATAACTGACACGTTCGTGTATCTGGTTTCTTCCTGAGACACAATTTTTACTGGACACTCTCCTTGACATGGACACACCAGTCTTACCCATCGTTGATGACACTTGCTAAAACAGACGAAGTATTTACGGTATACTGACTACAGGTGTGAGGGTAATATTTAAAGAAATAATAGGTGTGAATTCCTCTGCTTACAACGTCTTTCCTACTAATTCAACTCTTTATGATATCTTTTTTAAAAAAAACAAAATGTGTAAAGTTTCAAAATGTTACTGTTATTTTCCCCCCGAACATTCGAATGCCCAAAATACATTTGAACGTTTCGGCATCGTGTCCAAACGTTTGAACTTTCGTACGTTCACTTACGTTCCTAGTAAAACAAAATCTTGAAAATCTTCTTGTCAGAAACCATGAATCATAGACCTTAGATGTTAAATACGTAGCACTTTTAAGCTAACTTCTACTAAATTGTTAAAATTATGCTCCCATTGCGTCATTCAGGGCCCCGCCCTGAGGGTCATTTGATTTAGCATATGCTTATATAGGACAATTTTGAAAAATTTATTCTCTTAAACCGGCTTAGATATTTTGCACGGAACATCCTCTAGAGGTCTTCAAATTATGCCCCGGGGTCGTTTGATTAAAATAGGTTCATAAAGTGAAAACTTTAAAAATCTTCTTGTCAGAAACCACTTGATCTAAGGCACGGAGCAGCATCTACTGCATCATATTCAGGTCCTCTAACAGAACTGATAAAATTATACCTCTGGGGTCAAAATTGACCCCCGGAATGTCCTTTTTGTGTAAAATATAAAAATCTTTGAAAATCACCTTGTCAGAAATTATGGGCCCTAGACTGTAGATATATGGTATGTAGTATTTAATAGCTTACCTCTGCAAAAATATACGAATTAATTCCCTATGGACAAAATCAACCATTTCCTGGGGTCACTTGATTTACATAATGTTGTATATTGAAAACTTTGAACATCTTCTTATCTGAAACCACATGGCCAAAGGCTAAGATATTTTGGACGGAGCATCATCTTCAGGTTTTCTACCAAGACTGATAAAACTATGCATCTGGAGTAAAAATTGAATCAACCCGGGGGTCCTTTTTGTGTAAAATATAAAAACTTTGAAAATCTACCATGGGCCCTAGAACTTAGATTTTTTTTGGGTATTTAGCATTGTAAAGCTTGCCTCTCCAAAGATTGTTCAAATTATTTCCTTAGGGTAAAATCGACCATGCCCCGTGGTCACTTATTTTACATAATGTTGTTTTGGGGACACTGTCTGAAACTGTATGTCTTGAGCTTAAATATTATGTATGAAGCATTGTTTGGTAGAACAAGGTTTGTTCGAATCGTATCCTTAGGGTCAAAATTTGCCCCGCCCAACGGGTGCTATGTATGTAATATACAAAAGATTTCAAAATATTTTTGTCTTTTTATTCTTAGGCCGTAGAACTTAGAAATCTGGTATGTAGCATTGTACAGTTGACCTTTACAAGTTTCTTTATCCAAATTATTCCCTAGGGTAAAATTTATCTCGTAGGGGGTTACTTATTTGATGTAGACTTATATAGAAAAGCAAATAATTCCCTTAATATTTTTAGGGATATTCATTACATATATTAAACTGTGACCTTGACCTTTATTTCACCTCGACTTTTTTCTTGACCTTCTGACCTACTATCTTTTTTGAACTCTACTTATGCCTTTTCATGTAGATTTTAACTTTTACTTTAGCCGACATTTACCTTCACCGAGTGACCTATTCTCTTGTTTTTACACCTTTTTGTACTATACTAGTCATTTAATCATTGCATGCGGATTGCAACTTTGACTTTATGACCTTACCGATCTTGACCTACTGACCTTTTTACTGTTTTTGAAGCTGGAATACATGTACAGGTTTGCATGTAAAGTGGGTGAACTTACCTTCATTGTCTGATATTATTCAGGTAAGCGATACAGAGCCACCATGGCCCTCTTGCTTAAACTACAGCTTTATTTTTGGTAATGAGTTAACGTATATCGGCAGAATTATGCTATCATGGCACGTTCTGATATAAAGATTACCTGTGGTGAAATTAATCAAAAAGTAGTTTCTGCTACGCTGAAAATCGAGCTTTAAAAGACATTATTACAGATAAATATATTTTGTTGCTTTTTATGAGAAATAAGAATTATAGTAACCTCGACAGTAGCTTTAAAAACGGCAAACCCCTTTAATTAATGGAAGTATTTTGAACCAGTAACTATATCTTAATCGTAAGACGAAAATAAAACGTTTTGATAAGGCGATGCATCATCAAGATTTTAGACCAACAAAATATTGAAAGTGTGGAATTCTGTAATCAATGAACGCTTGTTTTATTTCAGAATATATGGCATCTAATCAGGTGGTACACGATTATTCAGACAAGGAGACGATTAAGAAATCCCCTGGTGCTCATGAGTGCACTTCATGCCAGTTGGATGGTGTACGTGCTCCGGCTGAAGGTTACTGTCTAATGTGTAAGGAATACTTGTGCATTTCTTGCAAAGAATGTCATTGCCGCCCATTGGCAACAAGAAACCATATTTTACTGTCAAAGAGTCAAATGCCTGACAAGGAAATCGTAAAAAAGAAAGAAAAAATTGAAGAAATTTGTTCAGAGCATACAGAAGTTGTAGAATATTACTGCTGCCCCTGTGATGTGGTGGGTTGCTGTGAATGTATGACAGTCAACCATAGTCAGTGTGATGGTGTTTTGTTAGTGGAAGAACATTTAAGAAATAAAAGGTTTGATTGTAAAGAAGTATATGTTGAAGATATGAGGTATGAAGATGGTGAAATACGTTATTCATTCATAAGCAGACGAGTCCCATGTATACCTGCTGCATGGCGTAGCTACAAGAATAACCAAATGGGCTTGGTAGAAAACATAAGGATTAAAGCTGGAAAATTAAAATTCGGTGTTGAATTAAAGGCAAACGAGGCTAAAACGCGAGTGAAGGTTTTTAGAAAGAGCGCTGAAGAATCACTTAAAGAACTAGAACATGAAATGAACAACAAGATAAATGCTGTTTGTAAAGGAGAATTTTCCTGTCTGGACAAGTTGCTACGGGAATGTGACGAAATTGAAAGTCAGTTTCAAACAATGACAGAGGAAGTCAAATGTACAGAGCCTAATTCTGAGAAGAAGTGCAATATTTTTGTGAAGTCAAAGATAGCTGAGAGGAAAATAAAAATGTTTAAAGAAAAAAATGTGACGGAACATCTACAGAAAGAGATAGAGGCAAGAAACATTCGAATGCAGCCTAACTTTCCAGAAGCCTTTGGGGAAAAGAAAGTTTTCGGAGATATTGTTACAGTAACAGATCCAGCTATAACTAAAGAGAAGGCAACGTGGAAAAATTTAGGTAAAATAAACTGTAACACAAAAACAGAAATAGAAGATTCAAAATACTGTTCTATTAGTTCCTGTATTGCTTTAAAGAATGGAAAACTAATGGTATGTGATACAGAGAACAACTCTGTCAGGCTGTGCAACACAGACAACAACGATTTTAGCAATGAAAGTTCCAATGTTATCTCTTCACTTGAAATTGGTGATGAACTACAAGATATCACGCAAATTTCTGATGATATTGTAGCAGTGACATTACCTAGAGTCCAAAAGATCCAGTACATTAGAATTGGTCAGGATGATATCCTTACAAAAGGAAACTCTGTAGAGGTAAACGGTGAATGTTGTGGTTTAGGCTGTTTGGAAGACAATCTAATTGTTTCATACATAAATCCAGGTAAAGTCGAGTTTATGGATTTTGATTGACATGTTTTAGAAACGGTAGAAAGTGATATCGATTTCAAGTTTTTAGAACCTCAAAGTGTAACCTGTGATGGCATCAGAAAAGCGATTTATGTATCAGATTCGAAAGAAAATTGTATTGTTGCAATGAATTTAGAGAGAAAGATAAAATATGTTTTCCGAGACCATGGTATGGAAGGTCCATTAGCGATTACTATGGGTAAGGATGGTTCAGTTCTAATTGCCGTAAATTGGCCATACAGTGTTCAGAGATTGTCTCCATGCTTTCTGGACATTGAAATGCTCCAAGTTAGGGGAGATACGTTTGGAATAAAGTGGGTAGCTTACTCGGAGGTGCAGAACAAAATATTCTTTGGAACGGGGAATAGCTACGTGCATATCGTAAAAATAGACTAAGCAAGTTTGATAGAACTCAATTGAATGCACGTCTTGTATAAACAATGTATGTAGCTGCATGGAAACTACATTTATTTTGCTGTTGTAAATATTCTTTGTGAGATCAAATGTCTTAAGTTCTGCTTTATGGTAAGGAATTATTTTACGGGGAATAACACAAAGATTCTGTATCGCTCACTTGGGTATATTTTTTTTAGAATGACGCGACAGTCCAGTTTTGAAACTGTATAAAAAAGCATGTGCTTACATAAAACCGAGCCTGGTACAAAGTTTTAAAAGTAGGAGCTCCTATTCAAATTGCAGACACTTAATCAAGTTTACAGTCTAACGGGAGAATGCAAACAATAATGTACAGCATGAAAGGGAAAAAGTTACTTTGTTGTCCTGAGTTAAAGGGAATATAGTTATTTTGTGATTGACTGAAGAGAATAACATGAAAAGGAAAAAGTTACTTTGTTGTCATGGGTTAAAGGTAATATAGTTATTTTGTGATTGACTGAAGGGAATAACATGAAAAGGAAAAAGTTACTTTGTTGTCCTGAGTTAAAGGGAATATAGTTATTTTGTGATTGACTGAAGGAATAACATGAAAAGGAAAAAGTTACTTTGTTGTCCTGAGTAAAAGGGAATATAGTTATTTTGTGATTGACTGAAGGGAATAACATGAAAGGGAAAAAGTTACTTTGTTGTCATAGGTTAAAGGGAATTTTGTTGTCATGGAATAAAATCAAATTCTGTTGTCATTGAATGAAAGAATTATAGTTTCTTTGGTGTCATGGAATGAAAACAAATTGTATTGTTATGAAATGAAAGAATTATAGTTTCTTTATTGACATGGAAGAAAAAACGAAACAAATTATGTTGCCATGGAATGAAAGAAATATAGTTTCTTTGTTGCCATGAAATAAAAAAAAATCTGTTGTTATGAAAGGAAAGAATTATAGTTTCTTTATTGCAGTGGAATGATAAACAAATTTTGTCGTCATGAAATGAAAGAATTATAGTTTCTTTGTTGTCATAGAATGAAAAACAAATTATGTCGTAGTGAAATGAAAGAATTATAGTACCTTTGTTGTTGTTTGGAATGAAAAAACAAATTGTTTTGTTATGAAATGAAAGTATTATAGTTAATTTATTGTCATTGAATGAAAAAAAAAATGTTATGAATTGAAAGATTAAAGTTGCTTTGTTGTCATGAAATGAAAAACAAGTTATGTCGTAATGAAATGAAAGAATTATAGTACCTTTGTTGTCATGAAAGGTTATGAAATGAAAGAATTAAGGATACTTTGGTGTCATGAAATGAAGAAAATATAGTTACTTTTTGTCACAAAACTTAAGAAATGAAGTAATTTTGTTGTCATTGAAGACTTTATTGTTATGAAAATAAAAAAAAATGTCATTTTTATTTTGTTATTAAATAAAGTAATTATAGCTTTTTTGTCATGAAAAGGAAGGGATAAGGTTAATTTGTTGTCATGAAATGTAGAAAATACAGTTACTTAATTTTTATGAAATGAAAGACTTAAAGCAGCTTTGTAGTTATACAATGAGGGAGATACAGTTACTTTATTGTCAAGAGTTGAAAGAAAAATAGTCACATTTTTGTCGTGTTAAAAAAGAAAAAGTAGTAATTTTCATGAAAAAAAAATGTTGTTGTAAAAAAGGATATATAATTATGTTCTTGTCATGAAATGAATGAGATATAGTTTCTTTGTTATCATGAGACAAAAATTATGAAATGAGACGGTAAAGTCATTTTCACGTTATTATGAATTGTTAGGAATGAAGCCATTTTTGTTAATAAATTCGAGAAACGAGAACCTCACGTGATTGTCGGCATTCAACACTTCGGGCGTTAGTACTGGTTTAAATCTAAGGTGTAGCCATCGAGCAGGGTCGATATATGTTTATATCAGAACTTATTCCCGATCGATATAAGATAAAGAAAAAAGATTAAATTTCTTTACTCACGTGGTTCTGAACGTCTTAAGAGAACATTCATGTAGAGAAAAAAAAACCCTGATATAGATGAAACATAGATTAATTGACCTCTTGGTGACATGACTTCACAAACCAGTTTATGATTGGTACATAGGGTTTGCACATCGTCTTGATGGGATGAACATTTGTCCACAGTTTCATGGAATTCCGTCCAGGTGTTTAGAAATTAAGGTGCAGACACTTTATCCAGATGCACAACAGACGGACGCACTAAGACCATTTCTATATCCTGTACCGCAATGCGGCGGGGGATAATAAAGATCAAGTTATTCATGTGCAGTTGATGCATTCTCACGATCCATTAGCATGTAAACTACCTACTTGAAGTTAGTTTGAGTGTAATACGCAGTTGAGAATCTGTAATTTGACTTAAAACTGCCCTGAAGGAAACATGGCCTGCAACATTTTAAAAGAAAAATAGCTGCTATTTTATTACATTTCCCAGGAGTTTAATTGGAGTGACACGAGGAGAGGCGACAAAACGTTCAAGGAGTGGTCCATTGAATCGTCCATCTATCAAATAATTTTGAATGGAGCTATCCGTTCCGTTTGTTCTCCCACTGAAGACCTATAGCTCTACCTTGCTTATTTAGTTCTTACATGAAATAATTTTTGAATACCTAGGCACGTTTGTTCATCTTGATGAGACGGTATATCACGCGCAAGATTCAAATCCATAGCTTGATATTCACAGTGACATTGTCTGCACGATTTCTCTTAAAGTAAAAAAGCCATGAACTTGAAACTTTGTCAGTAGATACATCTTTGTGCGGTTAAGTGCACTGTGCAAGAACCATAACTTTTTGTCATTTATCTTTATATTCATTTCCCTTTATTTTCTTGTCCATAGCAAAACTCAATAACTGTAAGAGGGACTTTGTTGAACCTTCACACAGATATAGAGGACACTTAGTGGAGAAGTATATGACCCATAATATTGCCTGGCTTAGATTTGAAATTAATTTCCTTTGTTAGATTTTTCATTTTCTAGCGCATTTCTCATTTTTAGGAGCTTGTAGAAACAAAGTGACATTAAGCGAAGTCGCTATACAAGGGGCATTACCCTGCAAGGTTATTCCACATTACAAGTACAAAATACGCCAGTCTATAAAAAATAAGTATAAAATATGCCGGTCTATAAGAAAATAAATAAATAAATATACATAAAAGTATGAAATATGCCAGTCTATAAAAGAAATAAAAGTTTGACATGGGTTATTAAATATATAATTGCCAACCGGTTTCTTTTTTATAATCAGGGAAATAAAAATAAATCGGCTTGATGATATAACAGAAACTAAAGCCATTTATGGGTATTGATCAGATAATTCAATTTGTTTCGTTGATATTTATGTTTATATAAGTGCACGAAAAGCAAATTTGCTTAATTAAAGGCAGCGCATTATATTTTTACGATATAAGTTGACATACAGATTTGTTTAAACACTGTCGACTGAAAAGAAATAAGAATAAGATAAAATCCGGGATTCAATATTTCTCAAAAATATAGGTGCTCTGTAATATACTCTTACTGTGATTTCAAATATCCTATTAATTTAACTAAAGAAACGCAACACAAAATAAATAAATAAAACGTTAAAACAGGAAGTGGAATGGCCAGTGTGGATGGAGCCAAAAAAAAGAGTAGAAAAGTTAGTGATTCTTTTAAAAAATAAAACGTTAGATTCATGAAAAACGATCTGTTACTTGTTTCTAAAGATTAATGAAAAACGCTAAATAGTAATCATTCACTTCAACTTTAAGATTTTACTGACACTTTTGTTATATATATTTTAACTAATGTCCAATTGTACATGTATCCTTTGTCAACAAGTAATGGAAAAGATTGTAAAGATGTTATCGAAGACTTTCAAACGAAGGATTTAGAAGATGTAGCATAGCGTTTACAAATAAAGTGACCTCTTCCATTTCAATGATTTCCTAGCTCACCTATGCACGAATTGCTCATAAGCATGATGTCCGTCGTGCGTGCGTCAATTTCTGTTTTTAACAGCATCTCATCTGAAACGAACATCCGAAGGGACTGAAACTTTGCATGGATGTTCTTTGCATCAAGCTCTACCGAACTTTATCAAATAATTGAATTCCATAAAGAACTCTTGTAACTATGGCAACAGAAAGGACAAATTTTGTCAATCTTCTTGTCTGACACCAGAAGGCCTATAACTTAGACATTATGTAAACATGTTTATCTAGATGTCCTCAACGAAGATTGTTCAAATTATGCCCCTGGGTTCTTTGATATCCCAGCCGTTTTGGTCACTTGATTTTTTATATTTACTCGTGTATTTAGCAAAGGCTTTAAATATCTTTTTGTCTGAATCCACAACGCCTAGGGCTTTGATACTTTGTAAGGAGTATTATGGAGTACGGTCCTCTATCAAGATGTTCAAATTATGCCCCAAGGATTAAAATTACCCCGTTATAGGAGTCTTATTTGTGTAAAAGTATTGGGATTGCAAAATTACTTAATTTTAGCATTCCAATGTTTTGAATATTTTGCTTTCGAACGTTCGAATACTTATACTAAAAAATCACCCACTGAACTTCTGAACGTGGTTTACCTCGATAAGATCCGGGTGTTTCCAATTCACGGACACAAAGTGTATTTCTCGTTTTCCGATATCAGTATCTGGTAATTCCCTATTCAATTTAAATTATTATTTAGTAGGTCGAAAAGATAAAGATAATACGCATTTTTATCACATAATTCCTAAACTTAATGACGTCTATGAAGGTGATCTCTTAAGTTACTGGTTGTCTCAGAGTACGAGAATGTAACGTTGGCACGTGACGCTCTTCCGGACAACCAAACATTTGAAGAAACTAAAGCAGGCGTGAATATTAGGGATAATGAGGAGAAATGTTATTCTGCGAAAAAATAAATGTATCCGAAAATGGGGGCAATATCAAGTAAAATCAGAGATATTGCCAATAACTGACACGTTCGTGTATCTGGTTTCTTTCTGTGACACAAATTTGAACCCTA
Organism: Cyclina sinensis; assembly: GCA_012932295.1. NCBI lineage: Eukaryota > Metazoa > Mollusca > Bivalvia > Venerida > Veneridae > Cyclina > Cyclina sinensis. Next base: position 6,582,584 of record JAAONU010000006.1, on the reverse strand, counting down.
ACTGGACACTCTCTTTGACATGTACATACCAATCTTACCCATCGCAGATGACACTTGCTAAAAAAAAGACGCAGTATTTACGGTATACTGACCACAGGTGTGAAGATAACTGTTTAAGCAACAATAGGTGTGAATTCTTCTGCTTACAACGCCTTTCCTACTTCTTAAACACTTTATGATTTCCTTTTTTTAAAGAAAATAAAATGTGCAGTTTCAAAATGTTACTGTTATTTTCCTCCGAACATTCGAATGCCCGAAATACATTCCGTACGTTCACTTACGTTCTTAGTAAAAAAAACAAAAATCTTTGAAAACCTTCTTTTCAGAAACCATAAATCATAGACCTTAGATGTTCAGTACGTAGCATTGTTAAGATAACCTCTCGATTGTTTAAAATTATGCCCCCTTGCGTCATTCATGACCCCCGCCCTTGGGGTCATTTGACTTAGCATAGGCTTGTATAGGAAATTTTGAAAATCTTATTCTCTGATACCGGCTTACATATTTTGCACGAAACATCCACTGAAAGTCCGCTACCAGAGTTATTCAAATTATGCCCTTGAGTCATTTCATTAAAATTGGTTCTTTTAATGAAAACTTTAAAATTCTTCTTGTCAGAAACCACTTGGACTAAGGTTTAGATATCTTTAACAGGGCATCATCTACTACATTATATTCATGTTCTCTAAAAAACTAATAAAATTATACATCAGGGGTCAAAATTGACGCCATTTTTTTTGTGTGTGTGTGTAAAATATGAAATCTTTGAAAATCTTTACTTCAGAAACCAAGGGCCCTATACCTTAGATATATATGGTATGTAGCATTTAACAGCTCACCTCTGCAAAAATATTCGAATTAATTCCCTAGGGACAAATCGACCATTTCTTGGGGCCACTTGATTTACATGATGTTGTATAGGGAAAACTTTGAACATCTTCTTATCTGAAACCACATGGTCAAGGGCTTATATATTTTGCACAGAGCATCTTCTTCAGGTTTTCTACCAAGATTGATCAAACTGTGCATCTGGAGTAAAAATGGAATCCGCCTTGGGTCCTTTTTGTTTAAAATATAAAATCTTTGAAAATCTTCTTGTCAGAAACCATGGGCCCTAGACCTTAGATTTTTTTTGTATGCTGCCTTGTATAGCTTACCTCTTCAAAGATGTTTGTTTAAATTATTCCCTTAGGGTCAAATCAACCATGTTCCGTGGTTACTTATTTTACATAATATTGTATAGGGAAAACTTTGAAATTTTCTTTTCTGAAACTGTATGCCTTGAGCTTAAATATTTTGTATAAAGCATTGTTTGGTATAGAAAGGTTTGTTAGAATCGAATCCTTAAGGTCCAAATTGGCCCCGCCCAAGGGGTACTATCTAGGTAATATGCAAAATATTTGAAAATCTTCTTGGCCTTTTTCATCTTAGGCCGTAGAACTTGGTATGTAGTATTGTATAGTTGACCTTTACGAAGTTTTTCCAAATTATTTCCCTGGAATATAATTTTTCCCAGCCCGGGGGTTATTTATTTGATTTAAAATTATATGGAAAAGCAAATAATTTCCTTTATATTTTTAGGGATATTCATGTATATATATTAAACTCAGACCTTGGCCTTTTTTGAGCTCAACTTTTATCTTAACCTACTGTCTTCCTTGTTATTATTCCTGCGCTATGGAAATTTGAACTATACTTATAATTTTGCCTGTAGATTTCATCGTTGAGCTTAGTCAAATTTTGTCTTGACCTGCTAACCTACATTCTTTTTTTAACTTTACTTATACTTTTTCATGTAGATTTCAACTGTTAACTTAGCCGACATTAACCTTCACCAACTCACCCTTTCTCATGTTTTTGCACCGTTTTGTACTATACCTGTAATTAAGTTATTGCATGCTGATTACAACTTTGACATTATTACCTTATTGATCTTGACCTACTGACTCTTTTTTACTGTTTTTGAAGCTGTGTCTATTAAATTTGGAACAGATGTATAGTTTTGAAGATTGGGTGAACTTACCTTCATTGTCTAGTATTATTCAGGTGAGGGATACAGAGCCACTATGGCCCTCTTGCTTAAATTACAGTCTTATTTTTGAATTAATGTACATCGGCAGAGATATGCTGACACAATCATGCTATCATGAGACGTTCTGATATATAGATTATCTTTGGTGAAATTAGTTAAAATCACGCTGAAAATCGAGCTTTAAAAGACATTTGTTACAGTTAAATATATTCTATTGCTTTTATGACAAATAAGAATAGTATCCTTGACAGTAGACCTTTTAAGTAATGGAAGTATTTTAAACCTGTAAATATATCTCAGTCGTAAGACCAAAATAAAACGTTTTGATAAGGCGATGCATTATCAAGATTTTAGACCAACAAAGTACTGTAAGTGTGCAGTTCTGTATTCGATGAATGCTTGCTTGATTTCAGAAGATATGGCATCTAATCAGATGGTGCACGATGATTCGGACAAAGAAACGATTGCGGAATCCCCTGGTGCTCACGAGTGCACTTCGTGCCAGTTGGATGGTACAAATATCATTGCCGCACAAGGGCAGCAAGAGACCACATTTTCCTGCCAAAGAGTCAAATGCCTGACAAGAAAATCGTGGAGCAAGAACAAAAATTGGAGGAAATTTGTTCAGACCATACACAAAATGTAGAATATTACTGTCGCTCTTGTGATAAGGTGGGTTAGTTTGAATGTATTAAGGTCAGTCATAGTCAGTGTGAGGGTGTTTTGTTACTGAAAGAGCATGTGAAAAATGAAAAGTTTGATGGTAAATGAGTATATGTTAAAGACAGAAGACTCACAAACAATCACATACAGGATATTTTATTCTTCGCAAGGCGAGCACAATGCATACCTAATACTTGGTAAAGCTACAGGAATGACCAAATGGAGTTTGTAAATTAGACAAGAGTCAAAGTTGGAAAATTAAAATTTGGTGTTCATTTTAAGGCAAACGAGGCTAAAACGCAAGTGAAGGTTTTCATAAAGAAAACTCTTGAAGAGCTAGAACATAAAATGCACAACAAGATAAATGCTATTTGTCAAGAAGAAATTTGCTATCTGGACAAGTTGGTACGGGATTGTTACGAAGTTGAGAGTCTATTTCAGAAGATGACAGCAAAAGTCAAATGTATAGAGCCTAATTCTGAGAAGAAGTCAAATCTTTTTGTGAAGTCAAAGATAGCTGAGAGGAAAATAAAAATGTTTAAAGAAAAAAACATGACGGAAAATCTGCAGAAAGAGATAGAGGTCAGAATCATACGAATGCAGCCTTGTTTTCCAGAAGCCTTTGGGGAAAAGAAAGTTTTCGGAGATATCGTTACAGTAGCAAATCCAACCATGACTAAAGAGAATACAAAGTGGAATGGAAAAAAAATTAGGTAAAATAAACTGTAATACAACAACAGAAATAGAAGATTCAAAGTGCTGTTCTGTTAATTCTTGAATGGCTTAAAAGAATGGAAGACTTAAATGGCATGTGATACAGAGACAACTCTGTCAGGCTTTGCAATACAGACAAAAAAGATTTTAGCAATGAAAGTTCCAATGTTATCTCTTCACTTGAAATTGGTGATAAACCACAAAAATTACTGATGATATTGTTGCAGTGACATTACCTAGAGTCCAAAAGATCCAGTACGTTAGAATTGTTCAAGATGATATCCTTAAAAAAGGAAACTCTTTATATGTAAACGGTGAATGTTGTGGTAAAGGCTGTTTGGGAGACAATCTGATTGTTTCATACATAAATCCAGGTAAAAACGAGTTTATGGATTTTGATTGACATGTTTTAGACACGGTCAAGATGATATCGATTACAATTCTTTAGAACCTCAAAGTGTAACCTGTGATGACATCAGAAAAGCGATTTATGTATCAGATTTGAAAAGAAATTGTATTGTTGCAATGAACCTAGAGAGAAAAATGAAATATGTTTTCCGAGACCATGGTATGGAAGGTCCATTAGCGATTACTATGGGTAAGGATGGTTCAGTTCTAATTGCCGTAGATTGGCCATACAGTATTCAGAGATTTTCTCAATGCTGTCTGGACATTGAAACGCTCAAAGAAAAGGAAGATGCGTGGGGAATAAAGTGGGTAGCTTACTCGGAGGTGCAGAACAAAGTATTCTTTGGAACGGGGAACAACTACTTTCATATCGTTAAAATAGAATAAGCAAGTTTGATAGAACTCAATTGAATGCACGTCTTGTATAAACAATGTATGTAGCTGCATGGAAACTAAATTTATGTTGCTGTTGTAAATATTCTTCGTGAGATCAAATGTCTTAATTTCTGTTTTATTGTAATTTTAAAGTGAACTTTCCCGTTGGATGAAACTATAGGACAAACACTATGTAAAGCATATTGAAAAGAAATCTTGAAGACGTATGGTTATTTAAGTAAATGTATTATACTGTTATTGATGATAAGACAGTTTAGCGATATGATAGTGCGCTGTCGCTAATAAACAAGAACAGTTTAATTTGAACATTTTTGATGGAGCTTCTTTTAGGGAACACTCCAGATAAGCTTGATAAACTTCTTTAGTGTGGTTTAAGAGAGATGTCATACCTATATCAATGGTACCGTTAACACCCACCCAAAACATTCGTAAAGAAGCAAGCAGTCAGCTCTAATTAACATGTACTGGATAAAACGTACAAGAACATTCTAAAGTCATTTTTGTAAAACTGTTCAATATTAACATTAAGAGATGTGCATACAATAAGTGCCTATATTATACTTAAATCTGAATAGTGACCTCAGAGATATTTGGAGTCGAGTACGATGCTACAAAAAATTATACATCTGTAGGCAGATATTTGGGGCTTTTGATATAATATTTTACTGAGTCATTGTAAATAAATAACCCTTTGCGCGCAGGATAATTGAAAAAGTAAATAAATACTTTAAACAATCATGGTAGATAACTTAAGACTTCACGCTAAAAATTCTCTGACTCAAGCTTTTTTTGTTTATTTTATCAACTGATATTTTTTGCTATATTTCATCTTTTGTGCTAATGCTGTTTCTTCTTGTTTGCTTTGTAAATAAGTTTAAATAGTCCTTAAGTAAAACTGCTTTTTATGTTGTTGTGTCATGATAAAAATAAAATTACTTAGTTGCCATGAAATGAAAGAACTAAAGCTACTTTGTTGTCATGTAATGAAAAACAAATAAATTTTTATGTTGCCGTGAAATGAAAACAATAAAGTTAGTTTGTTGTCATGGGCTGAAGGGAACATAGTTTCTTTGTTGTCATGGGTTGAAGGGAATATAGCTACTTTCTTGTCATAAAATAAAAAAGGTCATTTTTTGTTGTTATGAATGAAATAAAAAGATCTGTTATTTTGTTGTCCAAAAAATTGTTATAAAATGGAAGAATCTTAGCTACTTTGTTGTCATGTGCCATGGGTTGAAAAAAAAACATATGTTGTTATGAAATGAAAGAATTATAGTAACTTTGGTGTCATGAATTGAAAGAATTGTAGTTACTTTGTTGTCATGTGTCATTGATTGAAGGGAACATAGTAACTCTGTTGTCGTGGATTATAGGGAACATAGTAATTTTGTTGTCATGGATTGAAGGAAACATAGTAACTCTGTTGTCGTGGATTATTGGGAACATAGTAATTTTGTTGTCATGGATTGAAGGGAACAAAGTAACTCTGTTGTCGTGGATTATAGGGAACATAGTAATTTTGTTGTCATGGATTGAAGGAAACATAGTAACTTTGTTCTCATGAGTTGAAGGGAACCTAGTAAATTTGTTGTCATGGATTGAAGGAAACATAGTAACTCTGTTGTCGTGGATTATAGGGAGCATAGTTATTTTGTTGTCATTGATTGAAGGAAACATAGTTCATCTGTTGTCGTGGATTATAGGGAACATAGTAATTTTGTTGTCATGGATTGAAGGGAACATAGTAACTTTGTTCTCATGAGTTGAAGGGAACCTAGTAAATTTGTTGTCATGGGTTGAAGGGAACATAGTAACTATGTTGTCGTGGATTATAGGGAACATAGTAATTTTGTTGTCATGGATTGAAGGGAACATAGTAACTCTGTTGTCGTGGATTATAGGGAACATAGTAATTTTGTTGTCATGGATTGAAGGGAACATAGTAACTTTGTTCTCATGAGTTGAAGGGAACCTAGTAAATTTGTTCTCATGAGTTGAAGGGAACCTAGTAAATTTGTTGTCATGGGTTGAAGGGAACATAATAACTCTTTTGTCATGGTTTAAAGGGAATAGAGTTACTTTCATCTCATGGGTTAAAGAAAAAATATTAACTTTGTTGTCGTAAGTTAAAGGGAATAAAGGTACTTTCATGTCATGGGTGAAAGAGAGAATATTAACTTTATTGTCAGGGGTAAAAGGGAACATAGTAATTTTGTTGTTATTGGTTGAAGGGAACATAGTAGCTTTGTTGTTAATGGTTCAAATGAACATAGTAACTTTGTTCTCATGGGTTGAAGGGAAAATAGTAACTTTGTTGTCATGAAATGAAAAAAAAACATATTATGAAATGAAAGAATAAAATTTATTTTATTGTCATGTAATGAAAAAATATGTTGTTACAATGGAAGAATTATTGTTTCTTTATTGTCATGGAGTGACAAGATTTTTTGTCATAAAACGAAAGAATTAAAAGTACCTTGTTGTCATGAAATGAAAACAAATTTTGTTGTTACGATGAAAGAAATATTGTTACTTTATTGTCATTGAATGAAAAAAAAGTTGTGTATTGATAAAAGTATAGCTACTTTGTTGTCATGGAATGAGAAAAAAAATGTAATGAAATAAAAGAATTGTGGATACTTTGGTGTCATGAAACTTAAGAAATAAAGTAACTTTGTTGTCATTGAAGACTTTATTGTTATGATTGTTTTTAAATGTTATTTTTATTTTGTTATGAAATAAAGAAAATTATAGTTGGTTTTTGGTTTTGTCATGAAATGAAAAGAATAGGGTTAGCTTGTTGCCATGAAATGTAGGAAATATAGTTATTTAATTTCTGTGATACGAAATAATTATAGCGACTTTGTTGTCATACAATAAAGGAAATAAAGTTTCTTTATTGTCATGAGATGAAAGAAAAATAGTTACGTTTTTGTCATGTTATGAAAGAAATGAGAAGAAATATTTTTGTCATGAAAAAAATGTTGTTGTAAAAAAGGATATATAGTTACGTTCTTGTCATGAAATGAATGAAATATAGTTTCTTTGTTAGAATGAAAAAGTTATATTGTTGTGTCATTTTTACGTTATAATGAATTTTGAGAAATGAAGTAATGCTTTCATAAATTGAGAGAAAAATGTCTCTTTGTAATGAAATGGGACAAATTGTTCTTGGCTTTACATAAAAATAAAACCTGTTCATGCAAACGGTTATAAGTCCCCTACCGGTTTAACCGGAGGAGACTATAGGTTTACCCTACGTCCGTATGGCCGTCCGTCAGTCCGTCCGTCCGTCCGTCCGTCCGTCCGTCAGTCTGTCCGTCCCTCACAAAAACTGGATCCCGTGATAACGCAAAAAGAACTGAAAATATTTTAATGAAACTTAAAATATGGGTAGATGGCAGTCTGGAAATTATGCACGTCTTTTTTTTTCTTTATATGTTGAAAATTTTGGTTGCTATAGCAACAAATATACTTAAAATATGGCAAATATAACAATATTTGTGATAACTCAAGAAGTTCTAAGAATAATTCTATGAAACATAAAATATGGAAAGGTGATAGTATGGAAATAATGCACCTCAAGGTTCACAACTCTAGCACCAAAATTATTAGATTTATCCCCCCTTGAACTTAGAATTTTCATGAAAAAAAATGTGTTTTTTTTGTGTAAAACTCAAAAAGTACTGAAAATATTTTTAGGAAACATGAAGTATGGATTGGTGACAGCATGAAGGTAATGCACCTCAAGGTTCACAACTCTAGCTCCAAAATTATTAGATTTATCCCCCTTGAACTTAGAATATTCATGAAAAAATGTTTTTTTTTATATAACTTCGTTATTTCTTAATGTATCTACTTCAAGTTTTAAATATTGGTTTCTTATCATCACCCACATCATATGTGACAAGGTTCATAATTCTAATACCTAAATTGTCAGAATTATCATCCTTGAACTTTGAATTTTTTCTTCCTATGTTGAAAAATTTGGTACATTTGTCTTTCCCCTAAAAACTGTATCCAGAGATCACTTTTGGAACTTTTCCAACAAATTTACTGAGAACAGAGTAAAGTTGAAACATAAGTTAAACATAATGATCCTGAGAAATCTAAACATTAGGAACTAGTTTTTCATGGGTTTTCAACAGAGGTCAAGGTCAGATGATGGTTGAAACTTAGTATTAAAGATTATGTGCAACTTGTTCCAACTGAGCTACCATCCTGTGACAAGGCAGTGCGGGATATTAGTCACCATCTGTGACAAAATTCTAGTTTTGCGACCTTTTTTAGTCCCCTACCGGTTTCAGCGGAGGGGACTATATAGGTTTACCCTCCTTCCGTCAGTGCGTCCGTCCGCAAAAACTGGATCCCGAGATAACGCATAAAGTACTGAAAATATTTTTATGAAACTTGATATATTGATAGATGGCAGTATGGAGATTATACACGTCTTTTTTTTCTTCCTATGTTGAAAAATCTGGTTGCTATGGCAACAAATAGACTTAAAATATGGCAAATATAGCAATACTTGTGAAAACTCAAAAAGTACTTCAAATATTTTTATGAAACTTGAAATATGGATAAATGGCAGTATGGAAAATATCCACCTCATTTTTTATGAACCTAAATGAGGAACTGTCCGTCCGTTTATCAGTCATTTCCTCCGAAAACTTTACCATTGGCCATATTTTCCTTACTACAGAATGGAATTACTTCAAACTTGGCCACGACAATACCTTGGACAAGACTATTCCAATGAAGTACATTTCTGTGACCTTGACCTCTGAATGACCTTGACCTTGAAAGTCTTCTTGTCCAAAAAGTATAAGTTTTGCCATTATTTTCTTATTTCTGAACAGAATTACTTCAAACTTGATCACAACAACCCCTTCGATAAGACCGTTTCAACAACATATATTTCTGTGACCTTAACCTCTAAATGACCTTGGCCTATGACGTTTTCTTCTTCGATGATACTTTGTACATGAATAGAGGATCATATGGAGATTATGCATGTCCCAGACAAATTCTTTAGTCAATTTCCACATATGGGTTGGAGTTAGGGAGATGGACATTGCACCGGTAGGGGACTGTTGCTTTGTCTCTGACAAGCTCTTGTTTTTATTGTAACGTCTAAGGCCGCAAATGACAGAAACGTATGATTCTATCATCGTTCTTTCTTTTTTGAATTAGATGTTCCAAATCAGCTTTGCTGTTCCAGTGGTCGAGTGTTAAAACTCAAGAATCCCAATCTAGACCTTGCTAGTTCGATCACAGCAGTGATAAGTGCCCCCTTCATTACCTCGGGCGCTAGTAATGGTTTAAATCAAAGGTGTAGTCATTGAGCAGGGTTAATATACGTCATTAGAACTTGTTTATTTATCGATATAATATATAGAAATCGTTTAAATTAAACGATGTGGTTCTAAATGTCTCTGAAATGTTCAGTTCGACAAAAATATCCCTAGACAGATCTTGAATTGAACATAAATCTATCATATATGGTCAGGTAGATTAAGACATCTCTGTCGCAAAATCAAATAATCTAAGAATAACCCCTATTGTTAAAATACTCGCAAAAAGATGATTTTACAGGGTATATTTAAATGTGTACTCTGTATTGTCTGACAGTGTTGATCTATAGACCTGTATAGCATTGCAACAAAAAAACGACTATAAAGGCAATACCAAAACGACCATCTACAGTATTACATTTTCCTTAATAACTCCATGTACTGGCAGAAAATCTCCTAACAAAACAGATGCTATGTCTGTTGATTAGCAAAATATTCTAAGTCAGATTCTTGATGGTCAGACCAGATGTGCAGTCGACCTTTAGTTTTCACCTCATGCTTTACCGATATCCTTTCAATTTCTGATATGTCAAATATTTTTTCACTGTACACTCCATCGCTTGTTTCTTTTGTACAGTACACCTAGAAAATATTTAATTTATTAATTTGTCTGTGGAAGAAAGCAGTGATAATATATTATTGTTACTTCTGTTTCTTTTGTACAGTCTTTTGACTTAGAATAGCTTAAAACTTATGAAAATTAATTTCTGTTATTATACAGACGTACTGCTGCGTAAAACTCTTTTAAATTAAAACATAGTTGCCTTTCGTCATCTGGAACAACTGAAACGCGTTACACGTTCAGCAGTTTTGTCAAATATTTGTTCATTAGCCAGATAGCCAATACATTACAAAAACTTTACTAAATTTTTTAATATTATTTTTTTACTACTTTCTTATTCTTAAAAATCCCTCTCGGTGAATTATAACACTTGGAAGTGACAGAACTCTGTGACACCGTACAGTTGGTGTCATGATAAGTGTGATTTGAAATTGCAGAAACAGGAAATTCGGTAGAACCGATGAATGCTCCCTACAGTAGCACTATTTCAAAATGTGTTTATTCTGTTTAGTATTTGTTCTAAGTATAGATTGGTGTAAAAATATGCTATAAAATATAACTAAAGCTGGATGTGATCAATACCACCACAATATTACCTTGGCAGAGGCAAATGCGGAAAAATATATATAATAAGAACTAAATAAGCAAGGGAAGAGTTATAGGTCTTTTGTACAAAACTTCCTCACAAACTTTTCTACCAAACTTTTCTATCAAATTGACTAAGCTCGACACATCGTTATAATGTAGGCATCACTTCTGCCAAAATATTTCAAAATCACTTGATAAAGTTACAGATTGGACACAAAATATGGACGACCTCTAAGACTGACCTTCACATCTGAGTTATGCATCTGGGAGCTGTATGCGATACATGGTCTCAATGTGTTCAGCATTTGTAGAACTTATTATGAAAATCGCTTCCTGCATGAGAAAGTTACAGCCAGAACAATAAGTGACCCTACCGACCAATCCACATAGTGATTCCTGTATACCCGCTCAAACTTCGTTTGTGAGGGTATAAAAAGGGATAAATTTAATAAACATGGCTAGGTATTTTGTGATTCTTAAACATTGCCCTTTCTATCACTTCATTTACCTATTGTTTTGAATATCAAGCATAATATGATGAACAGTTTTATGTAATTCTCAGAATAAACATCATTTAAATAATACAGAAAAGTGTTGAAAAAAATTTGGGCAAGGTAGAGTGATATACTTCTTTTATAATGCACTTCCTATATTTGTCCTCTATCAACAGGTGTAATTTCAACTAAATCCCTTGAATACTTTAGTAGTTATGATCCTGGCGAGAATTAAAAAAGAGGGTCATGATAGCCTTACATCCCACACCTGAGTACCATCATTGACATCAAGACAAGTTCACCCAATGTTGAAGTCTACATTCTCATACAAAGTGTACATTCTCGTACATCTGGTCCAAACTTCATGGACACAGCTTCAAACAAAAAGTTGGTCTGTAAAGTAAATGTCAGTTAAGATCAAAGATTATATCAACATGCAAAATTAGAAGTATAGTTCAAATTTCCATACTGTAGCTGCAATCACATAAAAGCAGGTCAGTAAGTCAATGTAAATGTCACCTAAGATCAAAACTGAAATCTGCATGCACATTTATAAGTATGATTCAAATTTCCATCCTGTAGCTGCAAAAACAAAGAAGTAGGTGAACAGGTCAAGGTAAAAAAGGAATAATTTGTCTTTCCATATAAGTCCATATAAATGAAATGAATTCTCGTCCCTAAAAAGAAATGAAAAAAAATAGGGGGGGGGGGGTGGGGAGGGGGGCTTTGGTCTGCCAAAGTCGCAAAGAACAGGGAGTGGGGTGAGGCAAGTTCCTACACATTAAAAAGTTTAGGTTAGAAGGGGGCCTTGTGGTGGTGGTGGGATGCAAATACCTACGCATTAAAAGAACAAACAAATAATGTACGAAACATTGAGGCTGGGGGATGTCGGGGGTTCGTGTACCTACGCAAAAATGTAAAAGGAAAAAAAAATATATTGGGGGATGGGGGGCGGGGGCAGGGAACGGTTGGGGGTGGGGCAAGTACGTACGTATAAAGAAAACAAACAAAAATATTTTTAAAAGATGGGTGGAGCTTCAGGCTAGGGGGTGGTGGGGGCATGTACCTTCGCATAAAAAATAAAAATATTTCTTTTTTGGGGTGGTGGGTGGTGGGGTGAATGGGAGGATGGGACGGTGGCAGCAAACGGTGGGTGGGTCCCATGCAGGAGTGGGGGAGGGAAGTAAGTATTTTTCCATCCCATGTAATTAAATAGTAAATAGTACTAGGTTGTGTGCTTTCCTATTAAAAGTTTTTTGCTATACAAGTCTATGCATAACAAAGTGAAGCCCCAGGTCGGGGCAAATATTCACCCTGGGGTTATAATTTAAAGTAACATGGTAGAGGTCCACTAGACAATGCTACACACCAAACAGCAAAATTCTAAGCCTTATGGTGTAAAAATAATCAGCTACATTAAAAGTTTTGCAAGAGGCAATGCAGAGTTATAATTATTCAACACTGTACTTTATGTGTACACTCTTTATCAATTTCTTAAATATACCTAAAAAGTATATCCTATTAATAATTGCTCGGACATGCATTATAACATATTAATAAAACTTATAATAGGAAATAACTTTAAATGGGGGCAGTTGGAGTTATGGATTTTGGACACTGCAATTCCTGCCAATCCCCTATACCAATGTGCCAATTATCAACTAAATGCCTTAAAAAGTTTTGCCTCGGGCAAGTAATATGTACTAAAGGGAGATAATGAGAAACGTAAATAAGATGAGTTATGGATTTTGGACACTGCAATTCCTGCCAATCCCCTATACCAATGTGCCAATTATCAACTAAAGCCTTTCATGGTTTAAGAGATTTGCCTCGGACAAGTAAAATGTACTTAAGGGAGATAATGAGAAACGTAGATAAGATGAGTTATGGTTCTTTGTGCACTGCACTTACTCTTAGTGTCTTCTATCATCTTATGAAGGTTAAAGTAAATCCCTTCATTTGGTGTTTGAGTAATACTCAAACGGGACAGACGGACAGACTGACAAGTCGCCGACTATATGCTTTCCCTTAGGTAAAAAAAATACAGTTAAATATTGGTTCATTTTGTTAATGTTTCCTTCAATTGTTCATGTAGCAGCTTTGCTCAATGTTCAGAAGACGAGGAAATGCATCCTGAAGACCTGGAAACAAAGATAAGAGCAACATGCAAGAAAGCTTAAGTGCTTAGGAGGGAGTCTTAATCAAACCATTCCATCTTACGATTGCAAGATACAGACAGGTATAGCGTAAATGTTTCATCAGAACATAAATAACAACAAAAAATCAAATGCACTGTTTTTAAACTTTCTTAATTTTCTGCTTACATGTATACATAAAAAATGGTTTCATTAACATAAGATTTTATAAACTTTACAATTCCATAAATCAGTCTTATTAACACTGTATCCTTCTTTTTTGCTTCAAAATTCTAATATCTTTCTAAAGAGAAACTAACCCTTTTAACAGGGGATACCAAATATGCACATTTTGCAGTAACTCTTTCATAAATATTTTTTGAAATATTTATAAATATCGTTTTTACTGACTGACATTTATTGCTCAACTAAATATGCTACTACTCAAACAAATGTTGCAGTGGCATTTATAATGTAACGCATTTTTCTATCATTCTTAAGAAGGCAATAAATAAAACTTCAAGTTGTTGACGATTGAAAACCACTGACTAAGCTTTTTTCTCATTTTTTGCAAAAGTTGTAACAGGACCAGGGTTTCGTTTTCTTTTCAAGGAAAGCTAAAAATAGAAGTCGTACTTTGACTTTGATAACGATAAAATATAGTCGGTTATTGAAAGGATCATCCTACCTTACCATAAAAATATCAAAATATATGGCTTGTCTAGTTTAGTTTAAATATATTTTATTGCTATATACATGTAATGTGACATGTACAAAAGTTCATTGACAAAACAAAAGCAAAAGGGTTGTCCACAAGTTCTTTCAACTTAGTAATCGGCCCTTCCCTAGCCTGATTATCATGAAGTAAAGTAAGTTTGAAATCAAAGAAATAGTTTACATGTATACAACCTAGTTTTCTATGCGGTGACCAATTGTTGGCTTAAATTAAACAGACATATTGATTACTCGAAGTAATTATTGAAAAAAAAAATTGAAATTTGATATGGATCCTTCCCCCCTCCCCAGAAGATGAGCCCTTTGTTATTTTGGAAGTTCTGCTGACTAAGGGACGTTACATGAGATTATATTATCATCATTAATATTGATAATAGTAAATCAACGATTGGTTTATACTAATCCTACATAATAATACTGATAATAACAACAACACAACAATATCTTTAACAACAATCGTATTAACTGAATCTGTTTGAATGTTTGATAAATTTCTGCACAGCGGCAAACAAAATAGTGTTATTTTCTTCAGAATAATGATTGTTTCCAAATAAAGGCAAATTTGTATTTAAAGGTTTCATTAAAAAGTACTGTTCTATGTTCGCAGTATTTTACACATTGAAAGAAAAAGTGTTCTGCATTTTCAACCGGAAAACCACTGTCACAGATCAAATTTGGTCTTAAATGATTTTTGAATAGGTCATTATTTAAATTACTGCAATTGTTACGTATTCGGGCGTGAAGAATCGATAATTGTATCTGTCCGAATAAAAAACACCTGAGAATCAACCGTGCTTTAAACATTTCTTTTAAATGTGACTTGAATATGTTTAGAGAGGGTGAGTTTCTTATATCGCTATGAAGGGAGTTCCATAGTTCAGTCTCCTTGTCTACATGTTTATGGAATTACACCATTACATTCTTATTTTTCAAAATAAGACGCAATAATGACGCAAGGGCCATATTTGTTTTTGTTTAAAATAAATATAAGAAAATATACAGTCAATAATGTTACAAAAAATGGCAGTAAATCTTGCTGATTATAGTCTTCAAATGTATCCTTTTTTTAAAAAAAAGGCCGTTTTGTAAAATACAATCATTCTGAAAGAAAATAATATACAGAAGATATTTTGCAAGCAAAGCCCCTTGTTATTATATATGAATAATATATTCTGTAACTAACATTTCTTAGTTGAGAACATTTTCATTTAAAAGATTTCATGTTTTACATTCTGTAACTTCTTGTGATTGCGAATGAACTTCAATGTCACGGTTACAAGCATTGCAAACGTTACTCTTTAATTCCGTTACTTCAACAGACTTTTGCGAAGTTTGTGGCACCTCCGATTCAATGCTTTGTACAACAGAAACTTTCCTGTGGCGTTTAATTTTCTTACTGCGTCTTCTTTCTTGTCTGATGTAATCATTTACTGTTGCAAATGCATATGCCGGTAACGTATTATGTGATGGCTCAAGAATAACATCAGATTCCAAAGCTGAATACTCCTGAACAGAACTTAATGACCAAAACCGTTTAGGTGTGTTAGAAACCCATTCATTGTTTATGTATCTATATTTCTTTTTCACTTTACCTACTTCGTGAGTGAAACTTCTAGGTATATAACTTTCTAGAAAAAGTATAACCGACAGTCTCTGAAGACGGCAATGCATTTTGGTGGCAACAAAACCACCTTGATTGCTCGTCAAATCTGAACATGCATTGGACATCAGCGCAATCAGTGCATTCAACAAAAGAATTGTTGTAAGAATTACAAACATTACAAAAACACCAACAGCTAGAGGTGGCTGTCGAGCTTGAAATAGAATATCTATTTCGCCTATACCTAGCATAATTGTAAGCATTTTCAGCATAGTTTTGCCAAAATGACCGAAATCATCTTCTTCTGTGTCCGCACCTTGCATTATCATAAACATTGCAACTGAAAATGATACGAGAAATAACAGCATTACAAGGGCAAATTTCAGCAAATCCACAATTACTCTCTGAATCAAGACTGTGAAGAAGCTGAAAGGCTTTAATACTTGAAGAAAGAACATGAACAGATACCAACCAATGATCACAGCAAAGATCAAGCAATAGTTATGATAATCCGGAAGCGGGCTCCGACCAGCGAGCACGGCGACAATGAAATCAACAACAAGCAAGAGACTAAACAATAGAAAATATATTCTGAACATAGAGTTAGAGTATGGCATTGAGAAGTGACGTATGGTACGTTTAAACCAGTTTGACGAGGTCTTGAACGCAAATCGTGACAAACTTATCCGCCCGATTTCTAACGCAAAATTTGATAATCCAAGAACAAAACCTATTACGGAAACTACTGTGACAAAGATGTTTTTGGTGACAAGATATTCGAATTTGTCAGGCTCTGGTTCAGATATCTGTGACCTGTAGAGGGCAGCCACCGACAGAGCAAATGTAAACGCAATATGAATGGCAAACCAACCCAAAAACCACGACCTATAATGCCTCCACTTTCCTTTTATGACCTCTTTTACTGGCAGAAAATCTGCAAAAAGGAAAGCATTCTTTGTCTGGTGATGGACAATATATTCAAGGACTGATTCGTGATAATCAGTTTTGATATGCTCCCAAGCAGCGAATTCTATATTGTTTTCAGGAGGCAATGTCTCAATTTCTGTGATGTCGAATACTTCTTCACTATAAAGACCATCGGTTGCTTCTTTTGGACGGTATACCTGTAAAGTAATACTTGTACGTAAACTATATGTTGA